>CM068958.1:113435010-113447305 GCA_035128595.1 Eptatretus atami | reverse complement strand
AAACAGACAGAAAGGGGTGAAAACATGGACCTCCTTCACCTTCGGTGGCAGAGGTAATTATACATCATATGTATGAGATTACCGTGCAAATGCAGCATAAGCCAATAAATACTTCAACTGAACATCAGTGTACTTGAGTTTGTCAGATTAAAGATCCGAAGTAACACAAAGTTTTGATAAGAAGTTATTGTCAGCAAGATAAAACTAGCTTATGCAATGATAAATGTGCAGAAATCAGAAAAAATAAATGTGTAGCACCATGATGTTAAGAGCAGAAAATTTATTGAATCATCTGCTGAAACATGGAGACGTAAAATCATGGAGTGCAATAGTACTGCATATGTAGGGATATGGCACAGGAAAAAAAATGGCCGCCCGATTAAATGTGCAAAATGATATGCTTAAAAAGTGCAATAGAGCAAAGTCATAAGCATTTAGAAGCCATTTGAAATAGAAATGAAGGTATAAATAAGAGGAGAAAATGATAATATTCTCTGCCCTCCATTACTGCAACTTCTCTTCAATCTGTAGTAACATCATGTGTTTTTTGTCCATTTCCCCTTCGTCAACTGGTTCTGTCTTCTGACCTCAACTCTGTTTTCTGCTCTCTTACAAGCCTCAATATCTGTAGCATTTAAAAAAACAACACCCAGTTCATTAATCTACATCTAAATGTGAGTATAATGGAGGGAAATGTCTCCTAATGTGTCTGTTCCCACTGTTTCTGCCCTTCCCTTCACCCTCTTGTCTCATGCCCTTGCTGTGCGTTGTTTGTTAGCCTCATAAGAGCCCGACAAGGTAACAAAAAAAAAGTACAATGTATGCATCATCTACTCTCTGAAAGGATTTGACCGGGGGAAGCTGAAAATTCCAGGGATTCATGTGGACACCGTGGAATTATGCCCGTGCAAGTTTTGTTTGATCCATCAAATTTCGAAAAAAACATTTTTGTTCAACCATGGCATTTTTCTTCTTTGGGGGTGGAGGTGTATTTGGAATTATTTGAGCTATATAACCATTTGTTATGTTATGATTATGGGGGTAGATGAACTGATTTAATAGTACAGATTGGAATTGTACAGTGTAGCCATGGTCCGTGGACAGGTAGAAGCACACACTATGTAATAAGTCAGGGAATTTGTCAGCTAAAGTGTTACGTGTCACCAACGAAAGGTGGTGCAGAGTTAATTAGCTTACCCTCTGTGTACGTGATTACCCTCTGTTTTTCTATGTTTTTATATTCAAGCCAGGCCCACAGAAGGAGAAGCCCCAACCTTCCTGGTTTGGGGGTGAGGGGCAGCCCCAGGGCGGAGGACAGAGAGGGTGATAAGAAAGAAGAGGATCGAAGGTGTAGTGCGCTCAGAACTGGTCCAAGTGAATGAAAATGCAGGAACCGACTGGTTTCGCCCTTATGAGGAATCATCAGGCAAAATACAAGTTTTTTGCAATCCTGTTATTTGCCCTTCAAACCTCCTCCCTCCCTCCTTTCCCATCTACATTCAAACCAAACACCTACGACTAGTCTACATGTCATGAATCACATATTAGTTCGAAATAATGGACCAGAATTACCTGGTGACTCATCAAAAGATTCTTAATCAGATGTGGAAAAATAAGACTCATTCTTTCAATTCTTGCAAAAGCCCCCATTTGGCCACAATAGAGGCAATCATTAGCCCTGCAATGGTCTCTTCGTTCTTTTTAATACTTGCAAAAACAACACATTAACAGCTAAAGAATAGTTAACGCTGCAGCGGTTCGCTGCACACTGTTGTCATCGTCAAGTTGACGTAATCGTGCCTTCAATAGAACAACAACCCCCCCCCCACCCCTCATTGGTTGGAGAGCAGATCAGTTTGACTCCGTAATGAGAGGATGTGAACAAGTGAAGTCAGTTGCGGAAAGGCAGAGCAGCTAAACCTCCGTGCAGAGCAGATCAATTGACCTCTGAAGGAGAGTGGATGTGCAAATGAGTGATCAAGTTGGTTGTGAAGGGCAGATGGTCTTAACCTGCATAGGAGAGTGAACGTCCATGAAGAGACTCTGACAAGAGCCATTCAAGCAGCCTTTACTCATGGACCGGCAAGCACTTTGTGCAGCAATATCCGATCTACCACACATCTCGATCGATCAAGCATCTCGATCTGCAAGTGCTCGACGCTCAATACTTTCTTATTTTATGGACACTCAAATCGTGTTCTCTGTCAGGAGTGGTTTCGACTCCGTTTCAACACGTCTCATGTGCCGGGACTTTTGATTCGTCTAGCTCTTGTCCCTCAACTCTCCTTACACCTTTGGACAAACCTGTGCTCACGTCTTCCTGTTCAGACCGTGAGAGCCATCAAGTGGGAGCTTGCAGCTGCTGCAGTCCTGCACAGGGTACGAGCTTTCATACTGCGTGGGTCTGCACGTGGTACGAGCTTTCATACTGCATGGTCTGCATGTGGTACGAGCTTACGTGCAGCATGCGTGCGAGTCAGCATGTGGTACGAGCTTGCATGCTGCAGTGGGTTTGCACACGGTAAGAGCTTGCACGATGCTTGCTGCACAGGTCTGAACGTAGTACGAGCTTCACCGTGTCTGTGTAAGGTGAGGAGCCGTACCCATTCTCCACTCTGCATTCTAAGTATCTCTTCTTCCTCTCTGCATTTTCCGGAATGATGATGGCCATGTCTGTGTCTCGCATAATTAAGAACATGTAAATGGGTCTCAAAGCATCAAGAATAATTTTTTCTCTTGTGCCTCTTCAATTGTGATTTCTGTCATTCATTGTAAATACATGCTCATGATTGCTCTCGTAAATACCTTCCATTGTCGATTGAATAAATCTTTGTTGTGCTTATTGAATAAATATTTGGTTTGAACTGTAAACGTTTCAGCCTGCTCGCTTTTGTCCTTTCACCATTAGTCCGACAATCATGTGTAAGTTTAGTTTAGACAGGAAGTTTTTTGCCCAGTGATGGTTCTGTGATTATCGAACAGCAATCCACGGTTTCTTGGCCATACATGATAGACGGGTGGCTGTTGAGGGCATGACCCTAATTTAGGGTTGCCATACCAATGGTAAGAAATGCATAACCAAGGAGGGAAAACCCTGCAAGTTCGGCAGTTTTTAATTGGTGGCCAGAGTGTCTAGCAACCTGTCAGACCGCAGAGTTATCTGTGGCGGCGGCCTCAGTACCGGGGTCGTATGGAGGCTCGAGATCTCTCTCATGATAACTAGACCCGATCCTAACTGTGTAATATATATTATTATATAATATATATATATATATATATATATATATATAATACATACACACAAATTGAAAGCCAGCTGTGGAGGGTGGATCACCTTGAGTCCTGGGGAGCGGAGGGGGGGGGGGGGGGGAGGGTTCCGTTCACCTTCTGAAACACACACTGGAGAATCCACAGCACACATATTAACCAGCGGCATGAATGTGAAGAAGGGAGTGATCTCTCACAAGACTAACTGTGAGAATTATGCAATTCAACATCATTAAGACAAGTCTTATACATGCTTCTGACTTCAGGAGCAATCAGTAAGACAATCAGCTTAAATGCAGAGCTTACAGGGCAATGTGTAAACCATTCGATATCACACAGTAAGTAGGGTACCAGAATCACCAAAGCTGAAAGATGGTTCAGTTTCTGTGTTGCATTCTTCGAACACATCTTTATCGGACATCCATATGGACACGACCAAAAAGGGCAGCATGCTTATTCTCACATGGATTCTCACTCTAAGTTGATATAAAACCTTCGCTAAATATACTTTCTGCTCTATTTTTTTAAATAAATCGTTAAAAAAAAACAACAGAATACATGTATGAACAACAGACAACAGGAATTATAAAGCATTATAAAGAAAAACGAGGGCTCCAAACAAAATTAGTCAGCCAAGGAACAATCCTGGAAGACTAATGCAACCAAATCCTTCCCCCCATCATGAACAAAATGCAACTCAAGATGCCATTCTCCTTGAGTATGGAGAAGTAAAACTGAATCTAAGATTATTACTTCCTCTGCAAAGCAGAAACTCGTTCCTGAATTAAAGTTGTTAATACTATTAACTACAATTTTATTTACACTTTTTTTTTTTTACATTTATCTAGGGCTCGTGGGCAACCTTGTCCATAAATCATATGCAGGACAAGGACATTAGGAGACATCCATTGTACTGACCATGAATTATAGAGATTCTTTTTATTTTTTTATTTTTTTCCTGTCTCTGTCTGTCTGTCTGTCTGTCTGTCTCTCTCTCAGATTGAGGCTTATGGAAAAGCAAGTGAATATATAACCGACAGTAGGGCAGGGCACAAGTCAACAATACAGGGACAAATTAAATCAATAAGTGGTAGGAAATTTTAAGTTGCGTGTTCCCCATCAATAAAGCCTGGGTTCAGGATGGGAAAAGCCAAACAGGTTGAACCTGCATTGTCAAGCAAAAGGATCTCCAAATTATAAAACAATTTCCATCCCTGACCATCTGTTTGAATCTTCTACACAACATATTTTAGATACAAGCACATTTGCTTCAGAAATTATTCACTGTCTCTGCTTCATAATAGGCACTTAAGGCACACGCAGGACACTATATCCCATTAGTGCATTCACCGACATGGCAAAAGGATCGCATTTAGCCACCATGTCAAGTCACAATAATGAACTCTGAATAAAGTTATGATGACCTTTCTCCTAAATTATGAACGTCACCATATTTTGAAGCACTTTCTGACCCAAAAATGTATGATTGACGAACTTCGAATTACCTTCTTTTCAACGAAGAGGAAGGCTGATGAGCATGTGTGCATGGAATGATATTCAAAACATTGTATGGATGTTACAGTGCCCACTCATATGGCCATGCTCGTCTTGCTTCCGATGTTAACATCAATGAAGGAATGAGATGGAACTAACCTATTACGTGAGATAATATGTCAGCAAAATGGCTAAAATGTTCCCAAATCAATCAACGAATGTCACTCTTTCCCCTGCAGATGACTTCAACATGGACTCTCCTTCATCTGCATCTCCCAAAACATGAAGATCACTTAGAATATGCATTCAAATTTAGTACACCAAAGGGAACTTTCTTCCACCATGGTCTCTTCAAATAAAAACGTTTTCTGGATGGTTTACGGACAACAATTACAAGTAAATCAAGCATCATTAATTTAATGGTATTCTACAAAGGAGGAAACGATTTTTGACAAAGAAAAAATTTAAGACAATTGCATTTTTTTTCTGCGTTTACAAAGTATTGGCTCTGAAAGGAATAGCCGGGTGATGGATGAAGAAGGTACGTCATGATTGTGTATTTCTGGAACAACCAGACACGACGACGAGGCAGATGGATGGATGAACAGAAAAAGGAGAGTAGAGGTGAGAGAAGCAAAAGGCTTAAGAAGGGTAGGTCCTGGGGAGTAAGATGACATAAAGGTGATGTACTGTTATCATGAAGCCTGGAGGGAAGAGTGGTTTGTGCTGGCTGAAGGAGGCGGTTCCGCGCAGATAGGAGGAAAAAAAAACAAAACAGAGTTGAGGTGAGCATGCAATAGGCTAGGAATTTGTAAGGTTAACAAGGGGATGGTTTATAGTGAAGGAATGGGTGATCCTGTCGGTCTCCAGGATTGGGGGAGGGGTGGGGGGGTATGGGAGACGGAAGCTGACCCAGAAGGAAGGCACTGAGAAAAAACAGAGGTCAGCAAACCTTTCTACGATGAGAGCAATAGCCTCATGCTTCTGATTCTTTGTGGTAGATGCAATAATGTTTGTTAAGAGCTTTGAATTTCACAGCATCCATAAAAGACAGGTGTGAAGTTTGGGCATCAACCCATATTGGAGAACAGTCCTCACTGAGTTCCAGACAAGGCCTTGTCACTTGTGAGAAGTTTAGATTTCCAAGGAAGGATTTGAAACGATGTATGATGCCAGTCTGTTAATGTGTGGTTTTGAAGGCCAGCTTTGATATTTTGATCTGTCCAGTAAAAGTCGTGGTTCATGGTGCGGCCCAGAAGTTTGAGGGATTGAAATTTTCAAGTGACATATCATAGAAGTAGATAGGTGGGTTCACTAGAATGTTCCTTCAGAGAGACAAAATGAGAACGGGAGACTTGCCAGGATTAAATGGCATCTTCCATGGATCAGATAACTATCTGATCCTTTATAAATCTGCTTGAGTCAGATGCATATGCTGCTGGTCTGTCTTGAGATGGTAGTGCCATTGGCATAATGTGAAATTGTCTACAAAATGGAAACTCTCAGGCAAGATTCAAAGCACAATCTCTAACAAAGGCACCAATCGCCAAACCCACATTCACACTACCATCAATTTGGTTCCCAAAGTCAGTAACCATACCTACCCAGCATTATCTGACCGAACACCAGTAAGAGACTCTACATCAAACAGGAGAAAAAGGGAATAACATGAAACCTGTGAAAAATAACCTTACAAGCTTCAGGACAACCATGAATGCAAGGGTCCACCGTGAGGACACATGAAACTAAAAATTGACTTGCAAGGTTTAAAGAAGAAAGCTAAAAATAAAAGTATGAGTGGAAAGATGAAAAGAGAAACAAGTACAGACAGAACAAAAGCAGAAGGAAGAAAGGCAAGGAAAGATAAATGTAGGTCATTTCCTGATATCAATTAAATAGTTTCATCAACATTTGATGAACAGAAGCCCAGGAGAAGAGGTGGGTAAGGGGAAAGAAAATGAAAACATTTAGTAATTTACGTGTAAATGAACATAGCACACTTAAATGAATAATAATTACTCTTTGGCTCAAAATTCTGAGGCCAGCCTAATCCTAACCCTCAAGTATAACCATATCTCCATCGTGGCGTTGCTCTTGTTGTCAATTCTAGATACTTTCTCCACAGATATTTAATTTCCCAAATACATTTACGATATTTTAATCAGGTGGATCGAAATGTAATGGAGCCACCATTCTTTAGAAGTCAGCTGACTACCAACTTCCATCTCACGTGTCTTCTGTCCATCCTTCTCAAACTATCATTTTTAAGCTATTTCCTGTAAATCAGATAATTATTAAAAACAATTTCAACATTGCTCAACTGCAGGTTATTGCAGTTCATCGCTGTAATTGGAATAACACAAAATAGATTCAATTGGCAAATCATCACCATGGTGCTTTTATTTAAACTGAAGCATCAAGGCAGACAAAGCTGGGCTGTCAATCTTCGAACACCCATAATTCCATGTGTGGTCATTAAAGACTCATCATACTTTACAAAAGAATAGACATTCTGTGCCAGTATCCTGACAAATTCTAAATTTAGGCCCCAATTTATGGAGAAAGGTTTTTTATAAAAGGCCTCAGGAATGATGCAACTACAGACCATTAATAGTCAAATCTTGGTGTTTCATTTGCTGGATCGATCAGGACCTGATAAGACGCAAACAGTTTACAGTAAAACTGCAGAATTCATTTGAGTTAATATGTTGGATTATTCACGAATAAAAATCTATCCAGGGTAGTGGTACACTATAGTAGTATATATTAAATACAGAATATGACACTCATTTTTAACTGTTGTGGTAACAAGAAACATGTGACAGTTTCTATTTCAACAAATATCCTGACCAATAGTGCATAAGTTTGCCATACAACTATCCTGTCTGTGGTTCACAGAAGCAGCTCTGGTAAGGCAGCTGGGATAATTTAAGGTTAAAAAAGCACAGTTCTCGGCTTTGTGCAGGCTGACAGAGTAGATCCTGCTCCTCACTACAAGTCCCTATAGGATAGGGCACCCTCCAGTGTTATAGGTACAAGAAATTTCATTCTCAATTTATAGGTCCCCGAGCATGGGCGGAAGGGCTGGAGGGGGGGGGAGGGGTAGCAGTCCTATAAGTCGAGAATGCAATGTCTTCACACCGATAACACGCAGGGAGCGGTATCCTATTGGGGGCTGCAGTGAGAAGCAGGATCTTCTTTGTCAACCTACACAAACCAGAAAGCTTGTACTTTTTAATGATCCAGATGCAGAGATTGGTATATAAATTGGCACTCAATGGCTTCTTTGATTAAGGAACAACTACAGTCATCAACATCTGAAGTATAAGATGTTTGAGAACGTTAGTCCTATTTAATGCCCGTATGTTATTCAACAATAAGTGTGCCATGCCAACATGAGTTTAGTTATCCTTTCTTGGGAATGGTAATTCTAAGACTTTTTCATATAAAAATAATAAAAAGTTTCGGGTTACAATCATACTGAATGAAGAGCATACAACTTGATTGACTATTCTTGTGGAATGTTAATCAGTGGAATTGTGAAACATCACAGGTCATAAAAGATGCAAGATGTGTATAATCCATGCAGTAAAAATGGTTTGAAGGTAAATCAAAGTTTCCATAGTTCAAAATTAATAACACAACCAATGTCTCCCATGTACAAACACAATAAAATTCAAACATCCAGAATTCACGGTGTAATGATAATATATGTAGTTAATGACTTCTATTAATCTATTAATGTAAATGTTACCATTATCTTTTCACCAAGTTTTCATATCTCAAACCCCACGCATTGTTCTGCATCCCAAAAAGTGGAAAACAATCCAAATATAAAGGAGACATCTATTTTGTTTTGCTCATTTACAACTCGAGATGCACTGTTCGTGCTTTTGGATCAATCGCATTCAAGGCAAATATATTCCAGGAAGGATCCTTATGAGACAAGTTAACATACATAAAGCTATCGTTCAATTAAAAGTGAGAGAAAACATATTACAAAAAGATGAGACATGTGCGAAAATTTAGGAAAGGTGAAAAAGATAGAAGAGGGAAATTAAAATGAAGAAGTGAAGGATAGTTGAGATCAGCCATACTCAACATTGCAAACTGGGTACACAGAAACTTGTCATAGTTAGTGTTAAAACAACTTGATTGACAGCAAAGCTAATTCTAGGAATCAAAGGTATGCAAACTAGAACTTCTGTCAAGCATTCTACTCCCACATCCTATTAAAAAAAAAAAAAAATAATAATAAATTATATTAATATATATATATATATATATATATACATACACACACCACAACACAACACACACACACACACACACACACAACCACACACACAGATGGATCAGTTTCATCAATGAAGCTTCACCACAGAATATGCCAATGACAACATATTCAGTCATAGATTCCACAAGTTGTGGCCAACCTTCAAACAGGCAAAACACCTCAAAAGAAATTCACATGAAATCTGATGAAAGTATATCACTCATTTCTCAAAAGAAAAAGTTGCACTCATTCTTCAGATGTCACAAGAAAACGTGGTGGATTTTTGGAATTAAAGTCTTCAATAATGCAGGAAACGACACAAACTTATGACGACATAATACAAGTTTTGTTTTGACTTTTAGAGTTGATACAGTTAAAGGTTGTTTATAATGTCAAGTAACATCCAATGAAAGGTCAACAATGGTGGCTACAACAGAACCTTCACAGAATAGAGGGTGAGATGAAGTAAGTCGGTAGGGTCACTGTTTTTTCCAAGTAAAAACAATTAGTATGCAGACCAAAAAAGCCGATATTATGCCATTCCAATTTAGAGCATTGACAGATATGTAAACCAAAACAAATAATATATCAGTAGTGCGTGTAGGTGGATTATGCATACGATATTGAACTCACATTCCCGAAGACACTGGCAGTTGGTATACAGACAGGACAAAATGATGGAGCTGGGCAGGAAACAAGCTTATGGATAAGCAGAGGCATCATGGTTGAAGCCGAGCTCTTGAGGCAGTGCAATTGCTTCCTGGGGCACCTGTAGCTCAGGTCAATCTTCGAAGGATCTTTCAATAAAATCTTGTGCACAGTAAAGGAAAGGAAAAACAAAGGGATTCTATTAAGTTTATTCAGACATGACGATGGAAGGTCATGTTCCTTGCACCAACAGTTTACCCTCATCGCTTTTCACTGCTCACCAACAAATGGCCGAAGAAACATAATTTTACTTTCATTAGAGGTTGTTATTTTACCATCATTCATCAAAGTCCATAATATACATTTAGGGTAAGGAACTCAATTTAAATGCTAATTTCAAGACATATATTTTCGTTCTGAACACATCTGCAGTGAGCAAACAGCTTTGCCTGAGGAATGAGATTTTTGATGAGCACAATGTCGCTCTTGTTATCTGCAGCCTCCAAGAGAGCAAAAAAAAGCAGATGGACAAGGAAAGCATGACATCTATAATGCCACCACGATACTGCAAATGGTAAACAACGATCTTACTGGCCATGGAACAGGACTGAGTGTTGGTCACATCATTGGTCATTACTGCAGTTAAACTTCACTATGTCACATTGACCTCAAGCAGAGTTCCTGTTTACCCTTCCTGTTGCGTACTCCATGAATTTGTATTCTTGAACACTTAACACTTCATGTCACCTTTATTTCGATCAGATAAAACTGAAATGGCATTAAAAGGCTGATTCATGACCATCCTTAAAGCTCTGCAAAATTTTATATATATATATATATACATAATATATATTATATATATATATATATACATATATATATATATAATATTGTTTGGCGGCCGGGGTCGGGTGAGAAGACCACGAGTGGGGTACCTACACGCACTATGTCGGTTCCCACAGACTCGCCGGAATTGTAGGCCGTCGCACACGGATAATTCCGTGACGTGGCGGGTTGCTTAACCGACCGTGGATGCCAGATAACTCAACCGCGTGACTGGGTCCTCCCGTCTATGGAGTATCGGGTTACCAAATAATCACGTGATTAATTACCGGGGAACACGCCTCGGGTAACGCCTTGTCGAACCGGATCACTCTACCGGATTGGATCACTTTTCCGAATCGGATGCAGCGAGCGACACTGCCAAGGACGTACCGGCTTAAAAGGAACGGTAGCATTGGGATAAAAGTCCTGGCTAAAGTAGGATTCGAACAATGCTTGGATCAATGGAAGAAAGACAAAACGAGCAGGGAACATTCCTAATAATGATTTATTAACAGTCAACTTACAAAAGGAGCGAAAGAGCAGACTTAACGTGAAATTAATAACAATAATAATGATAACAATCTTCTGCAGTCCTTACGTAAGCAGACAGGCACCAGCACACAAACACACACAGAAAACCAATGAAGAGGGAGGTTTTGCAACCAGGAAGGGAGGGGAGTTGAGGCTATGATCTCGGTACCTTTGTGCCCGATAGCACGACGCGTCCACTAATACGTTTCGGGGGGGGGGATGCTCGTGGTGGCGGTATCCCGACAGTGGGCGTGTTGCTCTGGCTTCCGCCGCACGTGGGGAGACTCATGTTCCTGAAAGGAGGAGGCTTGAGTCGAGAAGGGGCGGAGGTCCAGAGTGTGAGGGTGGAGTGGTAGTCGGGAAACAGGTAGGCGGGTGGGGTCGACGTCGTGTGGGCAGAGATGAGGATGCAGAGTCTGGGTAGCAGGAGGCGGGTCGTGGCGGTGTGACGAGGCGAGGCAAGGCGGAGAAAGAGAAAGAGCAAGAGAGAAGCAGAAGAGGGACTGCCCCGACCTTTATAGGGCCCGCAGCTTGGGGGGAGGGGCCATGCCGAATCCAAACATCATCACACGAATCAGGCGCTCCGATTGGCCCCGACCCCTCACATGGCCAGCCAACTTTGGCCGGAACTGCCTCACTTCGTTTCCGGCAAGGCCATCCCAAGACAGTGGGAATATTCCGCTCCGACCCCACGAGATGACATCGAATCGCGCCACACCAAAATTGGCAGGCGAATCGTCCTGCAAAAACCTGGGCCGTGCCTGGGCGACCGGTCGAGGGTCCCGCATGCCCGCTCGGGCGTTCGACCAGCGTCGATCAACGTGCTCGCTCAGCGTGCGTCAACGTGGCCTGCACTGTACATTCCCCGGCTCGATCGCAGCTTCGCTGGCCATAGAGACCAGAAGACGTTCACCATCCGTGGAGAATCCACTGCTGCCAGCGAGGGCCAAAGGTACATCATCATGGAAAAATCCGTGCACGTCTCACGAGTGGCGTACGTGTCTCCTTTCGAGCACATTCCATACAGTACGCGCGGTTCCGCCATTACGCACGTGGCCAGCGCTCGCGTTCACAAGACTCCGCTAGCGTGTGCGCGGGGCGAACACCAATATGTGTCGGACATTGGGGTTAAAAAGGAACAAGCCGCTTCTACTCCGCACTCTCGTATCCCGCCCAACATCGCGTGGAGTCGTCTTTATCGGCCTCCGTACGCGTTTCGTGCAGTGTGGGCTGCATATATACACATATATATAT
>CM068958.1:113404710-113417473 GCA_035128595.1 Eptatretus atami | reverse complement strand
CGAGTTTAGGCATTCAGCCTTTTCACGTGCTGTATCAGCAGTGCGGCCATTTGAGGTAAGGGAGGGTTATGGAGGGGGAACATACACCCAAAACAGATTTGATTAGACGCCACCAGTATTTGGAGGAGGGAGAGAGGTTTTAAAGTTGACTTGAGATTAGAAAGGGGTCTTCTGATTCTTTTGGGTCTTCTGAGTCTTCTGGGTTTTCTGGGTCTTTTGAGTCTTTTAGGTCTTCATGCTCTTTTCAGTCTTTGGGTTCTCTGGATCTTTTGGGTCCTCTGGGTCTTTTGAGTCCTCTGGGTCTTATGCGTCTTTTGCATCCTCTAGGTATTTTGGGTCCTTGTGGTATTTTGGGTCTCATGAGTCCTGTAGGACTTCTGCATCCTCGAGAGCGCCTGAGTCCTCGGTGTTTTTTGGGGGGGGGGGGGGGGGGGTCCTCAGAGTCTTTCTGCATTCCTCTGGGTCTTTTGGGTCTTCCGAGTCTCCGAGTCTTTCTGCATCCTCTGGGTCTTTTGGGTCTTCCGAGTCTTCCGAGTCTTTTGAGTCTTTATGGTCTTCATGGTCTTTTCAGTCTTTGGGTCCTCAGAGTTATTTGGGTCTTTTGGATCCTTGGGGGGGGGGGTCTTTGGCGTCCACTGGGTACTTTAGGTTAATTATTTCAGGTTACAATTGTGGGTGGCATCAGGTCAGCTGTCCAACCAATGGGTGAAGAGCAGATATACATACATTATTTCAAACACTTGCTCCATTATATATCGATTATTATGATCATTGTGTCAGACACATAATTTTATAATAATGTTCACGTCATGTTTCAAAAGTGACTAATCCTGGACTCAGGCAAGATCTTAGAAAACCTTCTGGAATGTTTGCGATTAATTCCATTTTGGTGCCATGGGTTATGCTTCGGGCTCCTGGGCCATTGACAGGTTGAGATAGTGTGCAGGGGCAAGGTGAGGGACAGTGCTCAGGAGGAAAAGGGAGGATGACTGAGGTAAGTTGCTTAGGTGAGGAGAGCACTGTGGAGGGAATAGCTGTTGCTTCTTTCAGCACAAGATAAAGTTACTTGAAGTGTTTTACATGACATGTATCATTTTAAAGACACCCTTTTACAATACAGTATTACCAAGGCCATGTGCATCAATAAGTCTATTTTAACACATGATCACAAAACATTGGCCAAGTATGTGCTTTGTCCATAATTATCCCACACATGTGAAGTGAAAACCGGGGTTAAGCAATTGGTTCACTTCAGTCTGTCTGTCTACAAACCTCAGTTTATGATCGAGGAATAACTTCATTTCAATTGAATGTTATATTTTCAACACGAATCAGAAGATGAATCGGAAAACGAACCTCTACTTTAACAGTACTTTGGCTCTGAATTAATCTCGATCGTGCATGCACAGAGAGGAATGAGATAATTTTTTTAGTCTGTCTGCCTATCTAGCACTCAAACAATATTTAAAATCATTCCAAACAGGAAATTACTGTTTTTAAGGATGTCATAAAGGACATAAACAAGAGGCACGAATAACTAAGGTAGCGTTTTAAATAAGGTGGTGTAAAAGACACTTCATCAACGGCGGCAAACTTCCGGAATTTTTTTTCTATTTTAGACTTTATTCTATTTTTATTTTATATCAATTGAAATATATGCTCAAACACTGGAGAATACAAATCACCTTTTTGACACTTTCAAAACCCTTCAGTTTAGTTGTACTTGGTCAGAATATTACGACACGACCAATCAAATTTGCCACTCGTACACCCAGCCAATGTCCTTGCATCTCAAGACAGCATGGGGTGCGGTATTCGATGAACTTTCTAGTTATGTACTGTATTTTGATTGTAAATTATATGGTGCAATTTGTGATTTTTCTTTGGATTTGTATGTTCAATGTAAACGTGTTCTTATTTTGACTGAATGTATTCGTCCTTAATTTTTATGAAGTGAGTAAAGACAAAATGAATGTAAATTAAATATGTGAATCATAACATATAAAAGTAAGTCTATAAAAGAGGACCAACTATTTCACCCATTCGACTGAAATGGCCCGCACTGTATGTGTTCCTCATTCTGATGTATTATAATGTCATTCAAACAGTTACGTTTCACTGCTTTGGATGCAGTAGTTTGTGGTTGTAATTAACACTTCTGAAATGTTTTTCAAGGATGAATGGCATTGCATAACTCTGAGATTTCAACATTACTTTGTAGAAGGATAGGAGATTCGAGAAACAAATGATCAACTCAAAATAAAGACAAAAGTATTATTTTCCATTTTGAGAACTACTATATTCTCTTATTAACAGATATTGTCTTTGTGAAAATTATTTATATACGTATATACATGTTATGTTTGTAGGGGTAGAGATTACCTTTGTACAGATGGAAATGTATGGAGTAGTATGGTCTGTGTATAAGTAGTTAGCCCATCTCGATGTGATTAAGTAGGGAAACAGCTTTCACTAAATAATTGTCTGTTTAAATGTGCACCATACGGAGAGTGGTGTGTTGTAATATATAGTTGGGGTTTAAGGTAAGGAATCATACGTATAGCCTCTTGTATGTCCCACTGGATGAGGCGCCAAGGATGAGGTTGAAGCAAAGAGAGAGGAGGGGCTTTAAAATGGCTGTTGCGCTGTCCAGAGTGAGGGGAGGAGTTTTTTGTCGCCTCCCGAGGGGTGGAGCCTTGGATCGCCTCCTGAGGGGCGGAATTATGGGCTCCTTCAAAGAGGCGGAGTTTGTCTTTCCCAATGAGTGGAGTTTTCCTTGCCCTGAGAGGGTGGAGTTTTGAGAACTCTCACGAGAGCCAGGAGAGTTGGTGAGAGGCGAAGCAAGGAGAAGGAGAATTGGGTTTGGCATCCAGAGAGGAGGAGATCATGTGTTGAAGAGCAAACGGTTGCTCTGTCCATGGTGCCTGCCTACCTACTCGTGTTCCTGCCTTTGCCCTGTGCCTGCTTCATCGTCCCTGGTTCCTGTTCATGTATCTCTTGTCACCCTGTCCGGGTGTTTCATCACTTGCCTCATTGCCTGTTCATCTCTCCAGTCCGTGGAACTGCTCCCTCCTGGTCCACCAGCTGATCGAAGGCCACTCAGTTCTCGTTCCCTTTTCCCATCTGTGAACAAGTCTGGTGTGGGGTTCCATAGGTTTTATTCTCATTGAATATAATTATTTATTTATAGATTCCATGTTCCCCCCTTTCTTTCCAACCTCAACCCTTCATCATCTCCACCATCGCAATCATCATCCCCTGTTCTTTGTTCAGGAAATAAATCCGTTGGTTTTAAAAGTGTAAAGAGTCTCGTGTGCTTCTTGTGATTCCCACACACACAAAGGCGCCATTCTTCGAACGCAGTCCAATGGAGTAAAAGCCAGTTTGGTCCATCCATCCAGCATGTCTTAATCGGTGTGGAAACGACAATATATTATAATTATATTATCCATTATTTTTCACTCTCTCATTTTATCAAAACACATTTTTTTCGACTTTTTTTTAAATGAGAGTATATTATCGAAAAATAACAGGCTAAAAGGTCGTCTTCAAAAGCCTTGGTCGTCGCACCAAGGCTTTTGAAGAGACTTAATGCTTCACAGAATATAAAGTTTCTATTTCAAGCATCATAAAGTAAGTCTTCACTGGGTTAGTGGGAGATCCTTTATCTGATCCAGCTTTCTTCAGTGATGTAAACTACAAGGCCATGGGCATCATTGGCATCTATAGCTAGACAACAGAGGCCAATGGGCTGCTCCTAAGCTATTGAAGAACAGTAAAATCCCTTCATGATATGTGTTATCGGCTTTCCTCAAATCCGCAAGGCCACAAACTTTCCTACATCAAATGGCATTAAACAAAAAACCTGCTTACAGAAATAAGCGATCAGCCCATCATGCAAGTGGCATATTCACATGCATTATTAAGTATTGCAGTTACACTTAATAAATATTTACATTTCTTTTGGGCACAACTTCAGCAACTGACTTTAATCAATCTTTTCACAAGGTTTACATGGCCAGAGGATGAAACTGACTCTTGGTCTGAAAAACAAAACAAAAGGGATATAATGCCAACACTTTGTGTTGTTGATGGGACAGCTGACTAAACATGCACCTTTCAAGAAGATTACTCCACACTGTTCAATAATTCCTGTATTCGTGAAATTTTACTCGTACTCTGTCAATGATCAGATTGAACAGCAAACAGTTCATTTCCAATTAAATGGACTGTTGTGCAATCATGCTTTCTCAACCATTTGTGTTTTCTCTGAAATGCTTCCTGCACATCACCCTGTTCTACCCTTCTGGTTCCGCCAAATAATTTAACATCCTTCGTTGTTCTCTGGATGTTTTCAAATTATGCATTTGACAAATATGAGGTAGCTGTATCTATATATAGTAGTGCACAGATATACACAGAGTAAAATGCAAACAGACTTTAACATGAGAGAGAGAGAGAGAGGTGGGGAAGAGGAGAGAGAAGAGAGGGGAGAGAGAGAGAGAGAGAGGGAAGAGAGGGAGAGAGAGAGAGAGAGAGAGAGAGAGGGGGGGAGAGAGAGAGAGAGGGAGAGGACAGAGACAAGAGACAGAGACAGAGACAGAGAGAGAGACAGAGAGACAGAGACAGAGAGACAGAGGACAGAGAAGAGGACAGAGAGACAGAGAAGAGGACAGAGAACAGAGGGACAGAGAGACAGAGGGAAGAGAGACAGAGGGACAGAGACAGAGGGACAGAGACAGAGGGACAGAGACAGAGGACAGAGACAGAGGGACAGAGAGAGAGAGAGAGAGAGAGAGAGAGAGAGAGAGAAGGAGAGAGAGACGACAGAAGAACAGAGAGACAGAGAGACGAGAGACAGAGAGACAGAGGACAGAGAGACAGAGAGAAGAAAAAGATATATATAATATATATAATTAGGGTGTGTCTAAATTTTGAAGTTTTGAAATTAATACTGGCCAGGTTGCCATTGTGTGCCACTTGAGAAAAAAATGATATATGCCAATTTATACGAAAACAGAATATATTTAGAACTTGCTCAAAGCCCAGAAAGATTTACTACATATAGCAAAATGCGTGATATTGTAGCTTATTTTAATTCAATGCTAAAACACACAAACAATGATATAAAACACACAAAGGGAACAGTCACTGTACAAAATGATATAATACAAATAAAACAATCACTGATTAAAGTTATCAATTCCCTTCACTTCAGTGGCCTTCACTGATTTCAGGAATTTGTTTCTGTGGTACTCGAGCATTTGTAGTACAAATTGTTTTTCTTCCTCATTACGGACCACGGCTTCAAAAGGAACAGTCCCTGTTCAAAATGATATATAAAAACAATAAACAATCACTGATCAAAGTTATCATCCCCTTCAGTGGCCTTCACTGATTTTGGGAATTTGTTTCTGTGGTACTCGACCATTTGTAGTACAAATTGTTTTTCTTCTCCTCATTGCGGACCAGGGCTTCATTGAAGTACTGCATAAGAGCGACTCCTCTCTCTGCGCCAAATCATTTGTCACTCGTAGGGCAGAATGATATTTGTTGCCTCATTGTATGATTTGTTTGCCCCCCCATTGTTGTGGGTTCTTTCAAGAAAGGTTTCATCCAGTCCCAGGATCTGGAGCAGCTTGATGGTGGAAGTGGTACGAAGTCGGGTGTGCCATAGTAGATGGATCTTTTATGGGAGGAAGCCTTTTTGGGGGTTCATCAGATCCCTGGTTATTGTGCATGTTGTGGACCATGCAGCGCTTTTCATGCACAGTGACGGAGTCACAGAAAAGCTGAGGCCAATCAAGGTCCTCGACAAATACCACAGGTGTCTGGAAATGCAGTCTAAGCAGCATTGGAGACTTCCTTGTCTGGGTAGCTATGCAGTGCCTTCAAGAATTGAAGATCATTCCTTGGGGCTTCGCCGGCTGATGGACAGGTGAACCAGTATTTAACATAGGTAGTGGTCACAAAAAGTGACACTCGAAGTAAGTGCTTCCACACCATGGCGAGAGTGGGATTGTACAGATGCCCTCGTGTGCTCTGGCGCTGTTGGATGTGGAACTGATCTCTGAAAAGCCACATCTTGATGGCATAAATGGCACGTGCCATCCAACGCGCACGGTGAACTGCCCCTGGGTACCTGAACCTAATTCCCTTTGGGTGAGTAGCTCCTCGGAAGATGACTGTTAACTGCAAGAGCTCTTCTAGTCATCTCTGGGGTGCTTAGTATTCAGTTGCTGCATGGCAAAGGTGATGATACTTTCTCGAATATCATCTACATGCTCTTGACATCTAATCATCCAAAGCTTGCGATACTTTGATTGATCAATGTTTGGCCAGAAATCACGGAAATGACTGAAGATTCGATTTTTGGAGACCTAAAAACATCATACAGTGAAAACCTTTTCCAAAACAATTTCAGACACGTGATGTCGACAGGCAAGGTTCAGAAGATCCTTTCCTAACTCTGTTCGAGTTTTATGCAAACGCGCCCTTTATACCTGTATACATTGCTGTTGTGTCGAAACATAGGCCACAATTCTGTTTCCAGTTCCCAGCTCCTTATCTCAGCCATAAAGGCCTCTGCCATAAGGCAGCAGTGCCGGAATATAGCTTGGGGGTGGCAGAAGCTTGGTTCCCTCCTTGCCAGACACCATAATAGGAAGTCGATCCACAGACAGTTGTTCAGTTCCTATGTAATTGGGCATTATCTGCCATCCCAGTGCAATGTTAGTGGAACGAGTGATGAAAAGATTCACGAATCTCGGCTGCTAGAGCTGCACGTTGAACTTTTCTTGCTCGTTGGACTGAAGAAGGACTGATCATCAGTTCACTAACTGGTGCTGTAAACTGATCGGACGTAGCCACAGAAAAAATATAAGTAGCATTCCTGCTGCTGGTTTTGGTGCGATCTAGCGCTGCTGCAACTTCACGTGTAACTACAGAGATTTTTCCCCTTTTCCGCCGCGTGATCCAGAAGATGTTGAAGGTTCTTTGGTTCTTCTTCTGAGCTATCTGCAGATAATGCTGTTTCCTCAGATGATGAACAAGCACTACAACACTTGTCACTGCTGCTGAGCTTGCATGATGTTGTTCCAGCACTGCAACTGCTGCTGATCTCGCCAGTGCTCTCTCTTCTTTTTTTGCGAGTTCACGTCAATTCCTGCAATCGAACCATGTCGTCCTTTTTCACGCTGAGCCTTCAAAAACTGCCGATCCTCTTCTATCTTGATCATCGTCATGGCCTGTTCATGTGCAATATCAAAGACATTGTCCAAAGAATCCCTAAAAGCATCACGCTTTCCCTCTTCTGCCGCTGACTTCCTTGTGATATTTTTTCAGGCCCTGCCATTCCTTGTGAAGACGTGTAGCTGATCCCAGAGATGATTCTTAGCCCTCGTTGGTATCCGTGCTCGTTCCCAAATTTGTAGGATCATTGTGACCGTTTCCTTCACACTGTCATTTAGACTATGTTTCTGTATATGAAAATCAAACAGCACCTTGAGCACTCTCCTCGTGAAGGTAGCTTAGCACAACTAAGTGATCTTCTGTGCACCAATCAACCAAATCTCAGTCTTTTTCCTAAACTTCCTTCGCATTTCACCCTGCAAACAAGCCAAACAATGGCAAACAGCCAACAATTGATGGAATAAGCATCACAAAATTACATCAAACGGCAGTCGAGATAAATAATACAAGCTGTATGCTGCAGCCAATGCCCTGCGATATAAAATTGTGTTACAATTTATTGTGAGCTGTCGGTCGAATGTGTGGTGCTGCTTTGCACTGTCAGGCTTCGCAGGCTGGATGTGTGTGGCATTGTGCAGGGCTGTCTTTGGAGAGGGTAACTCAAAAACAAAACTTAAAATTAATAATATTTATGTTTATCTTTATTTGCTTGGTGTGTCACCAAAAAAATATTATGGGTGGCCACTGGCCACAATGCCAGTAAACACAGCAGTGACCGGCTTTGAGCGCAACTGTGTATACCTTTGGTCTCGTTGAGCAAGTAGTAAATGTTGTGCTATCAAGTTTTAATTCTGGATATGGTGTTTTTGTATAAGTGGGCACACAAATTTTACCTGGCCGATATAAATATCAAACTTAAATTTTTCATGTAGTCATTAGACACACCTAATATATATATATATATAATATAATATATATATATAATATATATATATATAATATATATATATATATATATTCCATCACACTCTAACACCATCTGCAACACCTAAAGGATGGTGTCAGCATGTGATGGAATGATTGCAGATCATGAGCAGTGATACCCATACGGCAGTGCATAAGGCCAAAACGGTGTTGGTTCCCTTGACTGTAGAGCAACTAATCTGATTTTGAAGTGGTTGCAAATCCAAAAACATGTGAGGTGGAAAGAGCATGGAGGAAAGAATTTTCAACCTCACCACCAAAGCGATAAACCACTTCCAGAATCCATGATAAGTTTGAAGCTTATTCAAGTGGACTAGTTGATGTAACTGATCATTTTTCCACATACTGAACTTCCTCTTTGCATTGTTAAAAAACGTTTTTCGATATAAACTGCACATGTAATTTGACAGAGATTGAATTTAAACACAAAGCTGTTTATAACTATATAATAGCAAGAAATATATATATATATATAATATATAATTATATATTATATATATATATAATATATAATATATATATACACACACACTGATGCAACAAACATTATGACCACCTGCCTAATATGCTGTTGATCTTCTGTGTGCCAAAACAGTGCCGACCCGAGGCATGACTCTACAAGACCCGAAAGGGGTCCGTGTACTGCAACCAAAAACATTAACAGCAGATCCTTCAAGTCCTGTAAGTTGCAAGGTGGAGCCGCCGTGGATCAGACTTGTCAATCCAGCACATCCCACAGATGCTCAATCAGATTGAGACTGAAGAATTTGGAGGCCAGGGCAACACCGTGAACACTTCATCATGTTCCTCTAACCATTCCCGAACAATGTGTGCAGTGTGGCAGGGCGCATTATCCTGCTGAACGAGGCCACTGCCATCAGGGAATACCATTGACATGAAGGGGTGTACCTGGTCTGCAACGATGTTTAGGTCGGTGACACGTGTCAAATTATCGTCCACATGAACGGCCGGACCAAGGGTTTCCCAGCAGAACATAGCATCAGACTCCCTCCACCCCAGGTAAATGGCGCACACGTACATGGCCATCCACGTGATCTAAAAGAAAACGTGATTCATCGGACCAGGCGACCTTTTTCCACTGCTCCAAGGTCCAGTTCCAATGCTTGCGTGCCCATTGTAGGCGCTTTCTATGGTGGACAGGGGTCATCATGGGCACTCTGATCAGTCTGCGGCTACGCAGCCCCATACGCAGCAGGGTGCGATGCACTGTGGATCGTGACACATCTCCCGTGACCACCATTAAAATTTTCTGTGACTTGTGCCACAGTAGACCTTCTGTCGGTTCGGTCCAGACGGGATAACCTTCGTTGCCCTCGCGCATCGATGAGCCTTGGGTGCCCAACACCTGTCACCGGTTTGTGGTTTGTCCCTCCTCGGAACACTGTCGGTAGGTACTCACCACTGCTAACCGGGAGCACCCCACAAGCCTTGCCGTTTCAGAGATGCTCTGACCCAGTCATCTGGCCATAACAATTTGGCCCTTGTCAAAGTCGCTCAGGTCTTTAGTCCTGCCCATTTCTCCTGCATCCAACACATCAACTTCAGAACTGACTGTTCTCTTGTTGCCTAATATATCCCACCCTTGACAGGTGCCATTGTAACAAGATAATCAATGTTATTCACTTCACCTGTCAGTGGTCATAATGTTTTGGCTCATCAGTGTGTGTATATATATAATATATATATATATAATATATATATATTATATATATACACATGGATGTGTGTGTATATATATATTATAAGTGTCAAAATCTGTTGTGAAATCTGATAATTTAAAGAAATAATGAGTCTTATAACTAAGCTGATGTACCTATTTACTTTAAGCAAGGTTATGTTCCTCCTCTATTCATGCACAAAAAAAAGTAAAATTTCCATTGCATTAAACTTATCTTTTTCTGCTGTTTGGAGAATTATATTGAGTAAACGAAAATTTAGGAATCTGCCAAAATTAACCAGCTTCATTGAGCTGTATGATTTAATGCATTCACTGCAAGACCTCTCACCCTGTCCCCCAGAGGAACTGCCTATCCATAGCGTCTGCCATACCAGAAACTGCCATATAGTTTAATGGAAATAAATAAATAATTGGAGACTATGTGTCGGTCGTGGAATCGTTTAAGGTAAATAAATAATTGGATGTGGTGTGTCAGTACTGCAATCGTATTGGGTAAATAAACAGATAATTGGAGGCGGTGTGTCGGTCGTGGAATCGTTTAAGTACGAGATATCACACAATAGTATTGTTGTGATTGTGTGAAACTGCATGCCTCCAAGGCAATGGCACACAACATACAGTGATCCCAAGGCAGTTATTTCAATAGTATGTGTTTTAGTCGTTTCCATATGTCTGATGGGTAAAGGGGAAAGATGTGTTGTGTGGGACTCCTTCGACCTCTCTCATGTTCAATCCTTGCAGTTCTTCCACACTTTTGCTACACCCCTCTCTCTCTCTGACACGAAACACACAAGCAAGCATGCACGGAAACCAGTAAAGACTAATAGGAACCAAACAAGTGCGCCGCAAGCGCCTCATATGCATTTGTGCACCTATTTTCCATTCAAAACTGCATGCCAATTCTCAACTGCTGTTTTGCCTCAGTCCTCAATTCCGCTCAACAAACTATACCATGCTCACCACAACCACGTCATACGACTACTAAAAGTCCCCACAACAACCCACGCTTACATTTTCCATCATATCACAAATGTGACCATAATTCACAATCTCATTAAAAGGAACTTCCACCTCTTCCCCACAACACCACAATGTACTGCTACTTCACTACAAATGCCATAACGTGCTCCTGCAACTCTACAACTGCTTCAACTGCCACATACTCATCAAACACTTACCACAGCCTTGAAGGTCATGGAGGAGATGTAGGTCGGGTTGTTTCAGGGCATAACTCGAAGCATGAACGTGCGTTGGAGCTCATTTAAGGACATACGGATAGCGCAGGGATTTCCCTAAAATCCTACGTTTGAATGCAGGGTGCCTCCAAAAACCACAGCCCCATGTAAAGGTCAGGAGCTGCTATGCGTGCCCCTGTTGTCCGGCGACTGAGCCATTTTTTGCTTTCGGGGCCTGGCGGGGCATGGCTATGGCCGCAGTGGACCAGTAGCGGAGCTCAATTTTGTTAGAGCTTCTTTTGATTTGATGTTTGGCTCTTGCCCTCATCTGGAGCTCATAAAAGGGACGAACATGGCTCATTTCGAAGACATATGTATCACCAGGGACAGAGCTGGAGAGATCGCTGAGAACATCGCAGGAGATAATATCGCCAAACAGCGGACCTCGCCGGGGAGACAGGTGGCGGAAGGACAAGCGTCGTGTCAACGTGACCAGGTGTGGGGTCATGCATTTCTGCTGCGAGCCGGGACTGCTTCCACGTCCCTCATTAATGTTGCATCCTGCAGCCACACTTACACATACAGATTCTTATACAATTTAGGATGAGATATTTTCTCTCACTAAACTTTTTTCCACCATCTATCTCTCATCTACTGTGGATGCAAAAGAGCAATCAATGCGAGCAAGCCCAACCAACTATTCTTTTCAAAGCAAAACCCAAGAGCGAACTGAAGAGCTAACCCAATGACATGCTCCTCACATTCTTCCTCTTACACTACGCCACACCCCACGTCACATTACACTTGTACTTCTCAAACACGCACCTGAGACACCCTCAGTATTTCTCCCTCCTCCCCTTTCCTAAGCGTTCTGGGCTGCGCAAGTCTGCCGGCCGCGTCAGGTATTGAGAGGTCGTTAATCCTCAACTGTTTCTATCCCTCTGGGCCATCTCTAATTTTCTGTGTGTGTGTGTGTGTGTGTGTGTGTGTGTGTGTGTGTGTGTGTGTGTGTGTGTGTGTGTGTGTGTGTGTGTGTGTGTGTGTGATGGCACCTATCATAACATAAGTTAAGACTGTATAAGAATTTTCGGGATAACACTGCACTATATTCTTTTGTAAATATTGTTTGCCTTTTGCCAGACTCCACAAATTCCTTGCTTTCCCTTCTGTATATTTGCAATAAATCCCATTACCGTGCCGCATAACTTTCCTTGCATCCTGCTTTATATAAATATGTTGTTAGTAATGTTCCCAGCTCGTTTTTGTGTTTTCCTCCATTGTCCAGCATGGTGCACACCCGAGCTTAGCCAGGACGTTATTCCCCAAGAATCTGTTCGATAGCCTGTACGTACTTGGCAGCTCTGGTCGGCTGCACCTGATCCGGTAGGTAATCTAAATAACGCAAGTACATACCAAGGGAGCGATTCCCCGATAAGGAGGTCACATGTCCATAGGTAAACGGTTGTTAGACGGACCCTAAGTCATGTGGTCAAGTTATTGGCGTTCGATTAGTGACCCGCCATAACACAAGGTTATTCATGTGGCGACGGCCCGTGATTCCCGGTGAGTCCGGAGAAGCACCCGAGACAGCCCCCCCTCATGGTCCCCCATGACGCCTGGTCCACGACAGTATGTGGTGAAGTTATTGGCCATATACTGTCGTGGACCAATTATGTATAATGTATACATACTGTACACAGTATATATATATATA
>CM068958.1:113384933-113397969 GCA_035128595.1 Eptatretus atami | reverse complement strand
CTTCGGACCAAGGGTTTCCCAGCAAGAACATAGCATCAGACTCCCTCCACCCCAGGTAAGATGGCGCACAGGTACGTGCCCATCCACGCTATCGCACTCTAAAAGAAACGTGATTCATCGGAACCAGGCGACCCTTTTTCCAACTTGCGTCCAGGGTCCAGTTCCAATGTTGCGTGCGATTGTAGGCGCTTTCTATGGTGGACAGAGTCATCATGGCATCTCTGAATCAGTCTGCGGCTACGCAAGCCCATACGCGCCAGGGTGCGATGCACCTGTGGATCGTGACACATTCCTCCGTGACCACCATTAAAATTGTTCTGTGGACTTGTTGTGCCACAGTTAGACCTTCTGTCGGTTCGGTCCAGACGGAGATAACCTTCGTTGCCCTCGCGCCATCGATTGAGGCCTTGGGGGCCCAACAACCCTGTTCACCGGTTTGTTTGGTTGTCCCTCCTCGGGAACACTGTCTAGGGTACTCCACGGATAACCGGGAGCACCCCACAAAACCTTGCCGTTTCAGGAGATGCTCTGACCCCCCAGTGTCATCTGCTCCATAACAATTTTGGCCCTGTCAAGTCGCTCAGTCTTTAGTCTGCCCATTCTCCTGCATCCAACACAATCAACTTCAGAACTGACTGTTCTCTTGTTGCCTAATATATCCCACCCCTTGACAGTGCCCATTGTGAACAAGATAATCAATGTTTTCACTGTCACCTGTCAGTGTCATAATGTTTGGGCTCATATGTGTATAATATATAATATAAAATATATTATATAATATATATATTTATATATATAGTACACATGGATGTGTGTGTAGATAATATAATTATAATATATATAATAATTATAATATAATATTATATATATACACATGATATGTTGTGTATATATATATTATAAGGGTGTTCAAAATCTGGTTGGGAAATCTGATAATTTAAAGAAATAATGAGTCTTATAACTAAGCTGAATGTACCTATTTTTACTTTTAAGCAAGGTTTTTATGGTTCCTCCTCCCTCTATTCAGCGCTGCAAACAAAAAAAAAAGTAAAATTTCCATTGCATGTAAAACTTATTTCTTTTTCTGCCTGTTTGGAGAGATTTATATTGAGTAAACGAAAATTTAGGAATCGCCAAAAATAACCAGGTTCATTGAGCTGTTATATGATTTAAATTCACTGCAAGACCTCTCACCCTGTCCCCAGAAGGACACTGCCTATCCATAGCTGCTATCTGCGCATTACCAGAAACTGCCATATAGTTTAATCGAAATAAATAAATAATTGGGACTACGTGTGCGTCGTGGAATCGTTAAGGTTAAATAAAGTAATTGGATGTGGTGTGTCGTACTGCAATCGTTTTATTGGGTAAAATAAAACAGGATAATTGAGCGGACGTTGCATTGTTGTTGCAGGTCGGGAATCGTTTGTTAAGTACGAGATATCACACAATAGTTGTTTGATTGTGTTTGAAACTGCATGCCCCAAGGGCAATGCACACAACATACATGCATCCCAAGGCAGTTATTTCGCAATAGTATGTGTTTTAGTCGTTTCCAATATGTCTGATGGGTAAAGGAAAGATGTGTTGTTGGACTCCTTCGACCTCTCTTCATGTTCAATCCTTTGCAAGTTCTTCCACACTTTTCTTACACCCCTCTCTCTCTCTGACACGAAACACACAAGCAAGCATGCACGGGAAACCAGTATAAAGACTAATAGAACAAACCAAGGTGCGCCGCAAGCGCACTCATATGCATTGTACCATTTTCCAATTCAAAACTGTCATGGCCAATTCTCAACTTGCTGTTTCCTCAGTCCTCAATTCTGCTCAACAAACTATTTACCATGCTCACCACAACCACGTGCACGACTACTAAAAGTCCCCACAACAAACCACGCTTACATTTTTCATCAATATCCACAATATGTACCATAATGTCACAATCTTCATTAAAAGGAAACTTCCACCTCTCCCCACAACACCACAATGTACTGCTACGTTCACTACAAATGCCATACGTGCTCCTGGCCCAATCTACAAAACTCTTCAACTCCACCATTACTCATCAAACACTACCACAGCCTTGAAGGTCATTTGGAGGATGATTGTAGGTCGGTGTTTGTTTCAGGCATAACCCGAGCATGAACTTTGCGTGGAGCTCATTAAGAGACATTACGGATAGCGCAGGGATTTCCGCTTAAAACCTAACGTGTTGAATGCAGTGCCTCCAAAAACCACAGCCCCATGTAAAAGGTCATGGAGCTTGCTATGCGTTGCCCTGTTGTCCGGCGACTTAGCCATTTTTGCTTTCGGGGCCTGGCGGGGCAGTGGCTATGGCCGCAGTGACCAGTAGCGTGAAGCTCAATTTTGTTAGAGCTTCTTTTGATTTAGTTTGGCTCTTGCCCTCATCCTGGAGCTCAATTAAAAAGGGGCTAACGAACATTGCCTCATTCGAAGAAGACATTGTATCACCAAGGGACAGACTGGGAGAGATCGCTGAGGAACATCCAGAGATTAATATCGCCAAAAACACGACCTCGCCGGGAGACAGGGGACCTCGCCGGGAGACAGGTGGCGGAAGGACAAGCGTCGTTCAACGTGACAGTGGGTCATGCATTTCTGCTACGAAGCCGGGGACTGCTTCCACTGTCCCTCATTAATGTTGCCATCTGCAGCCACACTTACACATCAATTCTTATACAATTTAGGATGAAGATATTTTTCCTCACTAAACTTTTTCCACCCCAATCATCTCTCAGTCTACTTGGGATGCAAAAGAGCACAATGCGAGCCAAAAAGCCCAACAACTATTCTTTTCAAAGCAAAACCCAAGAGCAACTGAAGAGCTAACCCAATGACATGCTCCTCTACATTCTTCCTCTTAACACTACGCCACACCCACGTCACATTACACTTGTACTTCCGTCAAACACGCCACCTGAGACACCCTCAGTATTTTCTTCCTTCCGTCCCCCTTCTCCTAAGCGTTCTGGGCCTGCGCAAAGCTCCGGCCCGCGTCATGGTTTATGAAGGTCGTTAATCCTCAAACTGTTTCTATCCCTCGGCATCTCTTAATTTTCTGTCGTGTGGTGTGTGGTGTTTGGTTATGTGTGTGTGTGTGTGTGTGGTGTGTGTGTTCATGTTGTGTGTGTGTGGTGTGTGTGTGTTTGGTGGTGTGTGTTGTTGGTGATGGCACCTATCATAACATAATAAGACTGTTATAAGAATTTTCGGGATAAACACTGAACACTATATTCTTTTGTAAAATTGTTTGCCTTTTGCCAGACTCCACAAATTCCTTGCTTTCCCTTCTGTAATTTGCCTAAGAAAATCCCCATTACCGTTGCCGCATTAACTTTCCTTGCATCCTGCTTATATTAAATATTGTTAGTAAATCGTTCCCAGCTCTTTTTTCGTTTTTCTCCATGTTCCAGCATGGAGGCACACCCGAGCTTACCAAACTTATTCCCCATAAGAATCTGTTCGATTAGCTGTACCGTACTTGGCAGCTCTGGTCGCCTGCACCTGATGCCGGTAGTAATTCTAAGAATAACGCAATACATACCAAGGGAGCGATTCCCCGATAAGGATCACATTACCATAGGTAAACACGTTGTTAGACGGACCAAGTCATGTCGGGTCAAGTATATTTAGCGTTTCGATTAGTGACCCGCGCAAACACAAAGGTTATTCATTTGTGCGACGGCCGTGATATTCCCGGTGGTCCGATAAGCACCCGAGACAGCCCCCCCCTCATGTTCCCCCAGTGACGCCTGTTCCACGACAGTATGTGGTGAATATTGGCCCATATACTGTCGTTGGGAACCCAATTATGTATAATGTATACTATACTACACAGTATATATATATATATATATATATAATATATAAAGTATATAAAGTATATATATATAATATAATTAATAAGTATTTCTCCAAAGTACACTATATTTCCCGGAAAAGCAAGCAAGCAATTACATTTATTTTGTCTTGATCTATTTTTATTAACACTATTCGATGTGGACCTCATGGACAGTCACACAGTTATAAACCAGGGAAGGACCATAATGATGAAAGGTGGTCAAGACATGATGCTCACCCCATGCATTAAATTTAATTTGCCTTGTATTGACTTAAATATCCAGTCTTTTGGAAAATTGATCTGTAATTCCACCAAGAGATTGTTAGAAAATGGGACAGGCCTTCCTTAAAGCCACCTCAAAAGGGTCGATGCTGCATTTAAAATCCAATGTGACTTGTGCTTGTCTCACTGGCAGATCGTTGGATGGAATATTGCTTTCAGCCCAAACCAGAAGAAAAGAACACTCAGAAGTGATGAGTGTAATGAACTGAGCCTGTTTCCACTCTTTATCGGCCCCCCTGCCCCTCCAAAACTCGAGAGCTCTATAAATGACTACCAAGTATATACATAAGTAAACAAGGAAGCCAAAAGACTATGTATTATTCAACATGATAATCAAATTATGTGAGTATATTTAATGAGAGAAAATAAAGCACGGAATATGGGATTTAAGTTGGGACCGCATTATGACGAGCTTTACACTAAACAGGCTTTTATAAGCCCTCGCCCTGAAGCCCCTATAAGCAACCAAGTATTACACGTGTTGGTTTGGTTATTAAATAAACAAGTATGGACAGAATTATAGCCTCAAAAAAGAACACCAACTCTCTCAGAATATTCATTTAAAGAAAAAAAAAAATTCGGTGTGAAAAATGTGTCTGCTAATTCTTGCTCAATCGTTCTGTGAATAATTCTTCGTGGAAGGGTGACTTGTGTTGGTCCCGTGCCTTTCAATAACAAGTCACCTTTCAAGAATCATCCATCTGCCGTGGGTTACGGTTGAAAATGGACTTATCTCCTCATGACCTCAAAGAAGATGGTGGGGACAGGCAACTTATAAGGCAAAGACTCCATTCAGTGTAAGTATCTACAACTGACATCATGTACGTCGAGCTGGCAGGATAGCTAAGGAGGTAACCTATGTCAAAGCTGGCAGGCGTAGCTCAGAGAATTTAATAAGCACCCTCACCTATTTGAGCTGTATTTAATCTGGTTGCATTCTCGTCGCTGACTACGAACTGTTCCCCTGATGTTTCACAGCAGGATTTCGCAATCTAAATGTGTAGTCCATTGGACGGATGTAGCTAGAGTCTGTTCTTTCTAGCATTGCAGGTGATGTCAAAGACCATGGCGCCCACACCTATCAAATTGGTACCACTGGACTGGGTTGTGAAATTACAAAATGATGCCCTAATTATAAAGGAGGCATTTGAAATAAACAGCACAACCCCATCCATCCAATCCAATAAATGATTTGCAACCAGAAGCCATCTGCCACATACGACACCAGCAAATTTTTTAATAAGATCTGTACGCAATGAGCAGCCAGAACATTAAATAGTGATCAAAGTTGAGGTAAAAAGAATCTGGCGAGAAGGAAAAATTCTCGGCTCAAATATGATACCATATTGAGTACAAATAAATAGAGGCCCCCCATTATCATCATTGTATATGATAAATAAATTCCACATTACATTTTTCTAATGAGCAGACATATAATCCAATTACATTTAAGGCATTTTGATTCATCCGGGTATCTGGAACACATTGGTCACTCTTCAAAAGACACAATGGACATATTTAATCATCCATAACCCTAAATTGCAGATTGAATCTCTGAAATACATCCATTAATCTGAAGATGGAATGCTCGAGGGCGCCACTACTATGGCGAATATAGAGGTTTGAATTTGGAATCATTCCCAACGAGGTAACAAAATCCAGGGCCACGTTCCCCTCAGAGGTGAACACAGACCATTGCCCAACGTGCAATGGGCATTTTCCTGGAGAATCAAATTCCGTATAAAACAATGAACCCCTTTTTTGTTTCCAATACTTCCATGGTTGACTGAATGACACAAAGTCGTGCGGAGTGATGTACCCAAAGGCCAGCTGTTGCAATTTCTGAAACCTTGATATTTGTATAGTTGACAAACAATGATTATGACGTTCTGAACTGATTGAATCAGTCAATCAATCTTACAGTGATATCCCCATCACTTATGATGGTGGAGTGAAGTCAATCCAGAAAATGAGAGCCAGAGTGAGTGTGCAACTCAACTTTATTCAGCTCTCCAAGGCAGAAGCTGAAAGAGACATATTATGAAGAAACTTTGCTTAATTTAAAATGATGAATGGTTTCCCAATCTTATCGCCACAAACTTCCAACTCTGGATCCGTCGAACTTCATTAATGGCTCTCAGAAGGAGCTCATATTGATGCTTTGCCAATATTGAGGATCCTTTTGACTCATTCTGGCAACTGAATAAATCGTGCCACTTAAGAAATGGAAGCCACGCACACTCAGCGCAGCATCGATCAGCAAGTACATCACCACGTAACGAAATTCGACCACCCACCGTGACAACAATTTCACATCATCACCATGCCACACTCACCAAAGTGCTTAATTACAGCATGTCTTTAAAGATAGCCCGGCAGAGAGGCATTAGACACAGAAAAAAACACCTGGCAATTCAATAGGCATCTTTAAAAACACTTCTTGAACGTCACTGAACTGAAGTGGATCGCAAATAAAATGCAAACAACAATGAAAAAGGCCACATCACAACATCATCTTTTTTTTTGTATACACTGCAGGCTTGTATGAGAGCTAACCCACAGAACTAAAACAAGGGAGCAGAAATTAGATGGGGCAGGAAGAGACTAAACATGGGAAACAGAGACTATGAGAATCTGTGAAGGAGAGGATGGGGGTACACAGTAAACAAGATGGACACGACATGACTTTCAGAAGGAAAGCAGAAATTTTGAGGGATGGGTTGGGGGGTTAACAGGGTATAAAAGATCATGGTTTGGATGGGAAAGATAAGAGTGGTGTTGAAGCTTATTTGATATCTGAGGGAAAAAGAGTGATGAAGAGTGTGTAGAGTTTGTTTTATTAAATGGAAAACACAAGAAAGAGTTAAGTGGACATATTCTTGATTGTGTGTAGTTTTACCAGTAAGGGATGCATGGACCTTATGCCCTTCGGATATATGGAAGTAGATATTGAGACAAAGGCGGGGAGGGGGGTGAGATGAGACCAGAGAGAACAGTAGAAGACAGAAATTGTCCGACTCGGCGCTTCCTTTTTGTGAGTATATTAGTATTGAGCGCAAATTATTCAGGCCTCATTCACATGAGTATCAATATCCTAAATCCTTGTTTTCCACAGCATAAGCAATAAAGGTGAGCGGGAGCAACAGCCTAGTGGAGAGAAGCCTCATCAGGCTCTGAGAAAGCTTGTATGTGTCAGGAGCTCACATTGTCCAGAGATGTGATAAAGTAGATGGGGGGGGGGTTCCCAATGTCCTTCAAAGACATTGTAAAGAGTTGTGAATTCTGTCAGGATTGAATGACATTGTTCCACTTGTTCGACCAGCTTGCAATTTATCCAGATTCAAAGAGTGAAGAGGCGCTGCTTTGCCGATCTGAGTGTGACAGATGTTACAGCAATGAAGCGAGATCATCATCAAAGAAATAAAAGAGATTCTCCAGAGTGTTGGAGAATCATATAAAAAGAGAGAAAAAGAAAGGCCTCAGAACACTGCCTTAAGAACACCAGCCGACAGAAGAGGTATCGTATAGAAAACTCCATTAAGGCCACACATTGGCTGCGACATGAGAAGAAGTCTGCTGAGTCGTGAGTGCATGTCCTTGGATACCATAGGAAGAGAATTTGTGCAGCAGGCAGGATGCAGATCGTACGAAAGCACGTATACGTCTGGGAATGGCTCTGATTTCATGTCTAGCATTTGAGGATCTCCATACATTCTGGTGAGAGCCAAAAGGCGCATATCCAGGGGATGACCTGTCTGAATCCAAATTGAGATTGAAAAGCAAGCCATTGTAGAAGAGAAGGATTGATTGGAGAAGGTGATGATCTGTAGTGCAGGTCTTATTTTACACTTTTTCTGTAGAGTGGTAATGTTTTGTAATTTTCCAAGCAATGGCAGATGACGTTGAACAAATGAAGGAATGAAATGAAACAGAGAAGGGTGAGCAAGAGCTGCAGCAATTTACAGACACGTGGCTATGCCGTCTTGGAACCGGTTGCAGGAACTGAGTCAGTTACAGCAAGCTCTCCACTTTTCAGGAGAAAAGGACACAGAGTCCAGGTAACACTGGGTGAAAAAAACCTGGGTAATGTGGGTACAGAAAGCGTGGGTTTGACACAAGATTTAGAAGAAACACAAGTTAGCCATTCAGTCTCAGAACAGTGTCAGCTTGCGGCCACTTGAAGTAAGGGAGGGGATGAGGAGAACATACACCAGACAGTGTGACCACATCCTTGGCTTTTTTTCACAAGGATCTTGGCATCGTGGTTCACCCTGGGTCTTGTTTCTATAGTTCTTGGCGTATAGGTTCTATTATCACCTTTTCAAAACCTTGTAATTCTTGGCTTTTTCATTGGCTCACCTTGCATTTATAAAAAGAGGATTCACACGAACCAATACAACCTTAACTAGTTCCACCAGGATTTGAGGAGGAACAGTTTAGAGTCACACTTGAGATGAGAAAGATGTATTGGTTCTTCTTGATCCTGGGGTAACACACACTTGTTTCGACTTGGGAAGAACGAGATTACCTTCAGTTGAAAAATTACTTCCAGAGCGAAGGCAAGTGGTTAGGACAACTGCCTCACCACAAGCTTCAGTGTACCATGGCGGAGGAAGGGTTAGGACAATTGAAGACAGATGGGAATAAATCTGTTAGAGTTGAGAGTGAGAGTGAGAGTGAAAGATCTTTAAAAATTCCCAAAGACGAATATGTTGTGCAAGAAAGAGATGAACCAGATTTGAGAAGTTTGTATGGCTGCTTTATGACCTTGCCCAGTCAGCCTGAGTGAAATGCCAGACTCGACTGCACTGGTAGTTCTCTAATAACAGCCTAGAAGATGTTTCTACTTTACAAGGAGGTGAAGAAAACTGAATTGGAGGGAGGAAAAACAGCAGATATTTCAGGGAAATGGTCAAAATCAATCCAAAGAGTGAGTACCGTTGGTTGAGATCTGGATTGGAAGTTGAACAATTTGCAGTTCCCAATGAGTTCACAGATCCGTCGATTTTTGCCCTGTTTTAACTGTTTATTTCTCACCTACTATTTCTGTTTTCATAGTTCGTTTGTTCCAAAAATCGTTGATATTTGTGAGTTTTCGTCGACCTTTCTTTCCAGTCGTTGAGGCCACCATCCTTCCCCTCTGTGTATGATCGTTTTTATTATATTCTCTCCTATACCTTCAAGTCCTATTTTCACACTTCCCAATGCCCCCCATCCCTCCCAACTAAACACTGTTCTTGTTTAAATTCAAAAACAAAAAAAATACCTTTCTTCCCTGCATACCCATGATCCTGATCCTCGTTCTCTTCTTCCTCCTGCCGCACACCATCTTTATTCCACTGAGCTACCCACTCTCCCATTACCATCACGATTCTCTTCCAACTTTCCGATCCCAATCATACCATATTCTTCAGAAAATACATCAAAAAATAATAATCTTCCTTGTATCCTTTCTCTATACACCTCCTGTAAACATTGTCTCTCGACTCTTCCTATACTTTCATCGTACATTCAGCTTCACTCTGCGCTACGTTCCAAATCACCCATACACGCTCAACAATTTACATCAAACTTCCCTTTTCCGAATTTATGCAATCCTATATTAAAAAATAAATTCACTTTAACTAACACTCCCATAGCTCACGTGCTCTCCATAACCAGTTATCTGTTCCCCCCCTGCAGTTACCGATCCAATATTCACGATTCACCTCACAATTTTTCTACAAACCTTTTCCACTGCCTAATCTGATGAAAACTCCTCAAACAATAATAAATAATAATAATAAAAGAATAATAAAACGATCTCATTTAAGCTTTCTTCTTCCTCTTCACACATTGTTCCATGACTGCATCATAAGCACTATCTCTTCTATTTTAACAGACTCTCTCAATTGACCCTTTCCTTCATACCTTGCCTAAAAAATCAACTTTACGGCGTTTTCACTCATTCTCTGAATTCACCTTTATGCATCCATTCAAGAAATGTCTTTAACACATCTTACCTAAAAATTTTTTTAAAAAAAGTTCTATGAATGTTCGTTTCATCAACAATTCTGTTTTTTCAACTCATGCCAACCTCACCCCTCTTCAAAAGCAAACCATCACACTTCTTCTCCTCCAAGCTTCCCCCTCACCTTTCTCCCTCAACTCACCCTTCTCCCAACCATTCACCCCCTCACTCACCCTCTTCAAATTACCTCCCCTCACATTCACAAAGCTGCCTCCTTCCCCTCTATCTCACCCCATCTCATTACTCCTCCTCAAATCCTCAACTGCCTTCTCCCCCCTCTTGCCCTCCCTCCCCCCGCACCACAGAGCCTTTTCCCTCGTCGGCTCCCTCCCCAATATTCTGAATCCCCCACCACTCTTTCAACAACTCTCCTTACCTCCTGCCGAACAGAAACTGCCAAACAGAAACTTTCCTCCCTCAAGACATCGCTGACTCCCTCCTCCGGTATGACAGACCTGAGTGTTGTACTGGTGGTGGAGTTGCTCTCTTCATAAAAGACTCTATTCCTCACTCTGCATGCACTGTTCTCACTCCCCAACACCTCCAGGAATACCTCTGGCTACGGCTTCCCCTCCACTCCCACCACATGTTTATATGTGTGTTGTACCATCGACCAAACAGTGATGCATCCAATTATATCTCGCTCTCCGAAAACATGGACTAACTTCTATCTTCTCATCCCAACTCTCTCTTCCTCATATGTGGCGACTTCAATTGTCATCATGCCCATTGGCTTGGTGTGGGTACCTCTCTCACCTGCCATGGCACTTCAGCAAAGCTTTCTGCGACTCATTGGGACTGACTCAATCGGTCAATTTCCCGACCCAGATCTCAACCAATGGTTCTCTATCTCTTCTGGATCTGATTTTGACAAATTCCCCTGAATATATCTGCTGTCCATCCTCCGCTCCAATCGGTTTTTCTGACCATGTGCTTGTCTCCCATCGCTACTTTCTCCAACATGAACTCATCCTGGGAATTCTTTCAAAGAAACTTGCTCTCTCTCATGCACAGATTTATCCCCTCTCGTCTTCAGTTGTCCTATCCTTCCTCCCGCCCATGGTTCACTGAAGCTTGTGGTGAGGCAGTTGTCCCGAAACAACTTGCCTTTGACTCATGGAATGCAAACCCAACTGAGGGTAATCTCAGTTCCTTCCACAAAGCTCGGAACAAGCGTGTATCTACCCTCAGGAGAGCCAGAAAACAACATCTTTCTAAGCCCAAGTCAGAACTCTCAAACCTCTCTCCCTCATCCAAATCCTGGTGGCATTTAATCAAATCTGTTTCTGGTGTATGTTCCCCCTCCATCCCCTCCCTTACCTCAAAATGACCGCACAGCTGAAACGCAAGTGAAAAGCTGAATGCCTAAATCGTGGTTTTGCATCCAAAATTTGTGTCAAAACCCATCACTTTCTTTACACTCTTACCCATTCCACCCAACTGTCCCTGGACTCTGTGTCCTTTCTTCTGACAAAGTGGAGAGCTGTGCTGTCAAACTCGACTCAGATTCTGCAACCGTCCAGACAGCATCAGCCACGTGTCCTAAAACATGGTCCTATCTCTTTGCTCACCCTCTTCTGTTCATATTCACCGTCTCATTTGCTCAAATATCATCTACCATCTGCTTGGAAAATCAGAAAACATTACTCCTTGCATAAAAGGCGCAAAAACACATCCCTGCAACTAGTAGACCAATCAGCCTTCTTCCGAATCCTCAGCAAGGTTATGGAATCCATAATGCGCTTCAGACATTAAAGTCCTTCCTCTTCTCCAATGCTTGATTTCCATCATCAAATTTGTTTCAGACCAGGCACTATACCCTATATATCGCTCTTCGGCTCTCCAACAATGGATGAAGTCCTCCTAATGTCGGACATAGATCAGAGCCATATCCCTAGACATATCACTGGCTTTTGACATGGTCTGACCCGCTCTGCTCACAAAGTCTCTTCTATGGTATCCAAGCCAATTCCACTCATGTCTCGCAGACTTCCTCTCCATTGCAGTCACGTGTGCCTAAATGGAGTTCTTTCATCACTCTTCCTGTCCAGGCTGGAGTTCCTCAAGCAGTGTTCTGGGCCCTGTTCTTTTTCTGTTTTCTCAAATATCTCTCCGACTCTTGGAAAATCCTCTTATCTCTTTGCTGATGACTTCACCCTCTGCATAGTATCTGTCATCCCTCAGACGGCAAGCAGCAGCTACATGCTCACTGCAGATCGGGTAAAATCACAACTGATCCAACATGTGGAACATGTCATTCGAACCAGGAGCACAAATCTTCACATTCTCACTTTGTTCTCCAAAGACCTTACCCCCCCCATCTACTTTCTCAACAATCCTCTGGAAGAAGTCTTTATTTTAAGCTTCTGGGTCTCACGATCTGCCATGGTATTTCCTGGAAAGCCACATTTCCAACCTGGCCCAAAGCCAGTCGCCGACTGGGAATCCTCCGTCGTGCAAAGTCCTTCCTCAGTCCACCTGAGCTCCTGACCACATACAAAGCTTTCTTCCACACCCGATGGAGTACTGCTCTCCCTCTGGCTGGTGCTCCTGCTCTCAACCTTTCTCAGCTTTACGCTGTGGAACCAAGCATTTCGACATTGGCATCTCCCGCGATGAGGCTGAGTCTTTGAGCCTCTCACTCTCTCACCGCAGGCAGGTTGTGGGTGTTTATTTCTTCTACCGTCTCCTCTCCGATCTCACCCCCCTGCTCTGTCTGCGATTTGTCCCCACCATATTTCCGCAGGGCGCTCAAGGTCCGCCATCAACCCCCTTCTGGTAAAACTATCAAAATCACGAATCACTGCTCACCTTCACTCTTTCACTCCTCTTTTTTTTCCGCCTTTGGAATAAACTCCCTCACTCTGTTCAATCCCATT
>CM068958.1:113365828-113382726 GCA_035128595.1 Eptatretus atami | reverse complement strand
CCCGTGTTCCCGCCCCATCCCACTCCTTCCACAGATCTCCTAATGTCTCTGTTCCCCACTGTTTTGTCCTTCATCTCCACCCCTCTTGTCTCATGGCCCATTGCTGTGCGTTGTGTGTTAGCTCTCACACGAGCCTGAACAAGGTATACAAAAAAACCAAAAAAAACAAACAAATCGCAGAAGTTTTTCTGAAGTGCCATGGCAGGTGAGAGAGGTACCCACACTAAGCCAATGGGCATGATGACAATTGAAGTCCACCAGTATGAGGAAGAGAGAGTTGGGATGAGAAGATAGAAGTTGGTCCATGTTTTCGGAGAGCGAGATATAATTGGATGCATCACTGTTTGGTGTATAGTACAACACACATATAACATGTGGTGGGAGTGGAGGGGAAGCTGTAGCCAGAGATATTCCTGGAGGTGTGGGGGAGTGGGAGCAGTGCTGCAGAGTGAGTAATAGAGTCTTTTATGAAGAGAGCAACTCTGCACCAGTACGACGCTCAGGTCTGTCATGCCGAAGGAGGAAGTAAGCAGGAAGAGATACAAGGGAGTCAGAGATGTCTTGAAGGAGGAAAGTTTCTGTTGAGCAGATTATGTCTGGTTTGTCATTGCAACCTGGATGAAAGATCTGTCAGTTTGAGCGAAGGTCCAGATTGTTTGAGGTCCACACTGTTAAGGAAGAGGGGTGGGAGGAGGCTTTGGGTGAGGTGAGGGGAGGATAGGGTAGGATGAGAGAGGAGGAGGGGAGGTAAGGAGACTTGTTGAAAGAGTGTGGGGGATTGCAGAAGAGCTTGGGGAGAGGGAGAAAAATGAGGAGTAGAAAAGGCTCAGTGGTGAGGGTTGCAGTACAGTGGGGTAGTAATAAGAGAGGGGACAGATGGCAGTTGAAGATTGGAGGAGGTGGAGTGATGAGATGGAAGAGTGAGGACAGGGGAAGGAGTCAGCTTTGTGGATGTGAGGGGGGGAACTTTATGAAGTGGGAGTGAGGGTGGAGATTGGAGGGAGAAGGGTGAGGGGGAGTTTTTTGAGAAAGGTGAGAGGGAAGCTTGGAGTGGAAGGGGAGACTTTCAGAGCAGGCAGGCCAAGGTGCAGGAGGGTGATGGGAGAGGTGGGGAGAGGGGAAGGATGAGACTTGGTAGTGGTATAGTGAAGAAGGGAGCGGGCAACTATCATATTACCAGTTGCGTTATGCTTTTGATTTGATGTACGAGAGAGACTCTTTCCACAGCAGTAGTGCTGCCAAAGCATTATTGGCAGAAGATTATACTGGGTCATTTGCTATTGCCTTCCAGTGTGTGTGTCCATGCTCTATCCTTTTAAATGCTGTGAATCAAGCAAGGAAGCAGCATGTACCATTTTTTTATTCTGAAGTCCGGGTGCGACTCAGAAGAGGTTTGAATCATCGACCTCCCAGACACAGAGCGGATGTTTAACCTGGACGCCAACAAGTCTGCTGGAGTGGGTATTACAAGTCCGAAAATAAAAAAACAAGTCAATTTTCTGCAATAAAACTATGATTTATATCTTACCAGGAGATAACCCAGCTCCACTGGGTTTTTGAAAGGGAATTCGTTCCCAATCGAGTGGAATATTATTGGAGTTTGCTGGGAATGTCCTTTGGCAGCATAATGGCAGGGACCCGTGGAAATTCTGCTTCATGTAAATGTGACTTCAAGTCCTCAACCCCTTCTTCTTCTTGCTGTCAACCCACCACCGCCGACGAGCCCCGAGTCTCAACCCTGAATAGTCAGGCCCCTCACCACTCCAAGTCCTCAACCCCCTCTCCCTGCTCACTGTCCCAACTGCCCCCCACTCCAAATGTCTGTCCTCCACTCCCTCTTTTTTCTTCAAGACCTCAACCCCTCCCACATCCCTAAAAAGCCTCAACTCCCCTTTCCAAACTCTGTCCATTCTCTGCCCCCTACTTCCCTTTCTTCTTCAAGTCATCAACCTCCCTCCCCAACCCCAGGTCCACAGCTCCCCTTTATTTATCAAGTCCTCACCCTCTACCCCCCAAAGTTCAACTCCCCTTTCCCAAGAGTGTCTCCTTCCTGCCACCCCACCCCCCTCCACTCCAACTTTCTTTGTCCTTCCACTCCCCCTTTCTTCTTCAACCCCCCTCCCAACCCAGGTCCGTAGATGCCCTTTTTATTCAAGTAGTCAACCCACCCACTTCTCCCAAAGCCCGTCCCCACCCAATGCCAACTCCAACTTCAACTCCCACATCATAATCACTAACTGTGAAGACTGCAAGGTTCTCAGCGAGGTAAATCACTGAAAAGTTTATTATTCATTGATGAATTGAATGAATAGTTTGTGGTCATATTAATTTTTACTTTGGGTAGGTATGCGAACCAGCCTCTGAGGTTATAACACAACCGTGAAACGCTCACAAAAGGCATTGCCAGAGTATGTTCTTTTTGTACATCTCAAATGTGCATGAAAGTTAGTGGAAGCCTTTGTAAGGAATCCCAGTTTCCATTTGAAAGATAATTTGTTCCAGTAGAGTGTGGAATGTTTTGGAGTTTGCTATGAATTTCCTTTCAGAGCATAATAGTCACTCACGTGTTCGACTGTGAAGGCTTCTCAGAGAAGTAAAAAGGGAAAGGCGATTCGACATTGGCAGAATTGACTGAATAGTTTCTGCGGTTAAATGATTTTTTTTTACTTCCAGTAGATGTGTGCAACGATTCTGAGCCTATCCACCACAGTGTGCGCAACAAAATGCATACTGTACAACTCAAAATTGCATGAATATTGATATTTGTAGACCTCTGCATGCACTATCTGGACCCAAGACCTCTTAAATGAGGTATCTTCTAGCATTATATGTGCTGTGGTTATGACGTTTACCCCATTCAGACACATCATACAACTTGCATTTGTGTCGATCGATACATTAACTTTGTATAACGAGACGGCCACTCCTAAGGGAGTGGCAGGAAGGGTCATGCAATTGTCATCTCTTGGGTGTGTAATTAGTCAGGTCCATTAGTCTGGCGTGTAGTGCGATGTAGGGAATTCTCCAAATTTCCTCATTGTAGTGTTAAACAGCAGGAGCAACTGTTTAAAATGTAATCATACGTGTTTGTGGTTGATAATATTTTTGACTTCTGGTCGGCTTGCCTCATGAAACACTCATGATAAGCTATATACATTTGTTAACACAGCATTCATCCAAGGAAGAAAAACCCTTTGCGGAGAGGGAATATATTAGTATTAATACTATTTGTAATAACATCAATATATGCTATGATCATCAGTGTTGTTATTACCCTCGACAAAGGAAGCGGGTATTGCATTTGGGTTCGTTGTCTTTCTGTTTGTCTGTCAGTTTGCACGAACATGAGTGTTTTTCTCTGCAATCGCTTGTACAATTGAGACAATATTTTCACCATAGGAGTGACACACCATGTAGTCTTTTTTTGTTTGTTTTAATGTTTTAATGATTATTCTGATGTAGTAGGTCATGTAGTGGGCAGCATGTTGGAAAAAGGATAAACTTTGGACCTCTGTATCTCTGAAACTGCACCAAGGTAAAAAAAAATTGAAACTTGGCACACTGCAAGTACTCTCTCGTGGGGAATAATGTGATTTTTTTTTTAATGTCATAGGTGCTGCGTTATGACGTCATAATTGCATACACAGAATGCTACATCGGCCAGTATGAAAAATTTTGAGGGTCATCTCGGGATAAATTGATGACGGGTCATCAAATTGAGGGTCATCACAGAAAAAAATTTTTGAATGACATCATCAGTCAAGTGGTTAGCTGCCATATTATTTTTAATATCACTTTTTTAAACCTAAAATCTTCTTCTCTGAACGGCTGAAGAGATTGAAGCAAAACATACACATATAACTGCTTTTCCATGAGGAACAAAACTTTCACAAATATGACATCCTATTGGTCCAACATGGTTAGCAGCAATATTGGATTACCCTAATACATTATAAAAAAATCTCTTCTCCCAGATTGCCTTGACAGATCGAGGGAAACTTACACAAATGTTCCCAAGCCTTGGGGATACCAGGGTATTCACGAATAATTGATGTCACATAGTCTGGCAGCCATATTGCATTGAGCGAAATTTTTAAAAATTATTTCTCTTGAACCAGTTCATCAATCTATGTGAACTTCACAATTATGATCTGGTCCTGATGGGGAATATGAATAAATGTTTTAAATTTCAACTTGATCAGATGCATGGTCTGGCAGCCAGAATTATTTGATTTTTTGATCTGGGTTCTTTTGGATTCTATTTTTGAATAAGGCTCACTTGGTCGTGCACTGGATGGGTTTGAGGGTGGAGAAGTCATAGCTGGAATGTGAATCCTGTCCAGGTTCCTCCTGACGACTTCATCTTGCTTTTTGCTTGTTCGGGTTCCTTCTGATTACTCCAATGCAGGACTGTACTATTTGGTCTTCCATTTGTTTTTGAATTGAATTTATTTTAATCCCAATCTGAATTCAATTGAATAATCATTAAAAAACGTCATCGGTCAGGGTCAGGTGTCCATTAAAGTGGGTTGCATGGTACCTGGTCATCACTGCCAGCAGTTATAAATGGCCATTCTAGTTATTTCATTATTAATTACGTAGCACACCAGTACACAACACCACAAAGAAAAGTCCTGGCGAGGGTCCTGCAATCTTCCTGATGCTCTTTTTCTTGTTACTTTTGTTATTAGAAGCAGCCTTCAAATACCCGACGAGTTATCTTAGCATGGATATATACCTCAACATGGATTTCACTCGAGGCGGAAAACCCCCGTGGGGGAGGGGGGAATGAAGATGTAGCAACCTCCATAGTGTGACCCTTAGTCCTCCTGTCAAGTTTAGTTGAGATTGGATAGTAACGACTAAATGTGTCGCGGTCAAAAAAGAGACAGACAGAGCGACGCCAAATTGCATATTTTAGTATGAATACTGTCTATCTCATGTCTGTCTTCTGTTTTATATGCACTCTAAATGCTGGATGGAATGAGTTGAAACTTGGTGGTTGTATTTGGTTATGCACTTAGTGACTTTGAAGCCTTTTGGCTTGTATACTGGTTATGGTACCCTCTAACTGTAAACTATCTGTTTATAGTTAAGGTGTGCGCATTGCTGTTTTGGTCCAATGGTGAAGAATCACTGAAAGTTTTTTTATAATTCTTATACTCCAGATACGGATCTGGATCTTTCACAAAAATCTAATCAATTTGTCCATGTCACACACTCAACCTGTCCACAAATTTCTTCAAAATCCATTCATAACTTTTAGATGTCCTGATCACAGACAGACGAGCCAGACAAACAGACAAACAGACAACCAGACAGGGTGAAAACATAATCTCTGTCCACCTCGGTGCAGCAGGTAAAGATGTTCATCGGTGTTCTAATGATGTAGTTTAATATGTGTAGGGCCGCTGTCGTGACCTGTCGTTAAGTTAGCTTGTGGGAAACCTTACTTGCATGTCACATTTAATAACGATGAGATCTTAGTGCGTATGAAAGTTAGCAATTTGCAGTTAGTGTCTCATGACTATGACAACAATTTTGCCCTTTTTCTCATACAATAGGGACTTGTAGTAGGGAAAAATTCAATTAGCAAAGGCTCTCCATCAAATGCCACGGCAGATTCAAAAAATAGAAACTGCGTGTAATAAATAAAGTTTCTCTCCACAGGACAGTCTCAAAGATCAGTCTTCAGCAACACTTAGAAATCTCCTCCATCAACATTCCTCTGATAAAGAGGAGATTCAGATTTGGGTATACTCTAAACAACTTAGATTAATTATTAGTATTATTATTATTATCATTATTGTTTAATGAAGCTGCTTGAATAACAAGAGAACAACATACGTAACAAGTTTGTGACACCTTCCTTAGGAATCCACTCCCTTTTCATAGAACGAAAGCATTCAAGCAAAAATTCAAAAACGTCTCACGCAGGCATGCAAGGGAAGGCTGGTGACAGGAGGGAGCATCATAAAGCTTTTACTGATCCCTCTAGGCAGCTTGATCAGCTCAGAGCCGAGAACGTGCTGACTTGGCTGCCAATCAATTGGAACTGACAACTGCCACTCCAATTAAGAACAGCAAGATTGATCAGATAAGGAGCTGCCCCCAAAAGATTACATCTAAATTTTAGGATGTTATCGAGAAATGAAGAGTAGAATACCGAATCGACTTTGCAAATGGAGCTCCGCTGGTTACAAAAGACAAGCACATTGTAACAGCGAATCCCCAAAAGGAAACAATTTTACTCGTCATAAAGCAAGGGGTAAAGAATTTCCCATTTAATCTCATGGTATGACAAGTTTTTACTGGTCTGGTGAAGATGTTACTTTTACTAAAATGTTGATCATATATTACTATATAAAACATTTCATCATTAGTTACAAAAGGATTTCAACATATTTTACAAATGCACACTCAAAAGATCCAAAAATACTCCCCTGTTTTATCTTTTTTTAAAGAATAGGCAAATAATATTATAATATATATATATATATATAATATTATGTTATACATACTGTATTATATACTTATTTTATTATTCATCTTCTCCTTTCTTAACAGCCACTACATCCCACCTTTCTTGTGGGGTCAGCCATGGAAACCTTGGCCCAAGTCTTCACTTACCAGCTGGACCCAGGCCTGACGCTTCAACGGTTAGAGCTAGGAATTTTCTAATTAAGCCAGGGTGCCGGGCAATAGGCTCGCCTCCTTTCATGAAGGGACACCCGGTGGAGATTTTTAACGTCTGCCACTAATGCTGCAGATGTAATGCTCCAGTAGAAACGTCCATCCGAGGGAATATACTGAGCAGGTAATGAAAACGCGCATACCAAAAAGCCATGTACCACATGAATCCAATATTGCAGAATCAACAAAACCTGAAGCTTTCTATCCATAAGGAATTTTTGGAATAAAATGCTATGCTCGCCATCAATTATATATCCCAGACATCACTGAGAAATGTAGAATTGGGGGGTTGGGCTGGTGGGATGGCTTTGGGAAGGGGAAATTATTTTGCGGCACTTTGCAGTCAAGCTCACGTGGGGCGTTCTTCAAGCTTGGCCAGGGACACTGTCAAGTGTCAATAACGTGTAATGGGTGTTTGCCTATCACGTCTCACCAAACTATGGGAGTGGGGGGGGGGGGGCGGGGGGTGGGTCAAGTTCCCATGTGCCTGTGACTTCCAGTTCCTTGCAAAGATTACAAGAATGTTGGAAACAGGGCGTAAATTTGGCCCCATCAAATCTGTGCTCTATCAACACCAGCGTTAATTCGATTTTGCAGCTTTATGACTGCATTTCACTGTGAAGAGGTGAAGAGGGGAGTGGAGAGGAGGATAGTGGATGCAGACACGAGGGATCACAAGGTGTTGTTTTTATTCTTCATTACAATGCTTTTGTTTTTGGCGAGCTATGAAAGACTGGTGGTTTTCGGGTGGTATTGAGAATCACAGGAGCAACAGATTCAATTTTTTGATTAAGAACCTTTCACAGGACATCACAATTTCTCATGTAACACAATCAAGCCATCCATAACCAAGCTAACTCCCAGTCGCTGTCCAATATCCAAGTACCCCGACTTTCCCAATGCTTCAGGTACTTCTTGTATTCCAGTGAAAATGCGTCTATCTCGATGTTTTCTGATGTCACATAGCCTCCCAGGGAAAACATTCCATACATTACCTAACCAGCTATAGAAATGACTCTTTCCTTGGGAATGTGTATCCATTAGTCACTGGGAGTCAATACTGATAAAAAAGGTTAATGAGGAACAACGCGGAAAGCCCAGGGAGGTCTCTATAGTACAGTTCGTACATTTGCAAGAGCAAGCCTTGTTCCACATTAATCTTTCTGGGAGACTTCTGTTGTACTTTCTCAATTATACAATCAAATGAATAACTGGTTTCACGAAATACGTAAGCTTAGTGAGCAATCCACTCAGCAAAAATCTTTGTGTGCCAGTAATTCAATTTAATTGAAATAACTATTTTGCTAGAAAAGCCTTGAATAACAAACCAAGTGAAATTCTCATTGAACATGCTCTGCGAGTTGAAAGACCCCTACCTTACTACGATCTAATCTCCGATTACGTTACCGCTCACGCTGCACATCGTGTGGTGCCATCAACCTCGCAACCCATGAATGCCACGGAAAAAGGCCAACAATGTACAATATTTTTGCCGAGCAAATGCCCACAAATTTGGTTGAAGTAAAACGAGTTTTGTGGCCTGCTCCAACACATTCAAAATGTGATCCACCTGCCATCAAACACTTGCAAGATATTAATCTTCAATTTCATCCCGTCATCTCTTGTGTCGCGACCATCGCAACCCACCAACATCCCTCTTCCTTTTCTACCTCTGTTTACATTCATATCGAATGACTTTCCAACAAGTAATACTGGTTCTACACATTAACCTCTTAAATCAAAATAAAATAATTTACATTATTTAAATTACCGGGACTTATAATCTAACGTACGAAGAGTTAGCAGAAGCATACCAAAGTCTCTCTCAGATCAGCAATTCCCTGGTATGTAAGAAAAAACAGTGATATTCATTGGAAAAAAAGCAGAAATTATAATGTAATTTCTATCATCAGCTTTTGTATAGTTCTGCTTTCCTGGCCATCGATTGAGTAGAGGAATTTCCAGCGAACAAGGTTTGCAAAATACCGTTGCCGCAGCTGGAGGTGGTGGCAAAAGCATTAGCAAGAAAGCCTTCCATTAATAGAGGATGTGCAAACCACATTTTTTTGCAAGTGTTTAAACTTCAATAAACCGAAGTTCAAGCATTCATTCTAACAGCCTTGGAACTGCCAGTTGTGTCTTAAAAAATTCTGACACTTCTCTTTGTTTCCCTTGTGTAAACATTCATGCCAAATATCAGGCCATACAATGTAAACTCCAAGCATGTATTAGATTTGAACCATTATAACTTTTTCACACCAGCTGCAGTGAAGATTTACCTTAACCCATGGAGTTAACCCCAGCATACTTTATCAAAGGTGTCCTTACTTTTTACCTGCTTGATCAAGGCATATGAACACTACAATGAGCATGCCTTTCAATACATTTCTATTTACAAAATGTCGAGCCACCACTTCCCTTATCCACATCGACATTCCTTCACTACATGTACTGAAAAGGACTAACCACTTATTCCGCCTGCCTTCTCCTTTTCTCTTTTTTTCACTGCTTCCCATAAGATTTCGCTCAAAGCTGATAAAAATGCACACAGAAAGAAGGGTGAATAAAGACAGAGAATTACATACTTCTGGGGTGTAAGCGCTGTCGACACAATAGGTGGTGCCTCAAATTAACAAGACTAAGAAGCTAAGAGGAGCAATGATAATTGATTTTTCAGTAATTTTTTGGTGTATTTAATAAAATGGAAGCTCTGCTCATGATTTTTGTCTTCCTTGTCCGCTACTAGTACATACCTCATGCAGACCCTACACTCAGGAATATTCATCCATGTGGGGGGAGGGGTGGATACTGAGAGGCATGAAAACGCATACCAAATTAAAGATTGAACCCATTAAAAAAAAAGGTTTTTTTTTTTTCCCCGAAGAGCCAAAAGTTCCGGAGGATCCACACTGTACACTGAAACTGCCTTCATGTTTGTGTGGATCCAACTGTAAAAAAATTTGTTGTGAGAATCAACTGTACCACACACTTGTACACCTGGAAAAAAAGTTTTTTCAGGTGTACAGTGTGTCCCAGAAAACATATAGCTTTGTGAAAAATTTATTTGTTGGATTTTATTACACAAAACATTACATTATGGTCCAGCAAGGCTAAATTGTTACAGTATCGTAAAACCTTTAAATAGCGTGGGGTTATCAATTCCTGAAATTCACAATATTCAAAAGGCTGATTTGTTAAACCAAGGCCAAGGGCCAATGGGAAGAAGGGGTTAGGTTCTGGGCTTTGAGAAAAATATAAAGAGGCAGGGAGAGGTGAGGGGGGCAAAAATAAACACATCACAAATTGAAATTATTATGATGTCCATAATGCAGCTTGGGGATGCTGGTTTGCATAATTGCTGGGAGCGAGGTTGTGCCAACTGATACGTGCCCATGTTAACGTAAAGCTGGTACTACTAACTCATTCTTGAATGACTTTGGAAGGATGACAGCTGATTTAATCGCAACCTGATGTTTTTTAACGGAAAAACAGGGGACGGACTAGACCCTGAGATCTAAACAGCCACCTTAACCATTAAACCAACACCAGGCTTACATAGGTGAAAAAGCATGTGATATAAATATAAATCGCTTTAATTGATAAATGGCCTGCTGCGTTGAAGCAGATTACACATGGCCCTCCTTACTGCATGTGTCTAAGCCTCCACCATTCCTCCCCAATTAATCTCTTGAATTGTTTTCTTTGTAATCTGTGATGTGCTTTATTTTACAAATCATTATGCAGCCCATAAACCAGCAAATAAATAAAAAAATTTAAAATCAACTGCTTGTACATCGTTTTGTTTACGGCTTCGGCAGCCATTATTAATGGTGCATGGAAACGACAAAAGGCTCATGCAACATGATAACCGTCACAACTCAGCTCAAAAACCATGAGAAATCTAAGCCCCCAATAAATATTCAGTTCCAGAAAGAGGTACCCCCATTGGTCAAACGCAAGAGATTCAAGGGTTTACCAGGGTTTTTTTTTTTTTTCCAAAGTGGTACAGTATTCTTGAAGGAAGTATTATATAGAGTTCCCACAATAGGGTCCCGTGACGTTTTTTTTTCCGGGACCAAGGTTTGAAGGTTGATTTAAGTCAATTTGAAGTGGCCGTTAAAATGAGCTGGGTGAACCTCGTGAAATGTGGGCCGACTTGTCCAGACGCGAAAATTCAAATGGCCGCCACACGGCTTCCAGTATATTAAAAAATTGCATATCTTTGGTTCTACATGGTCCGATTTTATGATTTTTGGTCTAAACATATGTTTAAGGTGAGATTTCATTTTATCAGCATAATATCTTGTAAGTGTAAGAATTCAGAATTTTAAATAAATGCCTTTTTTAATCATTTTTGCAGAAAATCCTAGACGGCCGCAAGCTGATGCAACGAAGAATGACCAGGAAGACTACCCTGAATAGTTAAGCATGCATAGGTTTAAGTAAACTGAAATGTTACTATTTTTAACACACGTTTTTCATTTATTACAGAGATCCCTTGAATGCAGTCATGCCATGTCGTCCAAGGGAAAAGGTAAAAAAGAGACGTGAGAGAGTGAAGAAAGCCACAGTGCATCCTCTGTGGTGGAGCATTGCGATGAAAACAAATCCAATACTACTCTGAATCATGGACATTGAAGACTTTAGCAAAGCAATGGCATCATCTACATAGGTTTGGACAGTTATAACGACACGTGAATTGTGGGATGCTGGACGCCCACAAAACATGTTCTTTCCATAAAATTGCAAGATTTACAATTTCTAGTAAACGTCATATACAGCTGGAAATAAGGACGAGACAAAAGTTTGGCAGCTGAGGAGATAACTCCAAGAAGAAAGTAGCTGTTCTGCTAGCTGTTCTGTGGAACGACCCCAAGACTATCTCGAGCAGCAAGTGGGTGATACATGACAAAAACTGTTGCGTATGGTGCATGAAGCCGGAAGATGAAAAAAACACCCCACCAGGGACAGATGGCATTTTGCACACGATGTGCTGGTATGGCATTCAGGGCAGCATACCAGTGTACCTCCAACGACATCAGGATGCGTGATCGCTCTAACCGATTATAGATGCAATACCAGATCCCTTTGGCAGCAGAATCCGCTATCACCGTCCTGCTGGAAGAAGTTGTGTCGCCATCAAAAAGTCAGTGAAGATGGTCAGCTCTGTAGCAGATATTTCGTCTTTCTGAGTAGCGAGAGATTTCTTCCAAACTGTACGCTTGGTTGTGTTCGAGAGCATGAGTTGCGAACTCTACAGAGCCGCTGTCCTGTTATAAGGCCTTCTGAGAAACTTTGGTTTGACCCAGTTAGCAGAAGTCAGCAACATCAAGGAAATGCTTCAGAAAGAATTTTGGTGAAAACATTGGCTTTCATGACCGCCATCGAAAAAATGAACAGTACACTAGTATAATGATTACATCAGTGGTGGCAGCTACACTGACGGCAGCCATTTATTCATTGGGTGTCAGTGATGATCAGCTGCTCAAATGTTGCTAGACGCATGAAAGATGCTCTTGCTAGTATTCCTGAAATGGCATGGCACAGTGTCGAGGAATTGGGACACACAGGCCCCAAATGACATCTTTGGACGTTTCTGACATGGTTGAAAAACCTCACAAGAAGCAGAACTTTGAAGAAAGCCCGCAGAGATCCTGTGGTTCATGGCATTTGCCTCGCATGCTTTTGTCATACACTCACAGGAAAAAAGCTCTGCATTTCAAAACACAGCTCGTCAGTGACACTTGATGATGACCCGAAGTCACGAGATTCTGGACATGCCTCAAAAGTTCTCCTCGAATAGCTATATCTGTTCTTCAACTCTAATGAATTATGGGCAAAGCATGACCTTGAAAAAAATGATGTAATGTCAGTAGGCTTTGCAGAGAATATTCCTGGAATTGGCATTCTTGACATGACGACTTGTGAAGACACACTGACGGTGCGCTGGATAACGTACACCGCAGCCAATGTTATGTTTTGTGCAACCTCAGAACCTGGAAGTAACTCTACAGATGCAGAAAAAGGACATGCGACCACTGCCCACAGTTCAGAAGACCGAAACATTTGTGCCTGGAGCAACGATGCTTTGTTCCGCCTATAAAACAGTGAAACGTGACAACCAGCTCCTCGTCAGAGATTGATATTAGTTGTCAGAACACCGATGTCGAGACAGAGAGGTGTCATCCATGTTTGGTGCGTCGTGCAGATGACCAAGCAAACATGCGTGCTGATGAACAAATAACTGGTGCATTTGTGGGTTTCCGGTTACTGTGCAGCACATGTGAAAAAGAGCAAACCATACTATTTCTTAACATTTCCTAAGCCTCCACCAATTCTGTCGTCCACAGAGTGATGTGCAGGATGGTTGCTCGCAGCTGAGAAAAAAGAATGCCTTACTTTTGCTAGTTGGTGGATCAACCAGTTATGCAACTTATAGTGCAACTGAGTAGAAAATCCTGAAGCTTCAAAGACATTGTGCCATTTCTTGGGCCTTTCACACCGTGCTGCATTCATGTTTGCCATTTATAAAACGGTTTTTGATGGTTCTGGCTTTGTCTGACATACTGGTTGCTGCACAGGCATTGCTGAAGGGTTCAGTAGAGAAGGCAACTACGTGGGAACATTACCAACGTAACATCAGATGTCTTCGGTTGATGTATGAGCCTCTGAGTCGACGGATGATCAGAGAGGCATACGGATGGGGTGTGCCTGTCTGAAAATACAAAGGAGAAGATTGCTATACTTCAACGGGAATCCTCCACAACTCCAGAGCAAATGCGGAAGTTCTACTGCAGGAGTTGGAACATCCACCCAGATATTGTGTCATTCGTGGAACAAGTGTTTCAGGAGCACCGGTAATCTAAAACAGTTTCCATGGTTAAGTATTTGGGTTGAGTTTTCAATGTCCATGGTAGAAGTTCTGATGCTGAATATCCATTGAGTGAAACAGGAACTGGGATGGAATTAGCTTCATTGCTGAATGAATGATGCCATGGCTCATGTCTTACGACCATGACCGGTATGCTTGCTGCTTGTTGGATTTGGCTGTGAAGTCAGTAGTTCTTCCCGAAAAGGGAAAAAAAACAAAGGCCCCGAAAAAAAAAAATTAACCCTTTAATAGATGGATTGTTTGCAGCAATCAATGAAACTGGAAGGCCATTTCGTGTTTGGCCTCTAGACCCTCTGGTTGAAATGACAATGAACAAAGGTTCCAAGATGAAGGCTGGAATGGCTGAAAATTCTGGCGGAATGAGAAGATGCTGTTAACTACACGAGGCAACGTGGAACTCAGTCAATCAGAGTGGGCAGCTGCTTCAGACACTGGCAGCAGATGAAGAACCTCTGCTCTGAAGGCATATTACGAATACCCCCAGTCGCTCTGCAGACTGACGAACAGGTTGTCCAAGACCTAGACAGTTGCATCACTGAGTTTGACTGTGACCGCATTTGACATGGATAAGCCAGCAACTGAGAGCTCTGGTATCCGTGTTTGTTGCCCTTCAGGTGACCTGTAACGTGATTTTGAAGTGCTCACCGAAGATGGTTGAAACAGAGGACTCAATTCTTCAGCGAAACGAATGTTTCACAGAACAAGAACACATTTGATGCTCTATCCCAGTGTTCAAGATACCACTTTCCAGCAAACAACCTCCTGTTACTCAGGGATTCAAGTCCTCAGGCAAAGTGACAAAGACAGATGCTATGGAAAAACAGAGCAATGGCATCGTTAATTTTTGGTGGCAGAATTCTGGTGAAGAGAAGTTTACTCTCGCGCAGGTGATGGAATTTCGTGTGACAGAGAGTGTTACCCATATTTAACATCAACGGTACCAATGAAGAAAGTGCAATCAGTTAGTTGAGAAATTAAACATGCAGCCTGTCGAACCTTTTCCAGAATCAGTACATGCCTAGTCGATATGCGGTTTCCTGTGGAGATTAAGCGACCCAACGCAGAAGATCGTGAGAAGCTGATGGTCTGCCATCACACGTGGGGAGATTTGCTGAAAGCTTTTTTCCGTTATTCGCGAAGGCATCCAATGCAAGCCAGATTGTTTTTTGTAAATGATGCCTATGGTGTGGAAAATTCTCAAAGACAGTGCATAGCGTCGTAAATCAGACGCATTGTAGAGATTGGTCCAGAAATGTGTACATGAAAAACATTCCGATAGGTTTCCTGCCACAATAACTTCACAGGTGATGTTCAGCAATCAGGGAAACAAACAAAGGCTGGCAAAAGTTTTTCTAAAGGATAGTTTTCAACCAAGCTTGTAAAGAATATAGCAGAACTTGACTTTGTGTACTCCCTCCAGGCAAAATTGTTTGGAACATCTCTCCGGAGCAGGGAATGGGAAGAATTTGAATGAGTCACTTGAGGTGGACACATGCTGTTCTTCTCTATTCGCAAAATACGAAAAGCATGGAAAAATGGAAACCGTACGTGATTGATGCCGGACAACAGATATAGTTGATTCCTTTCTGCATCTGTTGCACATCAACTGGAGGGCACCTTTCGCTATCACGGAAAGAACAAAATCATCAGCTGCAGAGACCTTTGCTCTGATGTGGTAGCTAAAATATTAATGCGCATTACAACATCCAATTAGTGGATTGATACAACATCTGGCTTCTATGTGACATGGGAAATAACAGTTTATGAAAAAGGAACAGGAACTCAGGAGGGCACGCAACTTTTGAACGTACGTTGGCAAAACACTTCCAGTGACACAAGAGGTGTTCAGCACAATGGCCACATTCACTATTAGACACATCTATAATGACACAATCAGTAAAACGTTAGGTGATGCCAGAGCAGCGGAGGTCGGGGTCCAAGATGAAAAAAACAAGTCACGTCCCGATCCGACCAGATTCAGATTCCACAATCTGCCATGTTGACGCGAGTTAACTACCAGTTTACATTCAATTAACTATGACAAGACGGATGCAACCCCCAATCCCACCACATGGATGGACATGAAAGACGGTAGATGTGTGTCAGTGAGGTATACGCCATGAATGACTCCCAAGAAGTCTTACGATGACTTGGTTGAACAAGAACAGACATTGTTTTGCAACGATGATGAGGCTGAAAGTAATGAATGAGTTTGTGACTGGAGGCCAGCGACTCAGATAGTGACTGAAGGATTATATTTATGTGTTTCTAATGGACGATTTCATTTCATTTCATTTACAACTGTAAAAACATTGCCACAGTCAAAATATAAGAAGATGTTAATATTATTTATTATGACTGTCTTAGATAAAAGACAGTTTGGACAGTACTCAACTTTGGTCAAATGCAAATTAGCAAGAATACACTTACCCGGGAAAGCGTCAATTGTCGGGAATTCAGATAATTCATGTTTTAATTTCATTTTTCCCATGACAACTGTTTCTCTACAAGACAAAATGGAAGGAATGTTGATCATTCTTATCATCATATTAACTGTTCTAGATAAAGTCAGGGGGACATACAAAAGAATGGTAAAACCACCTGACAGTGTAAAGTTAGAATTGATATTATGTACCCATCATCGTTCTGAAATAAAGACAATGATGCGTCCTTCTCCTTCTTGTCTCAATTTGTTGTGCACTCCCACATATAACAAACATTCTTGGCATGCAAAAGATTCATTGCCAATAATATATGAGAAGACAAATTATTTTTTAAAATATTTCAGATGTTACTTCGACCGACAATCTTCGGATTTGGCCCCCGAAAAGTTTAAGCCAATGGGCATGATGACAATTGAAGTCACCACGTATGAGGAAGAGAGAGTTGGGATGAGAAGATAGAAGTTGGTCCATGTTTTCGGAGAGCGAGATATAATTGGATGCATCACTGTTTGGTGTATAGTACAACACACATATAAACATGTGGTGGGAGTGGAGGGGAAGCTGTAGCCAGAGATATTCCTGGAGGTGTGGGGGAGTGGGAGCAGTGCATGCAGAGTGAGTAATAGAGTCTTTTATGAAGAGAGCAACTCTGCCACCAGTACGACGCTCAGGTCTGTCATGCCGAAGGAGGAAGTAAGCAGGAAGAGATACAAGGGAGTCAGAGATGTCTTGAAGGAGGAAAGTTTCTGTTGAGCAGATTATGTCTGGTTTGTCATTGGCAACCTGGATGGAAAGATCTGTCAGGTTTGAGCGAAGGTCCCAGATGTTTGAGGTCCACACTGTTAAGGAAGAGGGGTGGGAGGAGGCTT
>CM068958.1:113352944-113365818 GCA_035128595.1 Eptatretus atami | reverse complement strand
GGGATAGGGTAGGATGAGAGAGGAGGAGGGGAGGTAAGGAGACTTGTTGAAAGAGTGTGGGGGATTGCAGAAGAGCTTGGGGAGAGGGAGAAAAATGAGGAGTAGAAAAGGCTCAGTGGTGAGGGTTGCAGTACAGTGGGGAGTAATAAGAGAGGGGACAGATGGCAGTTGAAGATTGGAGGAGGTGGAGTGATGAGATGGAAGAGTGAGGACAGGGGAAGGAGTCAGCTTTGTGGATGTGAGGGGGGGAACTTTATGAAGTGGGAGTGAGGGTGGAGATTGGAGGGAGAAGGGTGAGGGGGAGTTTTTGAGAAAGGTGAGAGGGAAGCTTGGAGTGGAAGGGGAGACTTTCAGAGCAGGTAAGGCCAAGGTGCAGGAGGGTGATGGGAGAGGTGGGGAGAGGGGAAGGATGAGACTTGGTAGTGGTATAGTGAAGAAGGGAGCGGGCAACTATCATATTACCAGTTGCGTTATGCTTTTGATTTTGATGTACGAGAGAGACTCTTTACACAGCAGTTGTGCTGCCAAAGCATTATTGGCAAGAATTATACTGGGTCATTTGCTATTGCCTTCCCAGTGTTGTGTGTCCATGCTCTATCCTTTTAAATGCTGTGAATCAAGCAAGGAAGCAGCATGTACCATTTTTTTATTCTGAAGTCCCGGGTGCGACTCAGAAGAGGTTTGAATCATCGACCTCCCAGACACAGAGCGGATGTTCTAACCTTGACGGCAACAAGTCTGCTGGAGTGGGTATTACAAGTCCGAAAATAAAAAAAACAAGTCAATTTTCTGCAATAAAACTATGATTTATATCTTACCAGGAGATAACCCAGCTCCACTGGGTTTTTGAAAGGGATTTCGTTCCCAATCGAGTGGAATATTATTGGAGTTTGCTGGGAATGTCCTTTGGCAGCATAATGGCAGGGACCCGTGGAAATTCTGCTTCATGTAAAATGTGACTTCAAGTCCTCAACCCCTTTCTTCTTCTTGCTGTCAACCCACCACCGCCGACGAGCCCCGAGTCCTCAACCCTGAATAGTCACCCCTCACCACTCCAAGTCCTCAACCCCCCTCTCCCTGCTCACTGTCCCCAACTGCCCCCCCACTCCAAATGTCTGTCCTCCACTCCCTCTTTTTTCTTCAAGACCTCAACCCCTCCCACATCCCTAAAAAGCCTCAACTCCCTTTCCAAACTCTGTCCATCTCTCTGCCCCTACTTCCCTTTCTTCTTCAAGTCATCAACCTCCCTCCCCCAACCCCAGGTCCACAGCTCCCCTTTATTTATCAAGTCCTCAACCCTCTACCCCCCAAAGTTCAACTCCCCTTTCCCAAGAGTGTCCCTTCCCTGCCACCCCACCCCCCTCCACTCCAACTTTCTGTCTTCCACTCCCCTTTCTTCTTCAACCCCCCTCCCAACCCAGGTCCGTAGATGCCCCTTTTTTATTCAAGTAGTCAACCCACCCACTTCTCCCAAAGCCCGTCCCCAACCCCAATGCCAACTCCAACTTCAACTCCACATCATAATCACTAACTGTGAAGACTGCAAAGGTTTCTCAGCGAGGTAAATCACTGAAAAGTTTATTATTCATTGGATGGAATTGAATGAATAGTTTGTGGTCATATTAATTTTTACTTTGGGTAGGTATGCGAACCAGCAACTCTGAGGTTATACACAACCCGTGAAACGCTCACAAAAGGCATTGCCAGAGTATGTTCTTTTGTACATCTCAAATGTGCATGAAAAGTTAGTGGAAGCCTTTGTAAGGAATCCCAGTTTCCATTTGAAAGATAATTTGTTCCCAGTAGAGTGTGGAATGTTTATGGAGTTTGCTATGAATTTCCTTTCAGAGCATAATAGTCACTCACTGTTTCGACTGTGAAGGCTTCTCAGAGAAGTAAATAGGCGGAAAGGCGATTCGACATTGGCAGAATTGACTGAATAGTTTGCGGTTAAATGATTTTTTTTTACTTCCAGTAGATGTGTGAACCAACGATTCTGAGCCTATCCACCACAAGTGTGCGCAACAAAAATGCATACTGTACAACTCAAAATTGCATGAATATTGATATTTGTAGACCTCTGCATGCACTATCTGGACCCAAGACCTCTTAAATGAGGTATCATCTAGCATTATATGTGCTGTGGTTATGACGTTTACCCCATTCAGACACAATCATACAACTTGCATTTTTTGTCGATAGATACATTAACTTTGTATAACGAGTACAGCCACTCCCTAAGGGAGTGGCAGGAAGGGTCATGCAATTGTCATCTCTTGGGTGTGTAGATTAGTCAGGTCCATTAGTCTGCGGTGTATGCGATGTAGGGAATTCTCCAAATTTCCTTCATTGTAGTGTTAAACAGCAGGAGCAACTGTTTAAAAATGTAATCATACGTGTTTGTGGTTGATAATATTTTTGACTTCTGGTCGGCTTGCCTCATGAAACACCATGATAAGCTATATACATGTTAACACAGCATTCATCCAAGGAAGAAAAACCCTTTGCGGAGAGGGGATATAATTAGTATTAATACTATTTTGTAATAACATCAATATTATGCTATGATCATCAGTGTTGTTATTACCCTCGACAAAGGAAGGGGTATTGCATTTGGGTTCGTTTGTCTTTCTGTTTGTCTGTCAGTTTGCACAGAACATGAGTGTTTTTCTCTGCAATCGCTTGTCACATTGAGACAATATTTTCACCATAGGAGTGACAACACATGTAGTCTTTTTTTTGTTTGTTTTAATGTTTTAATGATTATTCTGATGTAGTAGGTCATGTAGTGTGGCAGCCATGTTGGAAAAAAGGATAAACTTTGGACCTCTGTATCTCTGAAACTGCACCAAGGTAAAAAAAAATTGAAACTTGGCACACTGCAAGTACTCCTCGTGGGGAATAAGTGTGATTTATTTTTTTTTATGTCATAGGTGCCTGCGTTATGACGTCATAATTGCATACACAGAATGCTACATCGGATCAGTATGAAAAATTTTGAGGGTCATCTCGGGATAAATTGATGACGGGTCATCAAATTGAGGGTCATCACAGAAAAAAAAATTTTTGATGACATCATCAGTCAAGTGGTTCAGCTGCCATATTATTTTTAATATCACTTTTTTAAACCTTCAAAAATCTTCTTCTCTGAAACGGCTGAAGAGATTGAAGCAAAACATTACACATATAACTGCTTTTCCATGAGGAACAAAACTTTCACAAATATGACATCCTATTGGTCACATGGTTTAGCAGCAATATTGGATTTACCCTAATACATATAAAAAAATCTTCTTCTCCAGAATTGCTTGACAGATCGAGGGGAAACTTCACACAAATGTTCCCCAAGCCTTGGGGATACCAGGGTATTCACGAATAATTGATGTCACATAGTCTGGCAGCCATATTGCATTGAGCGAAAAATTTTAAAAATTATTTCTCTTGAACCAGTTCATCAATCTATGTGAAACTTCACAATTATGATCTGGTCCTGATGGGGAATATGAATAAATGTTTTAAATTTCAACTTGATCAGATGCATGGTCTGGCAGCCAGAATTATTTGATTTTTTGATCTGGGTTCTTTTGGATTCTATTTTTGAATAAGGCTCACTTGGTCGTACCTGGATGGGTTTGAGGGTGGAGAAGTCATAGCTGGAATGTGAATCCTGTCCAGGTTCCTCCTGATGACTTCATCTTTGCTTTTTGCTTGTTCGGGTTCCTTCTGATTACTCCAATGCAGGACTGTACCTATTTGGTCTTCCATTTGTTTTGAATTGAATTTATTTTAATCCCAATCTGAATTCAATTGAATAATCATTAAAAAAACGTCATCGGTCAGGGTCAGGTGTCCCATTAAAGTGGGGTTGCATCAAAGCGGGATGTATTGGTACCTGGTCATCACTGCCAGCAGTTATAAAGTGGCCATTCTAGTTATTTCCATTATTAATTACGTAACACACCAGTACACAAACACCACAAAGAACAAGTCCTGGCGAGGGTCTGCAATCTCTGATTGCTCTTTTTCTTGTTACTTTTGTTATTAGAAGCAGCCTTCAAAATACCACGACGAGTTATCTTAGCATGGATATATACCTCAACATGGATTTCACTCGAGGCGGAAAACCCCCGTGGGGGAGGGGGGAGATGAAGATGTAGCAACCTCCATAGTGTGACCCTTAGTCCTCCTGTCAAGTTTAGTTGAGATTGGATAAGTAACGACTAAATGTGTCGCGGTCAAAAAAAGAGACAGACAGACAGACGCCAAATTGCATATTTTAGTATGAATACTGTCTATCTCATGTCTGTCTCTCTGTTTTATATGCACTCTAAAATGCTGGATGGAATGAGTTGATACTTGGTGGTTGTATTTGGGTTGTGCACTTCGTGACTTTGAAGCCTTTTGGCTTGTTTTCTGGTTAATGGTACCCCTCTAACTGTAAACTATCTGTTTATAGTTAAAGGTGTGCCATTGCTGTTTTTGGTCCAATGGTGAAGAATCACTGAAAGTTTTTTTTATAATTCTTATATCCAGATACGGATCCGGATCTTCACAAAAATCTAATCAATTTGTCCATGTCACACACTGAACCTGTCCACCAAATTTCTTCAAAATCCATTCATAACTTTTTAAGATGTCCTGATCACAGACAGACAGACCAGACAAACAGACAAACAGACAACCAGACAGGGGTGAAAACATAATCTCTGTCCACCTTCGGTGGCAGAGGTAAAGATGTCATCGGTGTTCTAATGATGTAGTTTAATATTGTGGGCGCTCGTGACCTGTTCGTAAGTTACTTGTGGGAAACCTTACTTGCAGTCACATTTAATAACATGAGATCTAGTGGTATGAAAGTTAGCAATTTGCAGTAGTGTCTCATGATCTATGACAACAATTTTGCCCTTTTTCTCATACAATAGGGACTTGTAGTAGGGAAAATCAATTAGCAAAGCTCTCCATCCAAATGCCAGGCACAATTCAAACAAATAGAAACTCGTGTAAATAAATAAAGTTCTCTCCCACAGGGTCTCAAAGATCAGTCTTTCAGCAACACTTAGAAATCTCCCTCCATCACACATTCCTCTGATAAAGAGGAGATTCAGATTTGGTATACATCTAAAACAACTTTAGATTATTATTATTATTATTATTATTATTACATTATTGTTAATGAAAGCTGCTTGAATAACAAGAGAACCAACATACTAACCAAGTTGTGACACCTTCCTTAGGAATACACTCCCTTTCATAGAAACGAAGCATTCAAGCAAAAATTCAAAAACGTCTCCGAGGCAGCAAGGGAAGGCTGGTGACAGGAGGGAGATCAATAAAGCTTTTACTGATCCCTCTAGGCAGCTTGATCAGCTCAGAGCCGAGACGTGCTGAACTTGGCTGCCAATAATTGGAACTGACCAACTGCCACTCATTAAGACAGCAAGATGATCAGATAAGGAGCTGCCCCCAAAAGATTACTCTTAATTTAGGACTGTTATCGAGAAATGAAGAGTAGAATACCGAATCGACTTTGCAAATGGAAGCTCCGCCTGGTTACAAAAGACAAAGCAATTGGTAACAGCAATCCCCAAAAGGAAGCAAATTTTACTGTCATAAACAAGGGGTAAAGAATTTCCCATTTATCCTCATGGTATGACAAGTTTTTCTGGCTGGTTGAAGATGTACTTTTAACAAAATGTTGATCATATATTACTATAATAAAACATTTCACATTAGTTACAAAAGGATTTCAAATATTTTTACAAATGCACACTCAAAAAGATCCAAAATACTCCCTTTTATATCTTTTTAAAAAATAGGCAAATAATATTATATATATATGTATATACATACATGTATATATATCTTATTATTATTCATCTTCTCCTTCTTTAACAGCCACTACAATCCCACCTTTCTTGTGGGGTCAGCCATGGAAAGCTTGGCCCAAGTCTTCACTTACCAGCTGGCCAGGCCTGACGTTCAACGAGTTAGAGCAGGAATTTCTAATTTAGCCAGGGTGCCGGCAATAGCTCGCCTCCTCTTCATGAAGGACACCGTGGGATTTTTAACGTCTGCCAACTAATGCCTGCAGATGTAATGTCCAGTAGAACGTCCATCCGAGGGAATATACTGAGAGGTAATGAAAACGCATACCAAAAGCATGTACCGAATGAATCCAATATTGCAGAATCAACCAAAACCTGAAGCTTTCCTATCCATAAGGAATTTTGGAATAAAATGCTATGCTCGCCATATTATATATCCAGACATCCCTGAGAAATGTAGAATTGCTTGTGGATGCTGAAGGAATTGATTTTGCACACTTTGCAGTCAAGCTACGTGGGGCGTCTTCAAGCTTGGCCAGGGCACTGTCAAGTGTCAATAACGTGTAATGGGTGTTTGCCTTCACGTTTCAAATATGGGGAGTGGGGGGGGGGGGGGGGGGGGGGGGGGGGTGGGTCAAGTCTCCCATGTGCCCTCTGACTTCCAGTTTCCTTGCAAAGATATACAAGAAAGTTGGAAACAGGGGGTAATTTGGCCCATCAAATCTGTGCTCTATCAACACCACGTTAATTCGATTTTGCACTTTATTGACTGCATTTCACTGTGAAGAGGTGAAGAGGGGGAGTGGAGAGGAGAATAGTGGATGCAGACAGAGGGATCACAAGGGTGTTGTTTTTATTCTTCATTACAATGCTTTTGTTTTTGGGAGTATGAAGACTGGTGGTTTTAGGGTGGGTATTGAAGAATCACAGACAACAGATTCAATTTTTTGATAAGAACCTTTCACAGACATCACAATTACTACATGTACACACAATCAGCCATCCATAACAAAGCTAACTCCCAGTCCTGTCAATATCCAAGTACCCGACTTTCCCAATGCTTCCAGGTACTTCTTGTAATTCCAGTGAAATGCAGTCTATCTCGTGTTTCTGATGTCACTAGCTTCCCAGGGAAAACATTCCATACATTAACTACCCAGCTATGAAATGACTCTTTCCTTGGGATGTGTATCCATTAGTCACTGGGAGTCAAATCTGATAAATAAGGTTAATGAGGAACAACGGGAAAGCCCAGGAGGTCTCTAATAGTACAGTTCGTACATTTGCAAGAGAGAGCCTTGTTCCACATTAATCTTTCTGGAGACTTCTTTGTACTTTCTCCAATACAATCAAATGAATAAACGTTGGTTTACGAAATAGTAAGCTAGTGAGGAATCCACTCAGCAAAAATCCTTGTGTGCCAGTACATTCATTTAATGAAATAATATTTTGTAGAAAAGCCTTGAATAACAAACCAAGTGAAATTCTCATTGAACATGCTCTGCGAGTGAAAGACCCCTACCTTACTACGATCCTAATTCTCCGATTCGTTACCCTCACGCTGCACATCATGTGGTGCAGTCACTCTCCAACATGATGCACGGAAAGGCCAACAGATGTACAAATATTTTTGCCGAGCAAATGCACAAAATTTGGTTGAAAGTAAAAGAGTTTTGTGGCCTGCTCCAACACATCAAAATGTGATCCACATGCCATCAAACACTTGGCAAGAATATTTAATCTTCAATTTCATTCCCGGTCATCTTCTGTGGTCCGACATCGCAACCCACCAACATCCCTTTCCTTTTCTACCTCTGTTTACATTAATATCGAATGACGTTTCCAACAGTGATACCTGGTTCTACATTACACCTTTAAATCAAAATAAAATACATTTTACATTATTTAAATTACCGACTTATAAATCTAACGTACGAAGAGTTAGCAGAAGCATACAAAGTCTCTCTCAGATTCAGCAATTCCCTGGTATGTAAAGAAAAAACAGGATATTCATTGGAAAAAAAGCAGAAATTATAATGTAATTTCTATTCATAGCTTTTGTATAGCTTCTGCTTTCCTGGCATCGATTGAGTAGAGAGAATTTCAGGAACAAGGTTTGCAAAATACGTTGCGCAGCTGGAGGTGTGCAAAAGCATTAGCAAGAAAGCCTTCCATTAATAGAGGATGTGCAAACCAACATTTTTTTGCAAGTGTTTAAACCTTCAATAAAACACGAAGTTCAGCATTCATTCTAACAGCCTTGAACTGCCAGTTGTGTCTTAAAAAAAAATTCTGAAACTTCTCTTGTGTTTCCCTTGTGTAAACACTTCATGCCAAATATCAAGGCCATACAATGTAAATCCAGCATGTAATTAGATTTGAACCATTTACTTTCACACCAGCTGCAGTGAAGATTTACCTTAACCCATGGAGTTAACCCAGCATACTTTATCAAAGGTGTCCTTCACTTTTTACCTCCTTGATCAAGCATATGAACCACTACAATGAGCATCCTTCAAACCACTTTCTATTTACAAAATGTACGAGCTCACCCACTTCCCCTTATCCACATACGACATCTCCCTTCACAGTACATGTACTGAAAAGACTAACACTTAATTCCCCTCCTTCTCCTTTTCTCTTTTTCATGCTCCCATAAGATTTCGCTCAAAGCTGATGAAAAATGCACCACAGAAAGAAGGGTGAATAAAGACAGAGAATACATATCTCTGGGGTGTAGCGCTGTCGACACAAATAGGTGTGCTCCAAATTAACAAGACTAAGAAGCTAAAGAGGAGCAATGATAATGAATTTTTCAGTAATTTTTGGTGTATCTTAATAAAATGGAACTCTGCTCATGATTTTTGTCTTCCTTGTCCGCTACTAGTACATACCTCAATGCAGACCCTACACTCAGGAATATTCATCCATGTGGGGGGGAGGGGTGGAAATACTGAGAGGCAATGAAAACGCATACCAAATTAAAGATTGACATTAAAAAGTTCCCGAAGAGCCAAAAGTTCCGGAGGATCCAAACTGTACACCTGAAACTGCCTTCATGTTTGTGTGGATCCAAACTGTAAAAAAATTTGTTGTGGATCCAAACTGTACACACACTGTACACCTGGAAAAAAAAAAGTTTTTTCAGGTGTACAGTGTGTCCCAGAAAACATATAGCTTTGTGAAAAATTATATTTTGTTGCATTTTATCACACAAAAACATTACATTATGGTCCAGCAAGGCTAAATTGGTTACAGTATAGTAAACCTTTAAATAGCGTGGGGTTACATTCCTGGAAAATGTCACAATATTCAAAAGCATGATTGTTAAAACCAAGCCAAGGGCCAATGGGAAGAAGGGGTTAGGTTCCTGGGCTTTGAGAAAATATAAAGGAAGGCAGGGAGAGGTGAGGGGGCAAAAATAAACACATCACAATTGAAATTATTATGATGTCATATGCAGCTTGGGGATGCTGGTTGCATAATTGCTGGGAGCGAGGTTGTGCCACTGATACAGTGCCCCCATGTTAACAGTAAGCTGGTACTCATTTTGCTGACTTTGGAAGGATGACAGGCTGATTTAATCCACCTGATGTTATTTAACGGAAAAACAGGGGCACGGACTCAAGACCCTGAGATCTTAAAGCAGCCACCTTAACCATTAAACCAACACCAGGCTTACAATTGAAAAAAGCATGTGATATAAATATAAATCGCCTTTTATGATAAAGTGGCCTGCTGCGTTGAAGCAGATTAAACATGGCCCTCCCTTCTGCAATGTGTCTAAGCCCTCCACCATTCCTCCCCAATTAATCTCTTAAATTGTTTCCCTTTGTAATCTGTTGATGTGTTTATTTTACAAATCATTATGCAGCACCATAAACCAGCAAATAAATAAAAAAATTTAAAATCACTGCTGTACATCGTTTTGTTTCACGCTTCGGCACCATTATTAATGGTGCATGAGAAACCACAAAAGGCTCATGCAACATGATAACCGTCACAACTCAGCTCAAAAACAATGAGAAATTAAGCCCCGCAATAAATATTCAGTTCAGAAAGAGGTACCCCACAATTGGTCAAAACCAAGAGATTCAAGGTTAACAGGGTTTTTTTTTTTCCAAAGTGTACAGTATATTTTGAAGGAAGTATTATAGTAGAGTTCCCACAATAGGGTCCCGTGACCGTTTTTTCCGGGACAAGGTTTGAAGGTTGATTTAAGTCAATTTGAAGGTGCCGATTAAAATGAGCTGGGGTGAACCTCGTGAAAATGTGGGCCGACTTGTCCAGACGCGAAAATTCAAAATGGCCGCCACACGGCTTCCAGTATATTAAAAAATTGCATATCTTTGGTTCTACATGTCCGATTTTTATGATTTTTGGGTCTAAACATATGTTTTAAGGTGAAGTATTTCATTTATCAGCATAATATCTTGTAAGTGTAAGAATTAGAATTTAAAAAATGCTTTTTTAATCATTTTTGCAGAAAAATCCTAGACGGCCGCAAGCTGACTGCAGACGAAGGACAGGAAACACCTTGAATAGTTAAGATGCATAGGTTTTAAGTAAACTGAAATGTTACTATGTTTTAACACACTTTTCATTTATTACAGAGATCCTTGAATGAGTCATAGCCATGTCGTCCAAGGGAAAAGGTAAAAAAAGGAGACGTGAGGAGAGTGAAGAAGACCACAAGTGCATCCTCTGTGGTGAGCATTGCGATGAAAACAAATCCAATACTACCCTCGGAATCATGGGACAATCTGAAGACTTTAGCACAGCAATGGCATCATCTACATAGGTTTGGAACAGATACTACTGAGCTGGACACGTCCGTAGATTGCGACCAAAACATGTTCTTTCTGAAATTTCAGCAAGTAGTGGGAATAAGAACGAGCAGAATTTTGCTAGTAAACGTCATATGACAGCTGGCAATAGGAGAGCAGAAGTGACATACTACGAGTACATCCAGAAGAAAGTAGCTGTTACTGCTAGCTGTTTGGGGAACACCCCAGAGATCTATGAGACCAAGTGGGGTGATACATGAACAAAAAACGGTTGCGTATGGTGCATGAAGCCGGAAGATGAACACCCCACCAGGGACAGATGGCATATTATGCAAACGATGGATGCCTGGTATGCATTCAAGGCACATACAGTGTACCCTCAAGACATCAGGATGCGTGATCGCATCTTAACGATTATAGATGCAATACAGATCCCTTTGCAGCAGAAATCCGCTATCACCGGTCCTGCTGGAAGAAGTTGTGTCGCCATCAAAAAGCAGTGAAGATGGTCAGCTCCATGTACAAGATATTCGTCTTTCTGAAGTACGAGAGATGTTCTTCAAACATGTACGCTTGGTTGTGTTCGAAGAGCATGAGTTGCGAATCTACAGAGCCTGCTGTCTGATTATAAGGCCTTACTGAGAAACTTTGGTTTTGACCCCAGTAGCAAGAAGTCAAGCAACATCAAGGAAATGCTTCAGAAAGAATTTGGTGAAAACATTGGCTTTCATGACCGCCATCGAAAAATGAAAGTACACTAGTATATGATACATCAGCTGTGGCAGCTACACTGAAGCAGCCATTTATTCATTGGGTGTCAGTGATGATCAGCTGCTCCAACAATGTTGCTGAACGCATGAAAGTTGCTCTTGCTAGTATTCCTGAAATGATGCACAGCAGTGTCGAGTTGGAGAAACACAGGCCCCAATGACATGCTTTTGAAGTTTCTGACATGGTTGAAAACCCCACAGAAGCAGAACTTTGAAGAAAGCAGCAGAGATCCTGTGGTTCATGCATTGCCTCGTGCTTTGTGTATAATCACAGGAAAAAAGCTCTGCATTTAACAACACAGCTGTCAGTGACACTGCATGAGATGACCCGAAGTCGAGAGATTCTGGACATCCTCAAAAGTTCTCCTGCGAATCAGCTATAAATTTTTATATCATACTATGATTATGGGCAAAGCATACAAAAAAAATAAGTGATGTCCAGTAGAGCTTGCAGAGAATATTCCGAGAATTGGATCTTGAAATGACGACTTCTGTGAAGACACACTGACAGGCGCTGATACGTCACACGCAAAAATGTTATGTTTGTGCAACCTCAGAACCTGGAAAGTACTCTACCAGATGCAGAAAGAGACATGCGACCACTGCCACACAGTTCAAAAGACCTGAAACATTTGTGCCTGGAGCAACATGTTGTTCAGCCCTATAAAACAGTGAAACGTGGACAACACTCCTCGTCCAGAGATTGATATTATGTTGTCAGAACACAGATGTACAGAGACAGAGAGGTGTCATCCATGCTTTGTGGTGCGTCGTGCAGATGACCAAGCAAACATGCTGCTGATGAACAAATAACTGGTGCATTTGGTGGGTTTCAGGTTACTGTGAAGCAACATGTGAAAAGAGCAAACCATACACTATTTCTTAACATTTCCTAAGCCTCCACACAAATCTGTCGTCCACGAAGTGATGTGCAGGATGGTTGCTGCAGCTGAGAAAAAAAGAATGCCCTTTTTTTGCTAGTTGGTGATCAACCAGGTTTATGAACTTAGTGGCAACTGAGTAATGAAAATCCTGAAGCCTTCAAAGACATTGTGCCATTTCTTGGGCCTTTCCACACACAGGCTCTTCATGTCTGCCATTTATAAACGGTTTGATGGTTCTGGCTTGACTATACTGGTTGCTGCACAGCCATTGCTGAAGGTTCATAGAAGAGGCACTACGTGGGAAACATTACAAACGTACACATCAGATGTCTTCGGTTGATGTATGAAGCTCTGAGTCGACGGATGATCAAGAAGGCATAAGGATGGGGTGTCCTGTCTGAAAATACAAAGGAAGAAGATTGCATACTTTTCAAGGATTCTCTCACAAATCCAGGCAAAAGCAGGAAGTCTACTCAGAGTTGGAATCTCACCCAGATATTGTGTCATTCGTGGAACAAGTGTTCCAGAGCACCGAGTAATCTAACAGTTCCATGGTTAAGTATTGGTTGAGTTTCATGTCCATGGTAGAAGTTCTGATGCTGAATATC
>CM068958.1:113319207-113337924 GCA_035128595.1 Eptatretus atami | reverse complement strand
ACGCGAGTCTGAGGGAACCGTGCTTGATGTAAACGAGAGCGGTTTACTGCGTGAGGAGATGACGGTCGGCATGCGGGAGCATGCAGCTGCGTCTCCGGTGTGAGGTTAATGGAGTGGAGTCTGTGCGTCGTGACACGCAGGTGTGTGTGGGTGGAATGGCGACGGAGACGGCGACAGAGGGACAAAAGCCGGGTAGCGGCTGTAGTTGGAATGGGGACCGCGCCGGTTCACCCAGCAGCGAGCGCGAGGTTCGGGCCGTGCAACGCACGAGGCCGCCACGTGCTCGCTTGCGGGAGTGAAGCCCGGTCCGGAAACGCCAGCCGTGGATTTGCCGATCCCGCGACGGACAAAGTTTAGGCAGGATTTCGGATTTGGACCGGACGGGTTCTCCACGCGAGCTGTTGTTAAGCTCCAACGGGCAGAGCACATGGTTCGCGTGGGAGCCCCTCGGAGTGCGAGGTTTGCTTTTGTGGTGCGCACGGTGACGTCATGCTGATGGCGCGCACGTGTGGTTGAAATCTGGCAGGAGGATGAATCCCTGCCGGATGGTACCGTCCAAGAGGGACGAGGTACACGTGGCAGCTGCAGGACGTCACGGGCAGGTACAAAGAGCGCAGGCTGCGAGTTGCCGCGCTGGTGCTGCGCAAAATTTGGAAAGAAAAAAAAATTAACAAAAGCAAGCCTCGCTTTCGGTAAACAGGATTCCGGGCATGGGTGGAGGTCCCCTTGGCCAGGGCACAGTATGGAACTAGTTAGGGGGATGGTTAGTGTTAGTTAGACCGACTTCATGGGGCAGAGGTAAGTCCTCATGGAGTCCGTGGAATGGATTAGTTAGAGGGATTTAGTGAGATTTAGGAATATGGGAAATGGAATTTTTTGATTTGGAGACAGTGACAGACTGTATGTGTAGTGGGGACGTAGCTTAGCTACGTAGTGTTAAAAGGAACGTGCTGTAGTGTAAAGGCCGACGTGGGAGCACGAGTTAGTTAGGGGATGTAGTGAGCAGGATGGCAGAGATTCAGCGGTGAGTTGTGAAGTGGAAACATGTGCTTGATGAGTGAGTGAGGCCAGCGGGTCTGAGTGAATGGAGTGATTGGGGAATGCATGGTGTGATGAGTGATTGGGGGAGGAATGACTCCCACCCAAGGGACCCCGGGTCAGTATAAAGTGAGTTAGTGGGTAGTTATTAAATGACAAAATGGAGGTCGTTTTGTTGTTGGTGGGAGTGTAGGCTCGAAACCTGTTTTGGAGGGGTGCAGGAGCCCTGTTGACGGGCTGGGAGCGTGGCTGCGAAAGGTGAGTATCGCTGAGTGGGTACCCGGGCACCGGGCTAGTCGGCCGTGGTAGGCCAAGGGCCATGGGGGGCCGGGATAGCGTAGTGGGCACGGGTGCGCCGCATGTGTGGGGGGCCCGGGGCACCATTAGCCGCGTGGGCAGTGTTGTGGGCACGGGTGACCCTCGGAAAGGGGCCCGGGAAGCCAGCCTGCCACCGTGAGCATTTCAGGGAGTCGCCAGGGAGGGCAATCCCCGGTGTTTAGGGAGCTGGTAGGCTCGGAGGCAGTGTAGTGCCCGGGGTGCCATAGCTGGAGAATCGGCAGAGGGTCGTGCCTGCCAAGGGGAGCCACGCGTCCCAGCCATGACCGTGTGAGGGCACGGGAAGAAAATTGGGGGGCGAGGCCCGAAATTGTGAGGACACCAACACAGCGACGGGAATCTGGGTTGTTAGAACCAGTAGATTAAGCGAGAGGCGCTTTTTGAAGCCCGGGGTAGTTTAAAGGTTAAATGGTTAGGGTAGATTAGGAGATGTACCCTCCGCACCATCCATCCCTTCGCTCTCGTTTGCGGCCGCTGAGCCATTTGTGTTAACGATCGCTGAAGTCTGGGAGAGCCATCCTGAGGCTTCGTTGGGCCTCGACACAGACGCTAGCTCTCCCTTATTCCCCTCCGGGTAGGGAACGTAGGGGTTGGGAGTAGGCTAGGAGACGATTGGTTAGCCGAACAGAGACGGTAAAGGGGGTTAGGGGACGATTTCTAGTGGGTAAGTAAAAATAAAACAAAAAAAAAAAAGTTGGGGCTAAATTGGGTTTGACAAATTAAGGGAGTGGGGTAGTGACAGTGACAGGCAAAGGCGATAGGTGGGAGGGAGACAGGTAGGTAGGTCTGAGCCCGCCTTCCGAGTGGCCAGCACCACCGCACTCCCTCCACCAACCTCCACTGATAGGCAAAGGCTGGCCAACTTCATCGGCAGCTGTTGTTTTGCTGCAAGGCCTGTACCGGCCGGAGCGTCTGCAGCTGTTGTGCTTCAAGGCCTGTGCCGGCCAGTTCATCTGCCGGCTGTTTTTACTGCAAGGCCTGTGCCGGCCAGTTCGTCTGCCGGCTGTGTTCGCCTGCAGCGGCCTTGTTCTGCAGGCTGTGTTTGCCTGCTACCTTTGCCATGCCCATGCCCACTGCCCCTGTTCACCCGCCCCGTTCTATTTTGCTTTGCCCCCCCCCCCCCTGTTCATTACCATGTGCGCCAGGATCAAGGCAACAGTTTGCAAGCTGCGAGAACTGCCCTGTTGGCAGCTACAACACGGGCCTGCAGTGGCGGCCCGTGCACCGTGTTGCGTCCATCCATTCATCCATTCATCCATTCATCCATTCATCCATCCATCCATCCATCCGTTGTGCTCATTGCGTGTCCACTTGAGGCGGCACGGAGACTGCGTTTGTGCAGCCCATGCACCGTTGTGGTTCACTGTGGTCATTTTCAAAGGGGGAGGCTAGGACTGCGTGTGAGCAGCCGGCCACGTTCCCTGTCACCTGCATTGCTTGAGCCAGAGACTGCATGCGAGCAGCCTGGCTCCCTGCTAACTGCTTTCTTTTTGCAGAGTCCATTGATCTCGGGCCATGGAGTAGTGTAAATTATAAGGTTAAGGTGTTAAGTTGTGTACTGTAAATATGAGTGCGCCCCCGGCATGTCTGTCTAGCGCCGGCAATTTTATTTAAGTCGTCCGTGTGAGTGGGTTTGTTTAGTTAGTTACTCAGCCCTCAGGTTATTTATTTGGGGACACGAATACCATGAATGTCGCACTCAGGGATCCGTAGGTAAAACGTACTAGGGGAGAACTAAACATGATGGCACACGAGAATTTGACGACTCGGGACGAGTCTGTAAAAAGGGGAGGGGTAGTGTTACGGCTGTGGAAATTCGCAACCACCATTCAGGTCCCGTAGGTGAGGTATTTCTGAAGTACATGTGTAGTTAGCCCAAACCCGTTGTTTAGAGGGAATTTATGTGATTCATTCGGGCTGCGATCCTTTGAGTTAGCCATTTTTCTGTTCTTATTGTTATGTTGGTGCACAAAACAACAACAAACATCGCCACAACCAACATCTCCACGATCACTCCATTCACTCCATGACGCCAACAACCTCGACGCCAACAACCTCGACGCCAACAATCACTCCACTCACGCCACGACGCCACCTTCCACAACTGCGTTACCAGCATCTTCACCACTCGCCATTCAACAAGCTCAGTGCGGTTACGATCTCCGCAGAGGGAACTGCGAGGATGCGCAGGTTTTCCCGCCTGTTTCTCCCGTCTGGCTTCCCCGCGCTTTGGAGTGGAGGAGGGGCGATGCAGGTCAAAGGTCAGAGGTCATGTAAAGGAGGGGCCTCTTTTTGGGGGAATAATCCCTGGCCCTGCGCCAAGACTGACTTTCCTCGCCCCCCGCATGGCGCGGGGAGGGGGGAACGAGAGGGCACGCCCCTTTTCGGGAACCCTCTCGAAGGAGGGTGGAGCCGAAAACGGGGGCGGAGTGGGAGCGGGGCCCCGCCGCTATAAAGACGGACACGGCAGGGTGCAAGGAGCTCTCTGTCTTTTTCCCCTTCGTGTGGAACCAAAGCTCTCTCTGTCTTCTTTCCCTTCGTGTGGAACCAAAGCTCGCTCTGCCTTTTTCCCCTCTGAGTGGAGCTGTGAGGAGTCGTCGGTAGTGGAGGACGGCGGAAGGGACGGAGCTCGGAGTTGAGGTCGTGGGAGGAGGGCTCGACGGCCGCACCAAGGGAAGTCCTTTGTTCTTTTCGGGTTTATTTTGTGTGGAACTTGCTGTTGGCGCCGTGTCTTGTGAAGTAGAACTGTTAAGTGTTGCCGTGTGTGCGCGTAGTCGGTTGTAGAGCTGCGTCGTTGTTGCTTTGGTTTTAAATTGATATATGTGCATTTGTGATTACAATACGTGCTGTATATGTGTGCTATCTGTGTGCGTGTAAATAAAATGCTTGCTTGTTGAATTGTTCCCCGTTTCGCTGCGTCCTTTCCTTTGTTGGGTCTCCATCTTGCTTCACGTAAAGGGTTCGAGTGGGCGTGATATTCCGATAATTAATTGAACCGTCAAGGTCGACGATAACTCCGCTCGGTTATCCCTGTAGCACGGAACGAGCCGCTTAAGCGGTTCGTGTCCGAAGTCGACCTGTGGCGTGGTACAACCTCGGTAGGTTACCCGTGCGAGTACTTAGGTATATCGACTTTCGGCGATTCACCCTATTTCGCGCGGGTAGAATGCGGACTGGGTTGTGGTGAGGTTAAACCCCCACCCGTGACTGGCTCCCGGCGTTAGTCCGAGAGGGTCACGACAAAATTGTCCGTCCGGTGGGCGACGTGCCGCGATTCGAGTTACGTGGCCGATCGCACGCCGGCGGGCGTGAATTCGCGACAATATATACATATATCCAATATACATATAGATATATATCCTATATATTATTTCTGTTAACGTCTGCGTGTAATTTGAAGTTTCTCCTCCGAAACTGCCAGACGGATTGTCGCCACTTTCGGCATGCCGGTGCTCTGTGGTCTAATGAACAGCATGGGCTATGTGAGATCGTGCCAGACGGACAGGTTTGGGAATTTTTGGCGATTTTCTAATTTTTACATTCGTTTGCACAGCGACGTGTGACGTCACCACTGAGAGGCGTAATGACGTCATGACATCATCGGTCATTCACTGACATCATTACGTCTGTCGTTGACAGACCGTCACCGCTGAGAGGCGTAATGCCACTCCTAGAAAACAGCGTCTGCAATGTAAAATCCTCTTCTGCACATGCTGACCTCCTCAGAAGGTGTATTTGACACAAAAAATGTAACAAGAGACATTGTATATAAAGAAATTCGATAAATCACATTGTGAACACTGGATATATTGACGTCCTAACGAACCCTCACTTTAGAAACTTCGCGCGGAGCGTGGGTTTGGTTAGTACATATATATATAATATAACATATATACAATATATATATTATACATATATATGCATCTATACATAATATATAACATATATATGCATTATACATATACTATATATATATATATATATATATATATATATATATATATGACAGACTGAGAGCAGGATTGACAGACTGGGAGAAATAAATCATCACGGGGTGAAATATAATTTATGGACTCTTCCTACGCTCTTCTAGCCAAAGAAAGCTGCATAAAACAACCATGAAAAGCTACATAAGGTAAGCCCTTTGTTGTGTCAAACTCTACCCAAGTTCCTTTACAGCTGCAAAACATTCACAAGTCGTACATACATGAGAATCCCAATGCTACACATACCCTCAGCACACCCGAGATCTGTCTTTGCTGTCGCTGATGACTTGCCCATAAGTGATTAAACCAGTCAGGTGGCTGATGGGGTGTGTAGTATTGGGATTCTCATGTATGTACTACTCGGGAATGACAGTGTTCAGAAACACGTGTGTGTGTGCTGTTAGCAGTGGTACTGTATGGAACCAATGAAATATGGATTGCAAAGTATGGTGGGAACATACAGCAAAGCACATAAAATCAAGAGTTAATTGAACGCCGAGATTAGTAAATTTGTGGTGTCCAAAAGCATTGGATGTTTTTATTCATTCCAATCTCTGACCTTGACATTGGCATCTTCAGAACCTGATATGGGACTCACCCAGACCAGCTTTCAATATTTCCTCATTCGCGACATGGACAGATGATGCATTAAGCACTGCTTTAACCAATCTTGCAAGTTTTGGAAAACATTGAAGTTCGTCCACTTTTGAAATCGGATTCAAATAACTAAGCATATTTTATGTTGAATTGTTGATGCTGAAGTAGTTGCTAACCATGTGGACCTACGCTACATGTGCTGACCAAGCGCTTGGCTTGCTACTCACTACAGTACGACTAGCAACTGTATGCGTATGGCACACACATTTTCTGTGCACTCTGGAGCTGTAATTTATCTAAAAAAGGAAAATACTGTATATTCATGCACATTGTTAAAGTCGTGCTTCTACAATGCAACTCAAAATGTGTGAAAATTTAAGTAATACGATCATTCATCCTTTTACAGTGTTAATTTCCCAATAGTACCATTTTATTATTCTACAACAGCAGGAACCCTTTAGACACACACACAAAAACAAACACACACACACACACACACACACACACAATATCTAAGGGGAGTTATCTCACCGCAGAAACTGAGCCCTGGCTTATGTCTCTTCCGATTAGTGCAACCATATGTACAAGTCTCAGGCAATGAAAATAATAGCAATGATTTGGGCAATAAAAAACAGTATGATAATCAAGTTTGACCGACAAGATGGCAGATAAACAAAGGCATGTGACCTTGTGATGTCACGTGAGAAACGTGCACATATATCATTAGGTTAAGGTGCTTGGGATTATCCATTATTCAGAAGAAAAAGAGGCAGAGCGAAACAAAAAATTACTGCAGTATGAAGCACTACTCGACCGATTTTGAAATGAAAAAGAAAGAGATCGGCCTCAGGCAACGTTTCATTCGTGATCCACGAATCTTGTCTGGCCTATGTTCCAGTTCTGTCAGATGGTGGCCGTTTCATATCCACATCGCAAATCATTTCCGGCCTTGTGCAAATGCCCTGATTTTTAGGAATGTAAGAAAAATGCCATGTCATCATAATTTGTCTCCTTTTTCCTGAATCACAATTTGCAGGACCTGGGATTATATGGATGTACGTAAACCGTTCTGCAAACATTTCCCATCTCACCTATTTCTGGGGAAGTGCAGCATTGCTTCCCCCGATTATTTGGTTCACTGGGTGGTGCATACGTAGAATGTGCTGTCAAACTGGTCCTGTAATTTATGGGCGAGCAGGCGTGTGTTGTAGGTGAGTGTGCATGGCATTATTGTGGGAGATCATATCTATTTTATAAAGGAGAGAAATAAGGCAGACACTATCCTTTGATGACTACTGCCCCACTCCACTATTCAGAGGAACATGTGACAATGGTCACCTGGATTTACAATATATGAAATTGTTACTTTTGAATGGTCATTTCAAACGGAACTCAACACTATCAACAACCAGATAAAGTCGTTAACAGAAGATGAGTACAAACCAAACCTCTCCATAATTTTAAAGGGGAAGTAAGAGCCATTTTGGAGGAATATACTGAACACAAAAAAAGCAACAAAGCTTTTCTTCTTCTTCTTGCATATGGCAGCATTCATTTTGTTGGGGGCACAGCTGTGCCCCTATACCAGTACACTCATTTTGCCGACGTTAAAAGGATGACAGGCTTAGTCAACCCCATCAGGTATCTATTCAGCAGCCAATGGGGCTCAAACTCAGAACCCTAATATCCCAAGCCAGCTATCCCAGCCATGAAGCCAGCATCAGGCTTATGAAGCTTTTGATGCTTGTATTCTTTTAAATGGTACATTGATCAAGCCTGTTCATAATCTGTTTGAAAAGAACCAGCAGCATCGATCTATAAACTTGATAAATAAACATGATGTCAGTGGAGGACAAAATTAAGTTGGTCTGCGAAAACAACATGGCTGTCTGAAATGAGTGTCAATAATGGTAATGATGCTCATCTACAAGTGATCACAGACAATTTTACATGAGCAGAAATGACCTTAACACGTGTGATCACCATTGACCCCAATATAGCTTTTGTTTTGTCAATGAATCAGACAATAGAGCTCTAACTGTTAAATATTGCACCATTTTTGACAAGGCCATTTCAAGGTGATGAAGAGACTGTGAGTGGACTTGAAAACACTAACACGCCTTCCTCGGATGTCCCAAATATGATCTTTTGGTTTTAAGTCCAGAGATCCTGCTGGGCAGTCTATTCGAATGATGTTTTCCTGATGTGCTGCTTTGAAAACATGTGTACTGTGTGGATTGGTGTTGTCATTCATGAAGACTAAGTTGGGACCTTCCTGTTGGGCCAGAGGGATGACTACAAGCAAAACGATCTCAGCCCTTTATCTGACATGAGTCATAACAACACGGGACTTTTGAAATGACGTACAGATGCGAACAAAGCCCTTCGTGCATTCGCTGTGCGTGTGTTTTCAGTGACTCAGTTCAACGAATTGAGGTGCCTTTAACCTGCCTGTAAGTCAAATGGTCTTTCTTTAACATGATTTTCATCATTTAAATGAAAGAGTAGCAACTTAAAAATGGTTAACCATAATTGTTTTGTTCCTGGATGCAAATCGGATTCACATAAATAAAGGACATATGAGAAATATCCATGGATGCGAGGTGTCGAGGATGTACCATTTCCTGTTAATAAAAGTGAGCGGCAGCAATGGATGGACAGACACACACGCACGCATACACACACGCATACACACACACACACACACACACACAGTGTAATTATGTGCATGATTATGCAAAAGGACAAAATACTGGTGAGGAGAACCAACACAGCATTCAGAAAAATGAAACCAAAGTCAGCCTGATTGAAGGAAATCAACACCGTGAGCTTTGCAGCAGCATTGCTCAATTAAGAAAAAGTGACAGGCAAACATCGCCACAAGTAAAATAAACCAGGTCCCACAGACAAAGACCATGCATTACCATGGAAATGGAGAAGAATGAAACAGAGAACAACTGAGAAAGGAAACGGAACAAATGTAGCAGTTTTAAAAAAATAACTCAAAAAAATATAAAAGAAATTTAAAAAATATCAAATCAAGGAACTCAATCAAATGCACAGAGCAACGAGTGTCGGATTAGCAGAGTACATGAAAGGTTCAACAGACTACCGAATACAATTTGTACACAATCATGAACACACCAAACCAGTCAAGGTATCTCTCACTCACCAGGCAAAAAAACTTCCAAAAACAGGTGCAAAAAGAAAATGTTTCACACCAAATCTAAACAGCAACAGATACAACCCAAACTATTGCAAAAAAAAGACAAAATAAAATATAAGACGGAATATCAACAGATATAATACTGATTAATGACAGGGGAGAAAGACAAAAACCAGGGAAAGATATACATTAAAAATAAATAAACCAATGTCACCCGCAGGGTGACCCGTATCTTGCCAAAAGGTGACCACATGTGATTCTTTAAGGTCACACTGAGGTGAACAGAGCTGCTATCCACCAGGAGCGACTCCTTGAGGAATATCTGCCTACGAGAGATTCCGATGAGAATCGTTCTACAGAGTAACCATGAAAAATATGTTTGCCTCATAACGTCACCAAATACGTCATAATGTCTCAAGCTTGACATATCTAGAAAGCACTCATCGAGGTGTTCAATTTGAGGTACTACACGATATGGTTCCTAAAACTTGAAAATTTGACCTTGGGGTCAAATATGCTTGACCTCAGGCACTAACCATGAAGGTCAAGGCCAATCGCCACCAAAAACTAATTCAGCTGAGCGTCAGACCATATACTACATTCCCTAAAAGTTTGGAGACGATTCGATTAAAATTACTCAAAAAATAAGGGTTTCGTCGACTCCCCTGATTTGCGACAAAGTGACCTTGACCTTGACCTTGACCTTCAAAATTTTATGCGCTGAAAGGACCTCTATAGGCCTCTGATATGCGAAGTTACAAAAATTTCAATGATAACTGTGCTCTGCAGAGTGATTTATACGTGATTACAGACAAAAAATAATAATAATAATAAAAAAAACATATGAAGGTCAAGGCCAATCGCCACCAAAAATTAATCAGCTGAGCGGCCAGACCATGAACTATATTCCCATGAAGTGTTGAAGACGATCCGATCAAAATTACTCAAAAAATAAGGGTTCGTCGACTCCCCTGATTTGTGACAAAGTGACCTTGACCTTTGACCTTGACCTTCAAAATTTTGTGCGCTGAAAGGGACCTCTATAGGCCTCTGATATGCGAAGTTACAAAATTTCCAATGATAACTGTGCTCTGCAGAATTTTTTATACGTGATTACAGACAAACAAAAAAAATATATATATATTTAAAAAAAACAAAAAAAACATTACAAGCTGACTAACATATCTTGCAAAAACTTCGTTTTGGCAAGATAATAAAGTTTGACAGATTGGGATAGACAATAAAGGATACTGGAATGGCTCAAAGGTCAGCTCAATTGGATGGGAACGAATATTATAAATGCCTAAGACCAAGGACACTACATGGACTAAGTCAATTGGACAAGTGTAGGTTCTGCAAGGTAGAAACCGGAAACACGAGTCACCTCCTTATACATATGTATATATGTATTTTTAAAAAGGTCAACATCGGCCAAAGATCAACAAATTGTCAAATTTCTAAAATCCTCAATTTCTATCCGATTGGACTAAAAATGATTGAACAGGATTTTCATATCAGCTTACTGAATTCAATCACCAATTATTTTTGAGGTCAACATTGGCCAAAAGGCCGACAACTTAGGTGAGATTCCTAAAATCCTCAATTTTCATCCAATTGATTTGAAATTTGAAGTGGATATATATTTCAGGTCACTGAATTCAACCAGCCAATTATTTTTGAAGTCAACATGGACCAAAAGTTCAACACAGGCCAAAGGTCAACAACTAAGGTGGTATTTCTAAAATCCTCAATTTTCATCCCATTGACTAAAATTTTGAAGAGGATTTGCAAATTAGGTCATTGAATTCAACCACCAATTATTTTTGAGGTCACAATGTGCCAAAAGGTCAACAATAGGCCGAATTTCTAAAATTGTCAATTTTCATCCGATTGACTTGAAATTTGAAGAGGATTTGCATATTTGGTCATTGAATTCAACCACCAATTATTGTTAAGGTCAAATTTGTTGTATGGATTTTTCAAGTATCGTGCTCTGCACGATGTCTTTTCTTGTTGGTTTGTTAGTCTCTGTTTGTCCGTCCGTCCGTCTGTTTGTTTGGCTGTTTGTTTGTCCACACAGAACTTTAGTGTTTTTCTCGGCAACCGCTTGTCGGATTGAGATGACATTTTCAACATCGGTGCAACTACTCTAGTAGAATGTTTTAAAGATAGTTATGATGTCATAGCTCACATGGTGTGGCAGCCAAGTTGGAAAAATGGAAAACCTTTGGACCTCTTTATCTCTGAAACCGCACCAAGGAAAAAATTGAAATTTGGCAAACGGAAAGTACTCCTAATGGGGAATAAGAGTGATTTTTATGACGTCATTGTTGCATATGTAGAACACTACATCTGCTCAGTATGAAAATTTTTTGAGGGTCATCTCAGGATAAAATGTTCCACAGAAAAAAATTTGATGACATTTGTCACGTGATTTGGCAGCCATATTGTTTTTTTTTTTTAAACCTTCAAAAACATTCTTCTCTGAAGTGACTGAACAGATCGAGGTGAAACTTCAAAAGTATGACCGCCTATCCATGAGGAACAAAAGGTTCACATATATGACATCATCGGTCACATGGTTTGGCAGCCATATTTGATTTATCCTGAAACCTATAAAAATCTTCTTCACCAGAACGGCTGGACAGATCGAGGGGAACCTTCACATAAATGTTCCCCAAGCCATGTATGTCCAAGTTTGTTAATGAACAATTGCTAGGTCACATGGTTTAGCAGCCATATTGGATTGCAGAAAAATATTAAATGTTTTCTCTGGAACCACTTAATCAATCAATGTGAAACTTCACAATTATGATCTTGTTGTGGTGGTGAATCCAAGTTTTCAATTTCACCTTGATCGGATGCATGGTCTGGCAGCCAAAATTATTTAATTTTTTGGCCAGGATTCCTTTTGTTTTGTTTTTTTTTGTTTTTTGAATAAGGCTCACTTCGCTGTGCCTGGATGGGTTAGAGGGTAGAGGAGTAGCAACTGATTTGTGAATCCTATCCAGGTTCCTCCTGATGACGTCATCTTTGCTTTTTGCTTGTTTGGGTTCCTTCTGATTAATCCAATGTAAGACTGTACCTATTTGGTCTTCCATTTGATTTAAATAGAATTTAGTTTAATCCCATTCTAAATTCAATTGAATAATAATTAAAAAACGGCATTGGTCAGGGTCAGGTGTCCAATAAAAGCAGGGTTCCATCAAAGCAGGACGTCTTGGTACCCGGTCATCACTGCCAGCAGTTGCAAAGTGGCAGTTCCAATTATGTCTCTTATTAATTACGCAACACACCAGTACACAAATTACACCACACCAATCTGCACAAACATCACACAAAACAAGTCCTGGTGAGGGTCTGCAATCTCTGATTGCTCTTTTCCTTGTTTAAACTCTGTTCCCAAATAATCATTTTTTGAACAATATTGTTGGATAAACAGATTTGATTTTTTTCAATCAAACAAAATTGGTTTCTGATAATCAGAAAAATGAAAACAGCCATTGTAGCATCTAATATATCAAGATACGTGATATTGGTGTGCAATAATACATGTATTTGGTAAGTGAATAAAATAAAAAGCAAAGTATAATTCGGTGTAAAGTTACTTGACACTCAAAATTTTGTTGCATGTCTTGACTATGCATAACACTGTAACTGTTCCATATTTTGAAGGGATTCCTAAATAAATATAATAGTTCCTAAGAATAACTGAGGAAGCTAACATTGCAAGAAGGAAAGAAGAAGAAGAAGAAGAAGAAGAAGAAGAAGAAGAAGAGAAAGAGAGAAAGAGAGAAAGAAGAAAGAGGGAGAGAAGAAGAGAAAGAGAGAAAGAAGGAGGGAGAGAAGAAGAGAAAGAGAGAAATAGAGAAAGAAGGAGGGAGAGAAGAAGAGAGAGAGAAAGAGAGAAAGAAGAAGGATGGAGAGAAAGAAAGAAAGAAAGAGCAGAAGAAAGAGAGAAAGAAAAAAGAAAGAGAAAAAGAAAGAGAGAAAGATAGAAGGAGAGAAAGGGAGAAAGAAAGAGAGAAAGAAAGAAAAGAAAGAAATAGAAAGAGAGAAAGAAAGAAAGAAAGGGAGAGAAAGAAAGAGATAAAGAGAAAGAGAGAAAGAAAGAAAGAGATAAAGAGATAGAGAGAAAGAAAGAGAGAAAGAAAGAGAAAGAAAGAGAGAGAAAGAGAGAGAAAGAGAGAAAGAGACCTGTTGAAATCCATAAGCCCAATGCAGTTCTGCTTCAGAAAATAGTTATTATTTTGGTGGGATAAATTACAGGTAAACGTGAGAATAAGCATGCCACGTGACAAACATTGCATTTTTTTGCTTCCTCTGATCATTAGTAAGTTCAAAGTACCACCAGGCTACAGAATAATGAAAATATTTTCTCAAGTTTGTGATTGAATATTGGAATCCTGCAGCTATCCATTTGTTACTCTTGCCTTGCTCATCTGCATTCTGAAAATTTCCCTTCCTCTTGCTCTACGATTAAACACCTCAAACCACCTTCAGGCTCGGACATTGTATTTTCTTCTTTCTCCAGCCCTCATACTTGTTCATCAACTGTTCATGCATCACCACTGTCAAACTGACTGTTTGACAGTGGATCAATATTTGTCATGTTTGAAGTTGTGATGGTGAATGGGAAATAAAGACATGATAAAATATAAAGTATTTATCTGAGAAATGCATCAACAGAAGTAAAGGTTTGAAGTAAAGTGATGGTCAAAAAACACACTGGAAGATGAGTATAAATCATAAGAAGTATAATTTGAGAAGTGTCTGTTTGTGACTTGCGAAAATGGAAGATTTTTCATGTATATTGATCAGTCGATTTTGTTATTCTGTCTGTCTGTCACTCGCCAACAGGTCACAATTCTAAACCGATTGTCATGAAACTACCAAGTTGTAGAGGTAGTTTCAACTGAGAAGCTTATCGATTTTGAGGTCAAAGGTTATCTTGAGGGAAGATTTCTAAAATCATTTTTCATTCAATTGACTTGAAGGTTGAACAGGATTTGCACATTGCGTCAATGAATTGGGAAACAAACTATTTATGAAATCATAAGGTCAAAGGTCAACTCAAGGTCAAACTTTTAAAATCATCAATTTTCAACCAAAAAGTTTTCAATTTACATCCTATTAACTTCAAGGTTGAACAGGATTTACATAGTCCATCACTGAATTGGGAAACCAACTATTTTTGATGTCTAAAGGTCAAATGTGAACTCAACATCAAACTTCTCAAATCATCAATTTCCATCAGAAAAATAATCAATTTTCATCTGATTGACCTGAGCTTTGATTAAGATTGTCAATTTTAATCATAATGAAATGGACAATTTGATATATCCATGGCAATCTTTGGATAGAGGGGTGGATTTCACAAGTGTCGTGCTTTGCATGACGTCTTCTTTTTAATGTGCGTGCTTGTTTGACTTCTATGCACTCCTGAACCACTAGATGGAATGAGCTGAAAACTGGTGATTGTATTGGCGGTGTACCCAGGAAGGTTTTAACCAGTAAAAAAAAAAATTCCCAGCCCGAGAGGTTCAGGGTGGGGGGAGAACTCCAATTCCCTCTCGGTAAAAAGGTATTTTATAGCACCGCCTGGTGGGAGTGGGGTCGTTCAGCATGACCACCTCAACCTGAGACATGACCAAGGCCCTATTGATATCTCAAGTTGAACTGACACCATCTCCATGCATTTGCGTAATGCGTATGCATTGCAAGTTCACAATTGCTCACGGAAGCCCCAATGGCTATATAACTACACTGATACGAATTGTGAACATATCTCCAAAATGTGGAGGCATTAACAGTCCCTACTTGCTCACAGGAGCCCCAAGGTAATATAACCACTCATATGTGACCATATACAAATAACGTATGCATGTAGACATCACAAAAATGGGGGAATTAACCCATCCATAAGGACAGGTTCTTTGTTGTCAAATAAAAGCCATATATGAAAGGGTTAGTGAAAAGAAGCAATGGAAAATATAGGTAAACCTCAGAAAGGTAAAAACAAAAAAGAGGGAGAAGAGCAGAAACCACAGAGTTGAGCAGACATTAATATTAAGAGGGATAACAGAAGAAAGACAAATTGAGGGGATAAAGCAAGCACATGGAGACAAAAGATGGGTGCTAAGTGGTGAAAAGTGAAAAGTGAGGAAATGCAAATTGGAGGTGTTAAGAAAATATGGAGAGCTACCGGGAATTTGAGAAGTCTGAATGCTTGCAATGAGTGAAGTGGAAAATGAAATAGAATACATCAGTTTGACCATTGTATAATGATGTCCCTGTCCTTCGTGCAGAATAATAAGCTCTTCTATGAGCCAATGCCACTGTTACTTGGAAGAGCTGTGAGAAATTATCAGGCAGTCTATTTTCCTGAGTGCTGAAGAATATGTTGCATAGACTAGTTATAAAATAAAGAACAAAATGAAAAGGAATACACTCAATCAGCACAGATCAATATGATGAACAAAGCAGCTTGAAATATTGGAAGTAAAAGCATGAATGTTTACAATATGTGTGTGTGTGTGTCGTATTATATATATATATATATATATATATATATATATATAATATATATATAGATATAGATATAGATATAGATATATGATATTAGATTAGATATAGATATAGATATAGATATAGATATAATATGATATATATATATATGTATACCGGCGTAGTGGCGTGCGCCTGTAATCCGGCTACTCGGAGGCTTGGGTTGGAGGATTGCTTGAGGACGGGGCTCTGCGCTGGCCCGCTATGAGAGGGTGTAGGGCATCCCAGAATCATGGCGAAACCCAATCCTTATCCCTGTGTCGTAAGAGGCGACCAGGGTTGCGTCAGGAAGGGCATCCGGCGTAAAACCTATGCCAAATCAGTATGCGGATCATAACGGATGATCCGCTGTGGCGACCCCCTAACGGGAGCAGCCGAAAGACGAACAACAACATATTATATATATATATATATATATATATATATATATATATATATTGTGTGATGTGGAAGGGGTGTGGGGATCCATAGTTAGAATGTAGTAGGACAATGGTATGGACCATGTGATTCACGTAGCATAGATTTACTCTGGAAAACAGGAAAATGTTTGAGTAAGTCGCCTTGTAAAACATGCACCGAGGAGGCAGTGAGTGCAAACTAAAAGGTAGATAGAGTAAGGTTGTAAAATGTCTGATGTTCTGTAAGGAAAGGACAGGAGAGGAATTGGATGTTCCTCACAGCTCATGGAAGCATGACGTGCTTTCAAAAGACCGATCATGATTTGTCTGGCCGGTGTATGCAAGCCATGGTGATGAGATGCGCTGTCGGGCCCGAAGAGGCGATTAACTTATATTTTTATTTGGGCCACCCCATGGACAGAAGGGCCCAGAGGATGGACCTCCTTTCAGGAGAGGGCAGCCAATCACGGGACCAGCCACTAGTGGCGGCATTCCAGGAGTTTAGGTGGGAAGTGATCATGCTTTGTGCAGAGAACTGTAGCTGGACCTGCAGACAAAAAGCCACTTGCCTCACTGGTATGCTTGGCAGCCATTTTCTCTTTCCTGGTCTTCCATCGTAACTTCTTCTCCTGGTCTTTCACCACATCTTATTCACCAAGTATCCCACTGTATCTTCTTCCTCTGTCTTCCATCGCATCTTTTCTGCCATCCTGTCCACACCAAGCAGCACTTTGCATGGGTGCCGGCATCTACCACTCACTTTGTGCCGTCCAAGACCTCGTTTGCCCCATTGTTCTTTGTCGTGTTAATCGGAATTGTCAGCACCTTAGTGGGGTATTTTTATTTATAAATTGTACATAAGTTTGCATGCCCCCTCATCCATACCTGTCTGTTGACCACTTGGTCTATACCATTTATGACAGCATCTCATCTACCTTCTTCCCTGCACTTCATATCATAAACACCATTGTAACTAGAATGGCACTTGTAGGGCACATAGACTCGCCTTGCGTGTTCATTCTTAACAAAAATACCATCGTTAACTGAACACGATACTATTATCAGGTCTGGTATGGGAGCATGCACCGGAGCAGCGCATCGCTGCATCCTCTTTCCGCCGGTACTCCAGGGGCCTCCGTCTGCCCATCCTTCAGGCAGATGCCTGGCCCTTCCCTATCTCCTTGAGATGCCGATCAACCAGCTGCAACCACGAGGCATGTGGTCAGCCCATTGGCTTCCTCTATTCACGAGGCTCCCTCGCTGAAAGAATCTGGTGAGAATCTGGTGAGAATCTGCTATTATGGCCCATATAGCCAAATCATCCATGCACCCTATTATGTCACATAGTTTCTTGTAATGGGTTGTGAATGTCATCAATTTAATTATTCACTCGCATTGGGTCATATATCAGATATATGAAGTTTCTGATTTTTTGGATAAGGATTTTTATTCAACAAATTATGGCTGGAATACCACTTCTCCAGTGACATCATCATCATCACTCGACATACCCCATGGGGAGTTGATGACATATGCCAAGTTACTAATGTTTTTGTTTAGCGGTTTTAGAGAAAATTATGTCCAATCTTTTTTTTCCTTCAAACCAATATGGCTGCCATACCATGTGACCTATTATGTCAGTGTTAGCAATAAAATATTCTCCATGGGGAGTCCACCCAATGTTTAAAGTTGTGCATCGATCAGACAAGCTGTTGCAGAGAAAAACATTTTCAAAGCAAAAACACACACATACACACATACACACATACACACCTTCAGGCCTGCCCTAGGAGCCTGTTTCGAACCGTCCTCGCCGTGCACTTCACCCCAGCTGCCGTTTGCCATTCTTTTTGTATGTCACTTGATGTCATCCTACGGTTGTTGAGTGAAATTCGAATGAGTTGGCGGTCATCCCGGTCAGTGGAAAGTCGTTTTCGCCCTCTGCCAGTCTGTAGCTTTGTTGTCCCCAATGTCTGCTGCTTGACCTTGTACTTATGAACCACCGTCTTTGAAATTTTAAGGATGGAAGCAACATGACGCTCACAGTATCCCTCTGCCAGTAAAGCCAGAATTGAACCCTTCTTTCCTCACTCAAAACTTTTCTTTTCAACTCTTTTGGCATGGTCAATAGTTATTTTTTTGATTCCAATTACTTTTGAGGTACTACTAGCACTGTTTTTGCCATCCAGCTGGTCCTATTGCAAGAGGATAGTGATGACCACAGCAGTGGTTTTTATACTTTTCCTTGTTAAATAAGATTCGGTTCAGGTGATCACCTAATCAGTACCTCACTAAGTAGAATGAGGTGTGCCTTGTTGGAATTCAACAGACACTGGAATGGAATGGCTGCCATACATGCAGAGATGCTGATTTAAAATTTTTTGGAGTGGTCTCTTATTTTTTTTCCAGAGCTGTATATGTATATATCAACATACAACTATATATATATTATATATATATATATATATATATATATATATTGAACATAGAAAGATATATATATATAAACATATATATATATTGACATAGAAAAAAAAATATATATATATACATATATATAATATATATTGACATAGAAAGATATATATATATATATATATATATATAATATATATATATATATAATATA
>CM068958.1:113293869-113308464 GCA_035128595.1 Eptatretus atami | reverse complement strand
TCCAGGAACAGATTAATTCACTCCATTATTTCTTATTGGGAAAATACTTATTACTTTGGGAATCAAACTCTTTGGGAATCAAACTTTTTGCAATCCGAACAGCCTCCTGGAACGAATTAAATTCGGATTCTGGGGGCACCACGTACTGGTATATTCGCGAACTGTTATATTTTATTTCAGTAAAAAAAAACTGGTATATATACCCACTCGTTACCGTCCGTCTGGCCGCACGTTCGCCTTAGGGCCCCCCTGCGGTCACCTTGCGGGCACCTTGAGGCCACCTTGCGTCTGCCATGAAAATTATATGGCAGCCGCAGGGATGCCCTAAGGTCACCGTGCGACATCAAATCAAAGACTGTACGGCACCACCACATTTTCGGTCTCCACAATTTCTAAATACGCCGTGCAGCTCCCCGAAAAATAAAAACATGTGTGATCGCTACATTGTGTGACCGTGGAAATACTGCGGCCGCCGTATAATGCTAGTGGCCGTAGATTTTGGAGACCCCACGGCCGCCGTGGCAAATGTGACTTCGGCCTTACCGGCCTTACTGGCTTCCAGAAAGTTCTCTCTTATTACTTGAATCAGAAAGGAATTGTTTCCAGAGCTGAGGACCATGTGGGACTCGTGTGGCACCTCGCACACATATGCAAGTTCCTGATGTTGAAGCACTTCTCTTTGATCCAGTTTCAACTTTGATACTGCGCTCAAAATACCAATCCCGAACAATGTGGAGATCATTGCAGCTTCACAGTCGAGATCTCAAGTATGGATAGAACATAGTGATAAAAAAGTAATCAAATGTAGTGAAAGTTGACTTTGAAATCATTCAGTGTATGACAAATCCTCCATCAATGACAATGGCTTCATAGGACAGTGGAGGAATTGGATGTTTGGCCTCAGTGTCATCTTTGTTCATATTTACCTCTTGGAGAATAATATGCAGAAGAGCTGCTTTGTCAGAAGTAAGCTTCATTGATGATGGTGGGAATACTTTTCTCATGCTCAAAGAACATCACCAGATTCCCTTCCCTATTGTGCAACATGACAAAGCTTACCAAAAAGGGATGTATGATCTTTTGAAAGCGCCAAAATCTTGGTCTTTGAATCTGTCACTTTATTCTTTGTTTCCTTAAAGAAAGCAAGTTTGTTCTTTGTGATTGTGGCCATTATGTCACGAGTTGTTTTCCAAAGCAGCTGTCCTAAACTCTGTGTACTTGGCTTCCCCAATCTGAGGCAACTGCCATACAGCATCAGCAAAGTACTTTTTATACAGACATGTCCATGCAGGGACACAAGTTCTTCATCGACATTTTCAAATGGATTCCCATATCGTTCAGTTGTGCCAATCATATTTGTGACATGCCTCCGGAAGCGTATTTGATTGGCTTGGCCTTCTTTGTGATGAGGAAGAAGATGTCCTGAATGAAGGAAATAAGTGACCACAAAAGGGGACATAAAGGGCAGAAACTCTCAAGGTCACTTGCACGAAATGTTGATGACAATCCCAGGAAAGCGGATAAGAAGAAGGAAGGCCTACCCACACACAACCAAAACTAATAATAATCATAATATTATTTGATAACAATTTTCGGAAAAATAATTAAATACATGCTTTACAAAAAACAAAACATACAAAAGAATAAATTAATGATATCAAAAATCAACAAACATCCCGCCGTCCCTCCTGAAAGGGACTTAGGTAGCCGGGGGAACATTACTTCCCGAAGCAGGAGTGAAGCTCCAACCCCCTGCGGGAAATCCAGTCATGATGAAACAAATATCGCCAGATGCTGCATTAGTTTCACCATCACTGCTATAAAAATATAAATGAAAAAAATGGTGCACCCAAACTCCACTTTTATTTACCCTAAGTCATGCTGACCGTTGTGAAGGTCATATTTGAGGTCTTGATACATGTACCAATTAATTTCTCTTGAAAAATAGATATTATTTCATGTGTCACACATGGGGTTTCTCGACGGCTGTTGCCCCCCCCCCCTCGGAAGTTGGGGGGTGGGGATCTCATGGGGGCACATATGTAAGTATACCTGAAGTGAATGTGTTCTACAATTGTTATGGACCAGACAGACTTTCATCTGACAGCAACATCAACATTCTTCAATGATAAATAGCCAAGTTGTGTCAGACAGGCTTTCAACCCACATGCTCCCCCCTTCAAGGGAGGTTGGAGGGCAGTGCAGGGGGATGATAATTGGCACACATAACTAAATCTGCTCCTCAGTCCCCAAACTAGAAGAAAATGCCCCAAATTTTCTTTTCACAGTGTGTCAGACACTTTAATTTTTGGACCACACTAGAAGGGAGAAGGCTTCCTCCACCCTGGCCTCACCACTACTTGCCAGCACCCTCACCTCATCACTGCCTGTCTGCACCCTCACATCAACATTGTCTGCTTGCACATTCATGACAATACTGCCTCTTTGGACCCTCAGGTCATCACCTCCTGCCTTGACCCGAAGTTCCAAAATGATCATATCACAAGCTAATTTGCTATTTCTCCCTTCAGAAATAATCAGCAAATCGAAATAGTTTGAAATGCAGAGATAACAAGGCAAGCAGTGTAACTGTTTAATAACACATAATGCGTCAGGTACCAGAAAAATCATGAAAATTGTCAGCCAGTACATTCGGCAATGTAGTACTACATTATCAAAGTATGATGCATTACTGGTGTAATTTTGATATTATCCATTGCAAAAATCAGGCGAGAATATGAGAGAAAATGAGACATCTGAAGAATACCTTCAGCTTATTGAGTGCCTGATTCAATGAACATCCGGATCAACAGCTGGGAATTCTCCATCATCGAGGTTTCATAGCAGCAAGTCCAGAACTTCTCACAATGGCAGGGCCACAATCTATGTTGTGAGAGAGAGAGAAAGAGAGAAAGAGAGAAAGAGAGACAGAGAGAAAGAGAGAAAGAGAGAAAGAGAGAAAGAGAAGGCGAGAAAGAGAGAAAGAGAGAGACAGAAGAATTAGGCATTATCAGCAATGCTCAATTTAAATCTCAGCAGTTGACTTAAATGGTGGAAACTCTTACCAAGGAAATCATTCTATCACATAGGTTCAAATTAACTTCCGTAATTGCTTTGCTCCTAATTGGCCTTTTCTTTCCTTTCGACTCTGATATAGACTAAAATTTATCTTTTTCATGGCATACTTGGAGTGAGGTTGTGATGGTGATCTTGACTGTGTGGAAGGACAGGGGGGAGGTGAGGGAGGGGGGAGTTGGGGGCGGGAGGCAACCACAAACCTCATAAGGACATAACTGGGGTTTCAGAGTCCTTCAGACTCTGGTGTGTGTGTGTGTGTGTGTGTGTGTGTGTGTGTGTGTGTGTGTGTGTGTGTGTGTGTGTGTGTGTGTGTGTGTGTGTGTGTGTGTGTACGCACGTGTGTTCACACACAAGCACACAAACAATTAACACAGGTACTGCGTTTGATCATTTATAAACCTCGATGGCAAAGTGATGCTCCCGCTGATGATCCAGGCAGAAATTACGATTGGTCGGTGTGTTCCATACCTACAAGTACATGCATTATCATTATAATGGTCCCAGATTCAGTTCCCAGGACCAAGCCACACGCCACATCAATCACAATGTCACGCGAGTAGAACTTCCAACATGTCATGTTATAGCTGCAATCTCCTGACAAGGCGATGTGAAACGATGGTTCCTCATCTTACTACATGCTGATGAAAATATCTACATGCTGGGTCTAAATCCAATCCTGACCATAAACTTTCACCTTGTTGCCTCACAGCCAGGGAATTACATCATTCGTTGTATTTTCCTCCCTTAAGCTGACTATCCCATCCTTTCTCATTCACTTATACCCTGGCCAGGTTCTAAATTCCTGACCTTATTTACAGTAGGCACTGTATTAACAGCATAGTTGTGCCCCATGAAGATATTCAGCCTGCAGTCATGACCTGCATATATAGGATGCTCTATGTATGCATTCGATATGCTAAATATTCATAAATAATGACTCCCCACTTCTGTCTTTGCTATACGTTCTCTTATTATATCTTCCTACTACATACTCCGATTCTTCCAAAGCATTTCCATTTTCACCCATTAACTCTCATACCCTGACTTTTTTTTTTCTCCCCTTCATTTTCACAAAAAAATATTCCTTCAATTTACACTCTTTTCAAGTTCCTCCTTGCATAACCTCAGGTGTACAAGGTAGCTAAATAAAGTCAAATTGCTGGTATGATCTAAAACACATCAGTAGCTTTTAATGAGCTTATAAAAAAAAATCACTTGAAATGTCTGGGATTCATGTGTGCGTCAGTGTGCGAGTGGGTGTGTGTCTCCTCCATAACTCCAAAACCATGAAACCTAGCGGCCCGAAACTTTGCATGCATACCAAGGGACCGCAAAGGGAGTGCATGTATGAAAATGGGTGCTTGGGTAAATTTAAGCACCAATTTTGAAGATAATTAACTCATCTCATCATGAAAAAACAAAACAGGCTTATCCTTAGTCAGCCTGTTCTCCATCGCAGGGGTCTTAATCCGCCATTTGTTTCGGCCGAAACAAAAATACTTTGCCGATTTTCCACGATGACCTCTCACGGACTAATTAAAGTATATAATATCATCGAAATCTTTCTTCAGATTTGAGGATTGGAGGATGTGGACTAATTAATTGTCGAAATGTTGAGTGAAATCTGGAAATTTAAAGAAATTATCGATTCTTATAACTGAGCGGATTGACGCATTTACTTTAAGCAAGCAAGGCTGTGATCCCTCCTTCTCTGTATTTACAAATTGCCAAAGCATTAACCTTACTTTTTCTCCTGTCCGAGAATTATACTGAGTGAAGAAAAGATTAAGGAATGTTACCGAAAGTGTAATTTCATTGAGTGCAATGAAAATAATTATGATAAAAGCGCTCATTATCAAATTCCTGATCTTTGCCGGAAACATCGCTAATCGCCTGCCAAGCCAGCCGTTCCTTATCAACCATTTCATTGGAGTGCTTGCTTGAGCACTTAAGCTACTTGGCGAGGGCTCTACCAGCTGCTTGGTAATGGCTGTCGACTCCTCTGAGCTCCCAATGTTAATTGCAACGAAACTTTAGAGAATCACTTCTTTTTTTTTAACCGTGAGATACACCTTACTAGGGGTTTTTTAAGTCATTTTCTCACAATTCATAACTTATAAACACACGATCCATCACCTGTCACAGGGAAGGGTGGGAGTCCAAAGGGAGGGGGCAGTGGAGGGGTGGGGTGGGAGGAGGGAGGGTAAGAGGTGGGGTGGAGGTCTGTAGGCAGGGTGAGGGGTGGGAGGAGGCAGGGGGAGGGGTCAGAGTCTGGATGGAGGGAGCTGGGGTGAGAGGAAGTGGGAGGAGGGTGGGGGATTAAATTGCAACGATTGAAATGTTGTGTACAGGCGGAGTGGGGGTCCAGAGGGAGAGTGGGTTGGGAGGAGGCAGGGGGAAGGGTTGGAGGGGTACCTTTGCGAATAAACAATTATTTGAAATTTTGTTGCATCTCGCCCCTAAAAGTGGGTTTGTAGCAGCCATATTGTTAAGATGGGATGCTGCAATAAAATTATGATAATGTCCTTTGAGGGTTGGCAGGATGTCCCACAGGTACACAAATTCACACCCAAGCTGTATATTCTGGGTTCGAATCACAACCCATTTATATATAGGCAATGGACCACATCAGATTTCAGTGCCACCTTGGCAGGCAAGACCGAGTTGTGATTTTTGAAATATTCCATGTCTATGGAATATATTTTGATATGATAACCACTGCTGTGTGATAGATTTGGGGTAGTTTTCAGATTTTTAAAGAGAGCTTCTGTAGAAAACACACTTTTTTATTTTCGATCTTATGCTGATGAGATTGACATACACTAGTGGTCAAAAGTTTTAGAACACCGCCCATTTTTCCAGTTTTTACTGAAATTTAAACAGTTCAAGTCCACTGAATAACCTCAAATGGTACAAAGCTAAGTAGTTAACTGCCAGAGGTTGAAAAAAAAAAGTTCAGGATTCCCAAAAATTTAAAAATAATGTAAATTTCAGAGTTGTTAAAAAAGGCCCTTTTCAGGGAACAAGTAATAGGTTAGCAACTGCAGCTGTTCTGTAGCAATGGAAGTAAATTGGGCCTTGAAAGTTGATGCAAAAAATTCTGCAGGTGTCTCAACTTTTGATGATTAGTTACAAACCCTCTGTCTGTATGAAAGCAGTGTTGGAGCAGACTGTGTTGCTGCACCCCTATGAAGCATTATTTGGACAATGTTGCACTGCAGGAAGTAGTGTATTGCTGTCATAATGGCAAGAAAAAGACAATTAACAAAGGAAGACAGACAGACCATTATAACCCTTAAAAGTTTTGGTCTTTCCTTTCGAGAAATTGCAAAGGTAGCCAAGTGTCGTTTCTTAAACCATCAAAAGGCACTTGGAAACTGGAGGAAACTCTGACAGGAAGAGTTCTGGCAGACCCAAAGCTTCAACACAATCAGAAGACAAGTTTCTGAGTGTCAACAGCTTGCATGATAGGCGGCTCACAGGACAGCAGTTTCAAGTACAGCTTAACACTGGTCGAAGTAAGGAAGTCTTAGTTTTAACTGTGAAGAGAAGACTTCGAGCTGCAGGTTTGGCAGGTCAAGTGTCAGTAAGAAAACCATTGCTAAGATGGCAAAATAAGAAAAAGAGGCTTGCCTGGGCCATGAAGCACCGCCAGGGGACTACTGAAAACTGGGAGGTCTTATGGACCGATGAATCAAAATTTGAAATCTTCGGTTCATCATGCAGGGTTTTTGTATGCCGTCGAGTAGGTGAAAGGATGGTTCCTCAGTGTGTGACATCAACTGTCAAGCATGGAGGAGGAAGCTTGATGAACTGGGGCTCTTTTCTGGATCCAGAGTCGGCGACTTGCACAGAGCGACTGGCACCCTGAACCAAAAGGGCTACCACAGCATTTTTCAGCACCATGCAATACCCCTGTCTACACCTAGTTGGTTAGGGGTTCATCCGACAGCAAGATAACAACCCAAAACATACCTCCAGGCTATGTCAGAACTACCTTAGAAGAAAGGAACAAGACGGTAGGCTTCAAATCATGGAATAGCCAGCACAGTCTCCAGACTTAAACCCATCGAGCTGGTTTGGGATGAACTGGATAGAAGGTGAAAGCAAAGCAACCTACAAGTGCAACACATTTGTGGGAACTTCTGCAACAGTGTTGGGAAGAACTTTCCGAACAATATTTGATTTATATTGTCGAAAAAATGCCACGAGTATGTTCGGCTGTTATATCTGCAGTCCTTTAATGAGTCAAAAATTTAGATTAAATTTTGTTCAACAAAACGATTCCATGACTTCCTTTTTATCTGCAATTGTTTATTTGTTTTATGCTTTAATTTTCAGAGTACATTGAAACATTAAACTGCTTAAATTTCAGTAAAAACTGGAACATTGGGGGTGTTCTAAAACTTTGACCGGTAGTGTATAATGTGTAAAAAATGATTTAATAACGTTTTTGGTTCTGATTTTTTCCTTTTTAAGTTACCTTTAATCCAGAAATTTGAAAAAAAAATCGTGTTTTATTTTACTTTATTTTACAGTTATGCACACATTTAGATTTTTAACCACTCATTTTATTCGAAATTACATTTCAAAAAGGAGACAAAGACATCATAAAATCACACAAGAACATCATATTGGTTAATTCTCCACATAACACAATCTTACAATACACATGGAATATTGCAGACCCAATACTAAGCAATAAAATTAATCATAACACAGCCCTTGTGCAGTTCTAAAGGAGATCATGCAGTTCGCCTTGTGCACTGAACTCCTATACATGTATTCCCAATATAATCTGCTGAGAATAATGACACATTTGGTTAAGAATGATGGGGTTATAATTCATCATTTAACTCATTTTCATCATCATCTCTATCATCAGAGTCAGAGTAACCTAATTCAACTGTGAATTCTTCTTCTTTTCTTCTGAATGCTACATGTCTGTAGCTTGCACATGTTTGTACATGCCAATTCATTGTCAAGACACATGCAGCTTGGCAGTTTGAAGGAACGAAGGCACTTGCATGACAACAGTTCCAAAACTGCATCCGGTGCTGGAGGAGCCCCGGTTGACCAAATGGCCATCATCATCTGTTGGCCATCCACACACTTTTGGGTCAGGCACAAATGGCTGAGTCTGGAGGCAGCACTTCTAGATTGATGATTGGGAGTTGGCATGAAGAACATGTAAGTGGAGGCAATCTCCACATCGTGGAAGCTGGCTGGATTCTACCTCTCCACGTTTGGTACAGAGAAGAGTTGGTAGTGCAGTTCATTCACATTGTCAGTGCTGGCACTTGTTGCATACAGGTGGCAGGTAAACCAATGTATGTTCTCGAACAGTTGTTCAGAGACTTCCCAGGATTGACCAAGTTGGCTGAAAGTCTTCTGGTATGTGCTGTCATTTTTCATCAGTTTCAAGGAGACCAGCTTTCCCACGGCTTGAGAAGGAACTCACACAGTGTCGCAGCCTGTGAAGGCATGTAATCCAATTAGGGCATTGCAGATGTTGTCTCTCAGTGAACTTGATAGTTTGTCAATGTCAATGATTAATGTGCAGTTCTGTGTTTCACACTTCTGACAGATATTTCTTTTGAAGCCAAGGCAAAGCACCATGACATCTGTGTGTTCGGCTATCACAATGACCACATTTCACCCATTCTTTGCAGCAGTGCATGCAGGAGCAAACGAGTGTCTGCTTCTTCCTGCGTGGATCTCAGTTCTGTGACTTCCACACAGTCATCTTTCGTTATTTTTTGGCAGACCTCACAGGTTGTGTAAAGTGACTCGTCATGTAGCTTCTCCCTGAACTTTGGCAGTTTCCATTCTTCAACTAATAATTTGATGAGGCTGGTCTTGTTGCAGGAGCTGCACAGAAACTTCCTACACTGCTTGATATTGTGGCCCCCTGCAATGTTATTGTACCGAATAGCTGCAATTGATCCCGGTTGCACCTCTCATCATTTTTGATTGACGTCTCACGGTAAACATCAAATACCACATTAATCCTGCGATTGTGAGAACCCTCATGTAGGATGAGAGACATGACAGATTCTGTCAACTCTGCAAACGTCTTGCAGTTTCCATTCATTTTCTGCACCAAGCTCATTCCATCAATGATGCAGATTGATGGCTCAGGAACATCTTCTGCTGGAGAAATATTTCTCTCCAACTCTGTAGTGAATATAGCCTTGTTTGTCTTCCGCAACGACCCATCAGCATTTACAAGTGTCCATGGTGGAGGGCCTAGTGGGTGAGCCAAGACATCCCTCATGCCTAGTTGTCTCCTCTCAGCAACAAGGATCATGTGCCTGAACAAATTTCTCTCTGCCTTCAGTGCTACCTCTTTGACTTTCCCTTTTCCACTCACTTTCGTTACGTTGATATTGGAGAATGTGTTCAAGTTTCGCTTTGTCATATTGTCACGGAATTTCATTGTTGCTAGATCTTCCTCCAAACGTGTCTTCTTGAACATCTTGTAAGCTTCTTCTCCTACTTGATGAGCACCCAGAATGTATTTGGCAATCTCTGCTGGAGCAACAATACCTGTGGATAGGCTGACAAGTTCAGTCTCTTCAGTACACATTGGATTTAGCCAGCTGTTCTCCATCAGGTCAACAAATGACTCGACATTTGTCCCATTTTTCTGAATGCGGGACCTTTGGAGATCATGATGAGCCATCTTGGAACCTCTGAGACCAATCATGTCTCTCATCTCCTGCAAGTATATACAGCCGGCAGCTGAGTACTCCTGTACTCGGCTATCAGGTAATACTTGTTTAGAGCTCCTGGCTTCAAACCCCTTAGTTCCATCCAGTGTTTGGGTGTCTTTTTTCACGGTTTCCTCAATAGTCTGGTTGACAGTAATTCATCCAAAGGGGTTCATGGAACCAAGCTGAACTGAAAAGTCTCCTTGCATAAATTCAGCATGCACATCTGGGTGTTCAATGGGCAGTTTGGTCATTTGAGCATAATAATACGGGAGGTACTGTGTGTGGTACAGCCAATTACATGTGAAGCACCAGGGGGATCATTGCACGAATAGACACCAGGTCTAGCATTCAGTATCCCTCTCTCGGTGCTCGAAGCAGGCCTAGCAAAATTTCGATCATGTCTAGATAGGACAGCGAGAAACTTGATGGCTCTGATTTCATCCACGGAGGAATGCTAAGTAAATTTCAAACAGCTCCATGATGCGGACACACAACCTGTTTGAGGACCTGCTTCAACGACCAATACGATACGTCTTTGCAGAGGTTGCTGATGGTTGTCAGTGTTTCATCCATGTGAGTGTTTACAAAGGCCTGTGATGTATGGGTATGTAGCACGATGCAACAGCTAGCAATCAACTTTCTACTATTGGTGTTCAGGCCATTCAACGTAATGTATGGGAATCGTGATCAACTAGGGTGTTGGTCAATATAAAAGTATCGATACATGAATATACCAACCATCACGATTAAATCGCAACTACAGAAAATGATACAAATCAGGGAGAACATGGTTTAAATTCAAGACATATAAGGAGCTCTGGAGCACAACGTTCACTCGGTCAGCCATAATGTAATCCATATATGCCTCGGAGCTCAATGGACAAGGCCGTTGAGCCAATTTGATTGTTTACTTTTGGGTCTGCAATATTCCATATGTATTGTGTTATGATTGATTATGTTGTTTGGAAAATTAACCAATATAATGTTCTTGCATGATTTTATGATGTTCTTGGTATCCTTTTTGAAATGAAATTTAGAATAAAATGAGTGGTGAAAAATCCAATTTGTGCAAAATTGAAAAATGCTATTTGTTCCCCCCCCCCCCAACCCCCAAGTTGAAAAAAACAATTTTGTTTTTAAGTTTCTGGCTAAAAGGTGACTTAAAAAACAACAAAACCCAGGAGCAAAAAGTTAGTAAATCATTTTTTTTTACACATTATACAATACATGGCCAAAAGTATGCAGACACCCCTTCTAATTAGTGATTTGGCTATTTCAGCCACACCCATTGCTGACGGTATAAAATCAAGCACACAGCCATGCAATCTCCACAGACAAACATTGGCAGTAAAATGGGCCATTCTTGAGAGCTCAGTGACTTTCAACGTAGCACCGTCATCAGATGCCACCTTTCCAACAAATCAGTTCGTCAAATTTCTGCCCTGCTAGAGGTGCTCTGGTCAACTGTAAGTGATGCTATCGTGAGGTGGAAACGTCAAGGAGCAACAACAGCTCAGCAGCGAAGTGGTAGGCCACACGAGCTCACAGAACGGGACCACCGAGTGCTGAAGCACATAGCACAGGAAAATCGTCTGTCGTCGGTTGCAACACTCACTACTGAGTTCCAAACTGCCTCTGGAAGAAATGTCAGCACAAGCACTGTTCAGTGAGAGCTTCATGAAATGGGTTTCCATGGCTGAGCATCCGCACACAAGCCTAAGATCACCATGCGTGATGCCAAGCGCCAGCTGGAGTGGTGTCAAGCTCACCACCATGTGACTCTGGGGCAGTGGAAATGCGTTTTCTGGAGTGATGAATCATGCTTCACCATCTGGCAGTCTGACAGACGAATCTGGGTTTGGCGGATGCCAGGAGAATGCTACCTACCCAAATGCATAGTACCAACTGTAAAGTTTGGTGGAGGAGGAATAATGGTCTGGGGCTGTTTTTCATGGTTTGGGCTTGGCCCCTTAGTTCCAGTGAAGGGAAGTCTTAATGTTACAGCATACAATGACATTATAGACGATTCTCTGCTTCCAACTTTGTGGCAACAGTTTGGGGAAGTCCCTTTCCTGTTTCAGCATGACAATGCCCCCGTGCACAAAGGGAGGTGCAAACAGAAATTGATTGTCGAGATCGGTGTGGAAGAACTTGACTGGCCTACACAAAGCCCTGACTTAAACCGCATCGAACACCTTTGGGATCAATTGGAATGCCGACTGTGAGCCACACCTAATCACCCAACATCAGTGCCTGACCTCACGAATGCTCTTGTGGCTGAAGGGAAGCAAATCCCCGCAGCAATGTTCCAACATTGAGTGGAAAGTCTTCAAAGAAGAGTGGAGGCTGTTATAGCAGCATAGGGGGGACCAACTCCATATCAATGCCCATGATTTTGGAATGAGATGTTTGACGATCAGGTGTCCACATACTTTTGTCCATGTAGTGTATCTCAATCTCAGCAGCATAAGATCGATAATTTAATAAAAAAGTGTGTTTTCTGTAGGAGCTTCCCTTAAAAGTCTGAAAACTACCGCAAAGCTACCACCCAGCTATGGTCATCATATCAAAATATGTTCCATAGACATGGAATATTAAAAAAATCACAACTATATATCTTGTCCACCCAGGTGGTACCAACAAGTGAAATTTATTGGTTTGGCCCACGGCCTAAAACTGTCATCCCGGTGTTTCACAGGCAGGGCGATTCATCAATGTGTGTGCCGTCCATCGAAGGACGTTAAATGAGTGTCCCATACGCCAGCATTAGTTGGAAGGTGTAAAATATCTCATCGTGTCCTTCGCAAAATGTAGGTGAGCTATCGCCGACACCTTGGCCAAATTCCTGCCCTGACTTCCTGAGTCGGAGTGGTGACCCAACCATGATTTTACCTGAGTGACTACTTTGGCAGCACCAATGTTTTCCATACGGCATGATGATGATGGTGATGATGGTGAATGTCTTTTGGAGGTGAGGTTGAACTAGATATTGTGCTGAAATCATTTGTTTGTAAATTACCCTATGGTCTCCTTCAAACAAGCACATGACTTCAGGCCATTACCAGCATTGCCATTATAAATCCGAACAATAGTTTAAAATGATACTTGTAAGTTAGGCACAAGGAGACGTGGACATTAGGTGACTGATATCAATGTGATGAGTGTTCTGAACAGTTTCTTTCTCTGTCGAAGTTTGCTTGTATGAGATAAAGAATCAGCAAATTATGCATAACCAGAAGAAAGAAAGCTCAAGGAGGCAGACATGTACACATACAATAGCAACAGTTGACATTTTTAAAAGGAATACAAAACCAATGAAATTGATGCAAAAAAAACCCAGTGTTTAATCCTAACAAAACTGTAAAAGGGCCAAACCATCCAATGTGAGAATTCTCATGTACCGATACAGGTTTTATTAACAAAGACATGGCTTATTGAAGAGTAGACACTTGAATACAAGAAAAGAAAAACAAAATGTGGGGTCCAGCATTGGAGCATGAAGTGCACAAAATAATCTTTCTGTACAAGTGTCAATATGAAAGCAAAATGATGAGTTCTGAGATGCAAGCAAGTGCGTTTAAATTGCTCATTTAATTAAGACAGGGAAGGGCCATTTGGTGCTTTCTGCATGTAATATATGCACATCATCAGCACTCCCATGTTAGTACTGTAGTTAGAGCAAATACAGGACTTTCAAAATGATGTAGGAATGCTAAATGAAGCATTTTGCACATGCGCCTTGTGTGAGTGTGAGTGTGAGTGTGAGTGTGAGTGTGAGTGTGTGTGTGTGTGCATGCATGTGTGTTTACACCTTTTCGGTTCGGCTCACCGGGCACTTTTAACCTGCCATTGCTCGCATTAAATCGATGATTCAAGTAGTCTTTTGAACATAATTTTCAGCATTGAGATGAAAGAGTGGAAATTTCAAAACTGTTTAACCATAATCATTCTGTTCCTGAATGCAAATTGGACTCATGGAAATATAGGAACGTGAGAAATATCAAAGAAACTTCGTCCTTTCACGGGCCCAAATTGTCAGGAGTTTTTGCAATAGGAACTGCAACATATCAACATTTTGGACGAGTTGATCAGGAAGCTCTCCAACTGTTTCGTTGTGCAGAGGCACACCCCTTTCTCGCAGGTACATTTACAAGTACTTTCATTAAAAGTTTTTTTTAGTCATTTCATTATACAGTCCTCATCTGGTAGGCATGAAATATGTCCAGGCTGCCCCAATTTACATCGTTTGTAGGGGTTTCTGCATAGCATATGCGTGCCGAGCAATCTGGGGTGGATTACATAATTTTGAAAGTCGTATATTCAGCCATGGTACGCATAAAATTGCTTACTCTTTTCCAAAGATGTCCTGAGATCTTACAATGTCCACAAGATAAATGCAGATGGGACTTTGCTTCTCTATCCGAAGATCAACGTCTCTACGAGCTGCAGCATCCCCCCCCCGAACGGGCGTTCCATGTCAAGTGTACACATTTTTCAGCGAATTTTGACACATCGTCTCAGATTTCACTCTTTTTTTGTGCAAGTGTTTGTATCCACGGTAAAAACATTGTGGTCAATTTTCAGACCTGGGGGCCATCGGGGCCCATTTTAGGGCCCCCAAATTTTGGCCCCCGGTGACCCACAATCTTCCAGTGGCCATATCACAGGTTGTAGTGGTCCGATTGGATGATCCTGTATAACAAAATGCTCATAAAGCGAGATACTTCCCTGAATCTCCACCTAACCCAGTAATAGTAAATCTACTCCGGAGATCTCTCTACATCTGATGAAAGCAACACGT
>CM068958.1:113275602-113293844 GCA_035128595.1 Eptatretus atami | reverse complement strand
CCAACATAATTGTGGCCCTGACTTATCAAAGCTGATGCACCAATTACTGTTGTGTAAATTTTGATGATTATCGCGATTAGCAAAAAATCAGGCGAGTAATATGACGAAAATATTGGAGACACTTGCCTGCTATGAAACCTCGATGATGGAGATGCTGCGTGTTTGTATGTTGTTCGGCTAAGCGTGTGATGTGGCTGTTGTGTTGTTGGATATCGGCGGGATGTCTGTGCTTTTGTGATTGATGTTTGCATTGAGTATGATAATGTTGTCTGTAGTGGCATGATTTGCTTGATTGCTGTCTGCTTAGTGGTTTCGGTGTTGTTTTTGTTCTACTAATGTGATGTGTATAGTGCTTGGGTGTATATGGTTATGGTGCATGTTGTGGTTTGTTGCCTGTGTGTTTGGGTGAGTGTTTGCTGAGTTGTGTGTGATGTCTGTTGTTGTGGATTGTGTCTATGGGCGTCTTTTGTGCAGACATCTGAAGAATACCTTCAGCTTATTGAGTGCCTGATTCAATGAACATCCGGTAACAACAGCTGGGAATTCTCCATCATCGAGGTTTCATAGCAGCAAGTCCAGAACTTCTCACAATGGCAGGGCCACAATCTATGTTGTGAGAGAGAGAGAGAGAGAAGAGAGAGAAAGAGAGACAGAGAGAGAGAAGAGAGAGGAAGAAAGAAGAAAGAGAGAAGAGAAGGCGAGAAAGAGAGAAAGAGAGGACAGAAGAATTAGGCATTATCAGCAATGCTCAATTTTAAATCTCAGCAGTTGACTTAAATGGTGGAAACTCTTACCAAGGAAATCATTCATCACATAGGTTCAAATTAACTTCCGTAATTGCTTTGCTCCTAATTGGCCTTTTCTTTCCTTTCACTCTGATATAGACTAAAATTTATCTTTTCATGCATACTTGGAGTGAGGTTTGATGGTGATCTTGACTGTGTGGAAGGACAGGGGCGAGGTGAGGGAGGGGGAGTTGGGGCGGAGGGCAACCACAAACCTCATAAGGAAATAACTGGGGTTTCAGAGTCCTTCAGACTCTTGTGTGTGTGTGTGTGTGGTGTGTGGTGTGTGTGTGTGTGTGTGTGTGTGTGTGTGTGTGTTGTGTGTGTGTACGCACGTGTGTTCACACACAAGCACACAAACAATTAACACAGGTACTGCGTTTGATCATTTATAAACCTCGATGGCAAAGTGATGCTCCGCTGATGATCCAGACAGAAATTACGAGATGGTCGGTGTGTTCCATACCTACAAGTACATGCATTATCATTATAATGGTCCCAGATTCAGTTCCAGGACCAAGCCACACGCCACATCAATCACAATGTCACGCGAGTAGAACTTCCAACATGTCATGTTATAGCTGCAATCTCCTGACAAGGCGATGTGAAACGATGGTTCCTCATCTTACTACATGCTGATGAAAATATCTACATGCTGGGTCTAAATCCAATCCTGACCATAAACTTTCACCTTGTTGCCTCACAGCCAGGGAATTACATCATTCGTTGTATTTTCCTCCCTTAAGCTGACTATCCATCCTTTCTCATTCACTTATACCCTGGCCAGGTTCTAAATTCCTGACCTTATTTACAGTAGGCACTGTATTAACAGCATAGTTGTGCCCCATGAAGATATTCAGCCTGCAGTCATGACCTGCATATATAGGATGCTCTATGTATGCATTCGATATGCTAAATATTCATAAATAATGACTCCCCACTTCTGTCTTTGCTATACGTTCTCTTATTTATATCTTCCTACTACATACTCCGATTCTTCCAAGCATTTCCATTTTCACCCATTAACTCTCATACCCTGACTTTTTTTTTTCTCCCCTTCATTTTCACAAAAAATATTCCTTCAATTTACACTCTTTTCAAGTTCCTCCTTGCATAACCTCAGGTGTACAAGGTAGCTAAAAAAGTCAAATTGCTGGTATGATCTAAAACACATCAGTAGCTTTTAATGAGCTTATAAAAAAAAATCACTTGAAATGTCTGGGATTCATGTGTGCGTCAGTGTGCGAGTGGGTGTGTGTCTCCTCCATAACTCCAAAACCATGAAACCTAGCGGCCCGAAACTTTGCATGCATACCAAGGGACCGCAAAGGAGTGCATGTATGAAAATGGGTGCTTGGGTAAATTTAAGCACCAATTTTGAAGATAATTAACTCATCTCATCATGAAAAAACAAAACAGGCTTATCCTTAGTCAGCCTGTTCTCCATCGCAGGGTCTTAATCCGCCATTTGTTTCGCCGAAACAAAAATACTTTGCCGATTTTCCACGATGACCTTCACGGACTAATTAAAGTATATAATATCATCGAAATCTTTCTTCAGATTTGGAGATTGGAGGATGTGGACAATTAATTGTCGAAATGTTGAGTGAAATCTGGAAATTTAAAGAAAATTATCGATTCTTATAACTGAGCGGATTGACGCATTTACTTTAAGCAAGCAAGGCTGTGATCCCTCCTTCTCTGTATTTAACAATTGCCAAAGCATTAACCTTACTTTTTCTCCTGTCCGAGAATTATACTGAGTGAAGAAAAGATTAAGGAATGTTACCGAAAGTGTAATTTCATTGAGTGCAATGAAAATAATTATGATAAAAGCGCTCATTATCAAATTCCTGATCTTTGCCGGAAACATCGCTAATCGCCTGCCAAGCCAGCCGTTCCTTATCAACCATTTCATTGGAGTGCTTGCTTGAGCACTTAAGCTACTTGGCGAGGGCTCTACCAGCTGCTTGGTAATGGCTGTCGACTCCTCTGAGCTCCAATGTTAATTGCAACGAAACTTTAGAGAATCACTTCTTTTTTTTTAACCGTGAGATACACCTTACTAGGGTTTTTTAAGTCATTTTCTCACAATTCATAACTTATAAACACACGATCCATCACCTGTCACAGGGAAGGGTGGGAGTCCAAAGGGAGGGCAGTGAGGGGTGGGGTGGGAGGAGGGAGGGTAAGAGGTGGGGTGGAGGTCTGTAGGCAGGGTGAGGGGTGGGAGGAGGCAGGGGGAGGGGTCAGAGTCTGGATGGAGGGAGCTGGGGTGAGAGGAAGTGGGAGGAGGGTGGGGATTAAATTGCAACGATTGAAATGTTGTGTACAGGCGGAGTGGGGTCCAGAGGAGAGTGGGTTGGGAGGAGGCAGGGGGAAGGGTTGGAGGGTACCTTTGCGAATAAACAATTATTTGAAATTTTGTTGCATCTCGCCCCTAAAAGTGGGTTTGTAGCAGCCATATTGTTAAGATGGGATGCTGCAATTAAAATTATGATAATGTCCTTTGAGGGTTGGCAGGATGTCCCACAGGTACAACAAATTCACACCCAAGCTGTATATTCTGGGTTCGAATCACAACCCATTTATATATAGGCAATGGACCACATCAGATTTCAGTGCCACCTTGCAGGCAAGACCGAGTTGTGATTTTTGAAATATTCCATGTCTATGGAATATATTTTGATATGATAACCACTGCTGTGTGATAGATTTGGGGTAGTTTTCAGATTTTTAAAGAGAGCTTCTGTAGAAAACACACTTTTTTATTTTCGATCTTATGCTGATGAGATTGACATACACTAGTGTCAAAAGTTTTAGAACACCGCCCATTTTTCCAGTTTTACTGAAATTTAAACAGTTCAAGTCCACTGAATAACCTCAAATGGTACAAAGCTAAGTAGTTAACTGCCAGAGGTTGAAAAAAAAAAGTTCAGGATTCCCAAAAATTTAAAAAATAATGTAAATTTCAGAGTTGTTAAAAAAGGCCCTTTTCAGGAACAATAATAGGTAGCAACTGCAGCTGTTCTGTAGCAATGGAAGTAAATTTGGCCTTGAAAGTTGATGCAAAAAATTCTGCAGGTGTCTCAACTTGATGATTAGTTACAAACCCTCTGTCTGTATGAAAGCAGTGTTGGGACAGACTGTGTTGCTGCACCCATGAACATTATTTGGACAATGTTGCCATGCAGGAAGTAGTGTATTGCTGTCATAATGGCAAGAAAAAGACAATTAACAAAGGAAGACAGACAGACCATTATAACCCTTAAAGTTTTGGTCTTTCCTTTCGAGAAATTGCAAAGGTAGCCAAGTGTCATTGAGTAGTTTCTTAAACCATCAAAAGGCACTTGGAAACTGGAGGAAACTCTGACAGGAAGAGTTCGCAGACCCAAAGCTTCAACACAATCAGAAGACAAGTTTCTGAAGTGTCAACAGCTTGCATGATAGGCGGCTCACAGGACAGCAGTTTCAAGTACAGCTTAACACTGGTCGAAGTAAGGAAGTCTTAGTTTTAACTGTGAAGAGAAGACTTCGAGCTGCAGGTTTGGCAGGTCAAGTGTCAGTAAGAACACCATTGCTAAGATGGCAAAATAAGAAAAAGAGGCTTGCCTGGGCCATGAAGCACCGCCAGGACTACTGAAAACTGGAGGTCTTATGGACCGATGAATCAAAATTTGAAATCTTCGGTTCATCATGCAGGGTTTTTGTATGCCGTCGAGTAGGTGAAAGGATGGTTCCTCAGTGTGTGACATCAACTTTCAAGCATGGAGGAGGAAGCTTGATGAACTGGGGCTCTTTTCTGGATCCAGAGTCGGCGACTTGCACAGAGCGACTGGCACCCTGACCAAAAGGGCTACCACAGCATTTTTCAGCACCATGCAATACCCTCTTGTCTACACCTAGTTGGTTAGGGGTTCATCCGACAGCAAGATAACAACCCAAAACATACCTCCAGGCTATGTCAGAACTACCTTAGAAAAGGAAACAAGACGGTAGGCTTCAAATCATGGAATAGCCAGCACAGTCTCCAGACTTAAACACCATCGAGCTGGTTTGGGATGAACTGGAAGAAGGGTGAAAGCAAAGCAACCTACAAGTGCAACACATTTGTGGGAACTTCTGCAACAGTGTTGGGAAGAACTTTCCGAACAATAATTTGATTTATATTGTCGAAAAAATGCCACGAGTATGTTCGGCTGTTATATCTGCAAGGTGCTCCTTTAATGAGTCAAAAATTTAGATTAAATTTTGTTCAACAAAACGATTCCATGACTTCCTTTTTATCTGCAATTGTTTATTTGTTTTATGCTTTAATTTCAGAGTACATTGAAACATTAAACTGCTTAAATTTCAGTAAAAACTGGAACATTGGGGGTGTTCTAAAACTTTGACCGGTTGTATAATGTGTAAAAAATGATTTAATAACGTTTTTGGTTCTGATTTTTTCCTTTTTAAGTTACCTTTAAGCCAGAAAATTTGAAAAAAAAAAATCGTGTTTTATTTTACTTTATTTTACAGTTATGCACACATTTAGATTTTTAACCACTCATTTTATTCGAAATTACATTTCAAAAAGAGGACAAAGACATCATAAAATCACACAAGAACATCATATTGGTTAATTCTCCACATAACACAATCTTACAATCACATGGAATATTGCAGACCCAATACTAACAATAAAATTAATCATAACACAGCCCTTGTTCAGTTCTAAAGGAGATCATGCAGTTCGCCTTGTGCACTGAACTCCTATACATGTATTCCCAATATTAATCTGCTGAGAATAATGACACATTTGGTTAAGAATGATGGGGTTATAATTCATCATTAACTCATTTCATCATCATCTCTATCATCAGAGTCAGAGTAACCTAATTCAACTGTGAATTCTTCTTCTTTTCTTCTGAATGCTACATGTCTGTAGCTTGCACATGTTTGTACATGCCAATTCATTGTCAAGACACATGCAGCTTGGCAGTTTGAAGGAACGAAGGCACTTGCATGACAACAGTTCCAAAACTGCATCCGGTGCTGGAGGAGCCCCGGTTGACCAAATGGCCATCATCATCTGTTGGCATCCACACACTTTTGGGTCAGGCCAAATGGCTGAGTCTGGAGGCAGCACTTCTAGATTGATGATTGGGAGTTGGCATGAAGAACATGTAAGTGGAGGCAATCTCCACATCGTGGAAGCTGGCTGGATTCTACCTCTCCACGTTTGGTACAGAAAGAGTTGGTAGTGCAGTTCATTCACATTGTCAGTGCTGGCACTTGTTGCATAACAGGTGGCAGGTAAACCAATGATTTCTCGAACAGTTGTTCAGAGACTTCCCAGGATTGACCAAGTTGGCTGAAAGTCTTCTGGTATGTGCTGTCATTTTTCATCAGTTTCAAGGAGACCAGCTTTCCCACGGCTTGAGAAGGAACTCACACAGTGTCGCAGCCTGTGAAGGCATGTAATCCAATTAGGGCATTGCAGATGTTGTCTCTCAGTGAACTTGATAGTTTGTCAATGTCAATGATTAATGTGCAGTTCTGTGTTTCACACTTCTGACAGATATTTCTTTTGAAGCCAAGGCAAAGCACCATGACATCTGTGTGTTCGGCTATCACAATGACCACATTTCACCCATTCTTTGCAGCAGTGCATGCAGGAGCAAACGAGTGTCTGCTTCTTCCTGCGTGGATCTCAGTTCTGTGACTTCCACACAGTCATCTTTCGTTATTTTTTGGCAGACCTCACAGGTTGTGTAAAGTGACTCGTCATGTAGCTTCTCCCTGAACTTTGGCAGTTTCCATTCTTCAACTAATAATTTGATGAGGCTGGTCTTGTTGCAGGAGCTGCACAGAAACTTCCTACACTGCTTGATATTGTGGCCCCTGCAATGTTATTGACCGAATAGCTGCAATTGATCCCGGTTGCACCTCTCATCATTTTTGATTGACGTCTCACGGTAAACATCAAATACCACATTAATCCTGCGATTGTGAGAACCCTCATGTAGGATGAGAGACATGACAGATTCTGTCAACTCTGCAAACGTCTTGCAGTTTCCATTCATTTTCTGCACCAAGCTCATTCCATCAATGATGCAGATTGATGGCTCAGGAACATCTTCTGCTGGAGAAATATTCTCTCCAACTCTGTAGTGAATATAGCCTTGTTTGTCTTCCGCAACGACCCATCAGCATTTACAAGTGTCCATGGTGGAGGGCCTAGTGGGTGAGCCAAGACATCCTCATGCCTAGTTGTCTCCTCTCAGCAACAAGGATCATGTGCCTGAACAAATTTCTCTCTGCCTTCAGCTGCTACCTCTTTGACTTTCCCTTTTCCACTCACTTTGTTACGTTGATATTGGAGAATGTGTTCAAGTTTCGCTTTGTCATATTGTCACGGAATTTCATTGTTGCTAGATCTTCCTCCAAACGTGTCTTCTTGAACATCTTGTAAGCTTCTTCTCCTACTTGATGAGCACCCAGAATGTATTTGGCAATCTCTGCTGGAGCAACAATACCTGTGGATAGGCTGACAAGTTCAGTCTCTTCAGTACACATTGGATTTAGCCAGCTGTTCTCCATCAGGTCAACAAATGACTCGACATTTGTCCCATTTTTCTGAATGCGGGACCTTGGAGATCATGATGAGCCATCTTGGAACCTCTGAGACCAATCATGTCTCTCATCTCCTGCAAGTATATACAGCGGCAGCTGAGTACTCCTGTACTCGGCTATCAGGTAATACTTGTTTAGAGCTCCTGGCTTCAAACCCCTTAGTTCCATCCAGTGTTTGGGTGTCTTTTTTCACGGTTTCCTCAATAGTCTGTGTGACAGTAATTCATCCAAAGGGGTTCATGGAACCAAGCTGAACTGAAAAGTCTCCTTGCATAAATTCAGCATGCACATCTGGGTGTTCAATGGGCAGTTTGGTCATTGAGCATAATAATACGGGAGGTACTGTGTGTGGTACAGCCAATTACATGTGAAGCACCAGGGGATCATTGCACGAATAGCACCAGGTCTAGCATTCAGTATCCCTCTCTCGGTGCTCGAAGCAGGCCTAGCCAAATTTCGATCATGTCTAGATAGGACAGCGAGAAACTTGATGGCTCTGATTTCATCCACGGAGGAATGCTAAGTAAATTTCAAACAGCTCCATGATGCGGACACACACCTGTTTGAGGACCTGTCAACGACCAATACGATACGTCTTTGCAGAGGTTGCTGATGGTTGTCAGTGTTTCATCCATGTGAGTGTTTACAAAGCCTGTGATGTATGGGTATGTAGCACGATGCAACAGCTAGCAATCAACTTTCTACTATTGGTGTTCAGGCCATTCAACGTAATGTATGGGAATCGTGATCAACTAGGGTGTTGGTCAATATAAAAGTATCGATACATGAATATACCAACCATCACGATTAAATCGCAACTACAGAAAATGATACAAATCAGGGAGAACATGGTTTAAATTCAAGACATATAAGGAGCTCTGGAGCACAACGTTCACTCGGTCAGCCATAATGTATCCATATATGCCTCGGAGCTCAATGGACAAGGCCGTTGAGCCAATTTGATTGTTTACTTTTGGGTCTGCAATATTCCATATGTATTGTGTTATGATATGATTATGTTGTTTGGAAAATTAACCAATATAATGTTCTTGCATGATTTTATATGTCTTGGTCTCCTTTTTGAAATGAAATTTAGAATAAAATGAGTGGTGAAAAATCCAATTTGTGCAAAATTGAAAAAATGCTATTTGTTCCCCCCCCCCCCCAACCCCCAAGTTGAAAAAACACAATTTTGTTTTTTAAGTTTCTGGCTAAAAGGTGACTTAAAAAACAACAAAACCCAGGAGCGAAAAAGTTAGTAAATCATTTTTTTTTACACATTATACAATACATGGCCAAAAGTATGCAGACACCCCTTCTAATTAGTGGATTTGGCTATTTCAGCCACACCCATTGCTGACGGTTATAAATCAAGCACACAGCCATGCAATCTCCACAGACAAACATTGGCAGTAAAATGGGCCATTCTGAAGAGTTCAGTGACTTTCAACGTAGCACCGTCATCAGATGCCACCTTTCCAACAAATCAGTTCGTCAAATTCTTGCCCTGCTAGAGGTGCTCCGGTCAACTGTAAGTGATGCTATCGTGAGGTGGAAACGTCAAGGAGCAACAACAGCTCAGCAGCGAAGTGGTAGGCCACACGAGCTCACAGAACGGGACCACCGAGTGCTGAAGCACATAGCACAGGAAAATCGTCTGTCGTCGGTTGCAACACTCACTACTGAGTTCCAAACTGCCTCTGGAAGAAATGTCAGCACAAGCACTGTTCAGTGAGAGCTTCATGAAATGGGTTTCCATGGCTGAGCATCCGCACACAAGCCTAAGATCACCATGCGTGATGCCAAGCGCCAGCTGGAGTGGTGTCAAGCTCACCACCATGTGACTCTGGGGCAGTGGAAATGCGTTTTCTGGAGTGATGAATCATGCTTCACTATCTGGCAGTCTGATAGACGAATCTGGGTTTGGCGGATGCCAGGAGAATGCTACCTACCCGAATGCATAGTACCAACTGTAAAGTTTGGTGGAGGAGGAATAATGGTCTGGGGCTGTTTTTCATGGTTTGGGCTTGGCCCCTTAGTTCCAGTGAAGGGAAGTCTTAATGTTACAGCATACAATGACATTATAGACGATTCTCTGCTTCCAACTTTGTGGCAACAGTTTGGGGAAGGCCCTTTCCTGTTTCAGCATGACAATGCCCCCGTGCACAAAGGGAGGTGCAAACAGAAATTGATTGTCGAGATCGGTGTGGAAGAACTTGACTGGCCTACACAAAGCCCTGACTTAAACCGCATCGAACACCTTTGGGATCAATTGGAATGCCGACTGTGAGCCACACCTAATCACCCAACATCAGTGCCTGACCTCACGAATGCTCTTGTGGCTGAAGGAAGCAAATCCCCGCAGCAATGTTCCAACATTGAGTGGAAAGTCTTCAAAGAAGAGTGGAGGCTGTTATAGCAGCATAGGGGGGACCAACTCCATATCAATGCCATGATTTTGGAATGAGATGTTTGACGATCAGGTGTCCACATACTTTTGTCCATGTAGTGTATCTCAATCTCAGCAGCATAAGATCGATAATTTAATAAAAAAGTGTGTTTTCTGTAGGAGCTTCCCTTAAAAGTCTGAAAACTACCGCAAAGCTACCACCCAGCTATGGTCATCATATCAAAATATGTTCCATAGACATGGAATATTAAAAAAATCACAACTATATATCTTGTCCACCCAGGTGGTACCAACAAGTGAAATTTATTGGTTTGGCCCACGGCCTAAACTTTCATCCCGGTGTTTCACAGGCAGGGCGATTCATCAATGTGTGTGCCGTCCATCGAAGGACGTTAAATGAGTGTCCCATACGCCAGCATTAGTTGGAAGGTGTTAAATATCTCATCGTGTCCTTCGCAAAATGTAGGTGAGCTATCGCCGACACCTTGGCCCAATTCCTGCCCTGACTTCCTGAGTCGGAGTGGTGACCCAACCATGATTTTACCTGAGTGACTACTTTGGCAGCACCAATGTTTTCCATACGGCATGATGATGAGGTGATGATGGTGAATGTCTTTTGGAGGTGAGGTTGAACTAGATATTGTGCTGAAATCATTTGTTTGTAAATACCCTATGGTCTCCTTCAAACAAGCACATGACTTCAGGCCATTACCAGCATTGCCATTATAAATCCGAACAATAGTTTAAAATGATACTTGTAAGTTAGGCACAAGGAGACGTGGACATTAGGTGACTGATATCAATGTATGAGTGTTCTGAACAGTTTCTTTCTCTGTCGAAGTTTGCTTGTATGAATAAAGAATCAGCAAATTATGCATAACACAGAAGAAAGAAAGCTCAAGGAGCAGACATGTACACATACAATAGCAACAGTTGACATTTTTAAAAGGAATACAAAACCAATGAAATTGATGCCAAAAAAAACCCAGTGTTTAATCCTAACAAAACTGTAAAAGGGCCAAACCATCCAATGTGAGAATTCTCATGTACCGATACAGGTTTTATTAACAAAGACATGGCTTATTGAAGAGTAGACACTTGAATACAAGAAAGAAAAACAAAATGTGGGGTCCAGCATTGGAGCATGAAGTGCACAAAATAATCTTTCTGTACAAGTGTCAATATGAAAGCAAAATGATGAGTTCTGAGATGCAAGCAAGTGCGTTTAAATTGCTCATTTAATTAAGACAGGGAAGGGCCATTTGGTGCTTTCTGCATGTAATATATGCACATCATCAGCACTCCCATGTTAGTACTGTAGTTAGAGCAAATACAGGACTTTCAAAATGATGAGGAATGCTAAATGAAGCATTTTGCACATGCGCCTTGTGAGTGAGTGTGAGTGTGAGTGTGAGTGTGAGTGTGAGTGTGAGTGTGAGTGTGAGTTAGTGTGTGTGTGTGTGTGTGTGTGCATGCATGTGTGTTTACACCTTTTCGGTTCGGCTCACCGGGCACTTTTAACCTGCCATTGCTCGCATTAAATCGATGATTCAAGTAGTCTTTTTGAACATAATTTTCAGCATTGAGATGAAAGAGTGGAAATTTCAAAACTGTTTAACCATAATCATTCTGTTCCTGAATGCAAATTGGACTCATGGAAATATAGGAACGTGAGAAATATCAAAGAAACTTCGTCCTTTCACGGGCCCAAATTGTCAGGAGTTTTTGCAATAGGAACTGCAACATATCAACATTTTGGACGAGTTGATCAGGAAGCTCTCCAACTGTTTCGTTGTGCAGAGGCACACCCCTTTCTCGCAGGTACATTTACAAGTACTTCATTAAAAGTTTTTTTAGTCATTTCATTATACAGTCCTCATCTGGTAGGCATGAAATATGTCCAGGCTGCCCCAATTTACATCGTTTGTAGGGGTTTCTGCATATACGTGCCGAGCAATTTGGGGGGGATTACATAATTTTGAAAGTCGTATATTCAGCCATGGTACTGCATAAAATTGTTTGCCCTTTTCCAAAGATGTCCTGAGATCTTAAAATGTCCACAAGATAAATGCAGATGGGCTTTGCTTCTCTATCCGAAGATCAACGCTCTACGAGCTGAAGCATCGCCCCCGAATGGGCGTTCCATGTCAAGTGTACACATTTTTCAGCGAAATTTTGACACATCGTCTCAATTTCACTCTTTTTTTGTGCACGTGTTTGTATCCACGGTAACACATTGTGTCAATTTTCAGACCTGGGGCCCATCGGGGCCCATTTTAGGGCCCCCCCCCCCAAATTTTGGCCCCCGGTGACCCACAATCTTCCAGTGGCCATATCACAGGTTGTAGTGGTCCGATTTGGATGATCTTAGTATCAAAATGCTCGTAAAACGAGATCTCTCGAATCTCTGAAGTAAATCACTCCGAAACAGTAATTCAAAAAGTTATAGTTTGGGGCGCCCTTTGACCTTGGGCCCCCGCCCCCCAGCCAAACGATGATCCCGATTTTTTGTGTGAGAATACCCCTTCATATACTCCAACACCTCAGCATAAATGAAAATGGGATCTCAATGGTTCAAGTGTGATGATGGTTTTATTGTTCGGGTCCACATATCACTAATTCTTGATTCGACATTGGGCGACGTTTGCCGTCATCGTTCCAATGATGTCACCTGCTGGCAGGCAACTTTATGTCTGAAATTGACAATCATCATCTCTGGACTATTATATACGAGTGTGTTTCAAAAAGTATCCAACCTTAATTTTTTCGTGCGTAAACAAATGAAGCTAGGAGGCGTGTGGTTTGGTGCACGTATGTAGGTGATCCTAATTCGTATGCGTGAATATTTTCCCGCCTGTAGAAGCTGTCAGTCACCAACAGACCGCCGTATGAGTGAGGAAGTGTAAGTGAGCGCCGTCGGATTTTCGTTTTGACAAAATGACGGAAAAAACTTGAACAACGCAACTGCATCAAATTTTGTTAAAGCTTGGCGATTCCCAAGTGAAACGATCCGCAAGATTCAACAGGCCTTCGGGAACGAAGCAATGGGCACCACACAGATAAAAGAATGGTACAAACCGCTTCAAAGATGGTCGCCACATCAATGGAAAGTGAAGCACGTTCTGGTAGGCCTCAACATCCCGAAATGAGATCGTCATTGACCAAGTGAGACCCTGCTGATGCAGGATCGTCGAATCACGATCAGAGAACTTGCAGACGAGGCGGCGTCAGCATTGATCCGTTCATTCCATTGTGACTGAGGATTTGGGCTTAAGGAGAATCTCAGCGAAGTTCGTGCCAAAGCTGCTAACGATCGAGCAGAAGCAACTCCGTTTGGAGATCGCACAGGACATGCTGGAGACTGTGAACAGCGATCCCAACTTCTTCAACACAGTGATCACTGGCGATGAGACCACAGTGCTCCGTCATTTTGTCAAAACGAAAATCCGACGGCGCTCACTTACACTTCCTCACTCATCGGCGGTCTGTCGGTGACTGACAGCTTCTGCAGGCGGGAAAATATTCATGCATACGAATTAGGATCGCCTACATGCGTGCACAAACCACGCCTCCCTAGCTTCATATTGTTTCGCACGAAAAAATTAATGTTGTAATACTTTTTGAACACACCTCGTATAATTAATACATATATATATATATATATATATAAATATATTATATAATATATACAGTCAACCCCCGCTTCATCGCGGTTCACTATCGCGCCCCCGTTCATCGCGGGTTTTCCCTTGGAACGTAACTAATTTTTCTGCGGATTCCCCCGGTACATCGCGGGTAATAATGTATAAAATATAAATTATTTAAGCAATAAATTATAATGCGTGGTGCTCGACCAGTCACACAACACACGAGACAAGTTTCGCTTGTGAACTTCGAATATTTTCTACGTTTTTTCTCCAAGCCCCACGATGGCGCGCAAACGCCCTGCACCTTCGAAGGTTTCTGCAAGGAACCGAAGCGCCAGAGGAAGGTCCTGGGACGCTCCAGGAGAAGGTTAAGGTAAAAGGTGCTCGATATATGCTTCGGGAAGGAAAAAGGTTTGCCGCCGTTGACGAGCATTGCTCATACCCAGCACCTCAAAACCGACCAGACCAGACTAGTCGATCTCCGGCACCTCAAACCCAATCACTGCCAAACCGACCAGACCAGACCAGTCGATCTCCGGCACCTCAAACCCACTCACTGCCAACCGACCAGACCAGACCAGTCGATCTCCGGCACCTCAAACCCACTCACTGCCAAACCGACCAGACCAGTCGATCTCCGGCACCTCAAACCCAATCACTGCCAAACCGACCAGACCAGTCGATCTCCGGCACCTCAAACCCAATCACTGCCAAACCGACCAGACCAGTCGATCTCCGGCACTTCAAACCCAATCACTGCCAAACCGACCAGACCAGACGAATCGATTTTTTGGGAGGCGTCCATTCATCGCGGATTTTCACTTAGCGCGGGAGGTTTGGAACGTAACCCCGCGAGAAACGGGGATTACTGTATATATATATATATATATATATATATATATTATATATATATATATATATATTGCAACATTTGCGAAAAATTATTCTGCCTATTGTGTCTATTGATTTTTAAGTGTACATTTTTTGTATAACCATCATCGAATTAAGTTATAAATGGGCTAATCTCAGTTTTTGCATATTTTGCAGTAAGCATGGTGACTGAAGATCGAAAGAGTTCTGAAAATACTGTTGCGATCCGTTCAGCTGCCATAAAACGAAACGACGAAAAGATCTTCACAATGTGTCAAATGATATGTTGATAAAATTTTCTTCAAAGGTGAAAAAAGATGACAGACTTTGTACTTCGTGCAGAAAAAAACTCTCAGTTGTCACCAGAGCGTATTGAAGAATCATCTTCGACCAGTTCGAAATTATCATCAGAAGTACTATCAAAGGCATTGCAGAATCTATTTCGACAGATGAAGACGAGGAGGTTTTTGAGCGAGAAGCAGAAGTTGACCTATTAAACCAGTCGTTATCGATGATAGGCGAAAAGCCCATTCGACAAACGAAAGGCGGAAAGGAACCCAGGGTTCTGAAAAGCAAAGTAAAGTGGAAGATTCTGTGCGAAAGAAATTAGAACTAGTTGCTGGACCAAGCACTGCGGAGAAAACACAAAATACAGCATCAAAATGTGATGAAAACTGCATGCCAGAGGCGATCAAAAGCCTGAAAGAAAAATACGTTGTTCGAGCCGTTCAGAGCAAATACGTATACTGACAATATTTTCTTGGAATATGAGCATCAGAGGGATGATGATTGAATTCAGTTGCTCCCAAAGAATGGCTGTGCAAGCCAAAGATTTAGAGAAAGAAAATGGTATGCTATAGTCTCCAAATCCCAAACAGGGTAAAATATTGCCTGACGAAGTGAAATCCGCCGTAACCGAATTTTACCGAAGTGATGAAGTCAGCCGAATAATGCCGGGAAAAAAGGACTGTGTGGTGGTCAGGAATGAACATGGAAAAGAAAAAATTCAAAAGTGCCTGGTACTAAACAATCTCAAGAACTGTTTCAGAAATTCAAAGAGAAGAACCCTGGTTTGAAAGTTGGATTCACGAAGTTCACCATGCTCCGTCCCTCGGAGTGTGTCCTGGCCGGTTCAGGCGGTACACACAGTGTATGTGTATGTACGATACATCAAAATGTGAAACTCATGATGTTTGGTTCCAAAATGCCACAGATAGCCGAACTTCCTAGCTATCATCATGTGATAGCATGCATAGTTTGTAACCCAGCACAACCGACATGTTATTTCAGAACTTGTGAAAGTTGCCCATCAATTGAAGACTTCAAAACCGAGCTACTGAGTGCTTATGAACTAGAGGATATTGATGAAATTCAGTTTAAACGGTGGACATCCACCGACAGATCTGAACTGAGCTCCATGGTCCTGCCTTTGGAAGAATTCATTAATCAATTCTGTGAACGCGCGGTGAAATTAGTGAGACACGACTTCATTGCCAAGGCCCAATCTCAGTTTCTGAAAAATAAGAAAGACGAAATCGGTGAAGGAGAATTTGTCATTATTGGAGACTTCCCAGAGAACTATTCGTTTGTCGTACAGGATGTGGCCCAAGGATTCCATTGGAACTGCTCTCAAGTGACAATTCACCCCTGGGTTTACTATTTCAAATCGGACGATGGCAAATTAAACCACAATTCGTTCACAATTATATCAGAATGCAATACTCACGACGTTGTCTCAGTCCACCTCTTCCAAAGAATGCTCATTGAACACTTGAAATCTAGCTTTGGAAATGTAAAGAAACTTTACTATTTCTCAGACGGTTGCGCTGGCCAATATAAGAATTGCAAAGCCTTCATAAACCTATGTCATCACAAATCAGAGTATGGTATTGACGCAGAATGGCAATTTTTTTCCACAAGTCATGCAAGGGCCCTGCAGATGGCGTGGGAGGTACAGTCAAACGAGAAGCAACATGTGAGAGCCTGCGTAGACCTTACGACAGTCAAATTATTTCTCCAAAATATATTTTTGCCTTTGCTGAAAATGGTTTGAATGAAATGAAGTTCGGTTACAGGATCCAAGAGGCGTATGACGAGGAAGAACGAAATCTGGAAGAAAGGTTTAAAATGGCCAAAACCATAGCTGGAACTCAAAAACTTCATGCTTTCATCCCTATTTCTGAAACTGCTCTTCAAGTACGCGAATTCAGCCTTAGCGAGGAACACCGTATCGAGTCAGCTATTTCAAAATCTACCCCAACTTTTAACGGGAAACTCTCAGGTTATGTTACAGTGCACTATGATGGAAAATGGTGGCTTGCCTGCATCATGGAAGCCTTTCAGGACACTCATGAAGTGAAAGTGAATTTTTTCATCCAAATGGGCCGCAAACCGTTTCTTTTTTCCTGACATTGAAGATCACTGCATTTTAGACATTTCTGATATACTTCTTTCCGTAGAACCAAAAACTGCTACAGGTAGAACCTACACAATCAGTAAAAAAAGAAAACACAGCTGTCAAATAAAACATTGGTTGGCAAAAAATCTTGACTATAATATGCTAGGAAAAACTCTTACTTGTACTAGTATCGCTTCCAGTCCCTGCATGTGCATGTGGAAAATTTATGTACAATATACTGATATAGTGTATTGGAAATCTTGTGTTCAAATATTGTGCGATGCATTGTGCGTATTGTGTGTCCAGCACCCGAGTGCCCGAACAATAAAACCATCATCACACTTGAACCCATTGAGATCCCATTTTCATTTATGCTGAGGTGTTGGAGTATATGAAGGGGTATTCTCACACGAAAAAATCGGACCATCGGTTTGCTGGGAGCGGGTCCCAAGGTCAAAGGGCGCCCCAAACTATAACTTTTGAATTACTGTTTCGGAGTGATTTTACTTTACGCGATTCGAAAGATCTCGCTTTTACGAGCATTTTGATACCAAGATCAGCCAAATCGGACCACTACAACCTGTGATATGGCCTCTGGAAGATTGTGGGGCAGCCGGGGCACCCAAATTTGGGGGGCCCTAAAATGGGCCCCGATGGGCTCACAGGTCTAAAAGTTGTACTTTGAGTTTTTTCACCCAAGTGAATAAATGACCAACATATGGGGAGAAAATGAGGTATTAGTGTCGGGAGGGTGTGTACACTTGACATGGAATGCCCGAATGCACTTATGCAACTGTTTCAACCTTGCTACACATTAATCCTTTGCATCATGTCATAATATACAATTTTTTTTCAGGTATCAAGGAGTCATGAAAGAATGTTGAATATGTGGCATGCCAACAACAAAGCAGTCGGAGGCGGACATGGCACTTACAAAAAAGGTTGTAAATATTATGAGTAAGAATGTATAATGACCTGAGATGGAAAAAAAACAGAAGTCACGACTATGAAGAATTTAAGGGAGGAAAGAGTTGAGATATACATTGGAGATTATTCAATTGGTGCATTCTGCATGTAATATATGCACATCATCAGCACTCCCATGTTAGTACTGCAGTTAGAGCAAATACAGGACTTTCAAAATGATGTATGAATGCTAAATGAAGCATTTTGCACATGCACCTTGTTGAGTGTGTAGTGTGAGTGTGAGTGTGAGTGTGTGTGTGTTTACACCTTTTCGGTTCGGCTCGCTGGGCACTTTTAACCTCCATTGCTCGCATTAAATCGATGATTCAAGTAGTCTTTTGAACATAATTTTCAGCATTGAGATGAAAGAGTGGAAATTTCAAAACTGTTTAACCATAATCGTTCTGTTCCTAAATGCAAATTGGACTCATGGAAATATAGGAACGTGAGAAATATCAAAGAAACTTCAGCCTTTCACGGGCCCAAATTGTCAGGAGTTTTTGCAATACGAACTGCAACATATCAACATTTTGGACGAGTTGATCAGG
>CM068958.1:113258966-113270768 GCA_035128595.1 Eptatretus atami | reverse complement strand
CCCTCTTTAATGGCTCCAATTATTCGCACCTTGTGGGGTTCGCCTGGGAAAGGTCTTGGCCCAAATCTTTCGTGACTGGCTGAGCAGGCCTGATTTGGTATTTTCTCAGGGTGGTGGTGATAACTTGGCAACTCTTCACCAAAGATTGTGGGATCTTTAACGTCCCAGCAATATCATTCTAGCAGACAGGACAACCAACTTTACGTCCACCCGAGCGACAACACACTTTGTGATTCAACACCATCCTGTGAAGCACCAATCTGCCGGTTTATAGTTGGTCAAGAATCAAACTCAGACTGGACAACTCAGAGGCAAGTGGGCTATACCTTTGCTTCCGACTGTCAGACAAAATCACAGTTAGAATGCAGAACATTAATTATTACTTCATCTCATTGAGCTGTGTTACAGTAAAACCGATTCTTTTTTCGAATGCAACAAGAGAAGTGTTAAAAGTGGCAATTAATTTTGTGAGGAAGTGTGTGTAAAGATGATTTTTAATTTTAAGGAACTCATTCGAATGCGTTTTGAAGACTCGAGTCTGGGCCGAAAGGTTTCAAGTAGGATGTATATAAAGCCTTTTTAGCAACCAAGTTTATCTGCTTTTTCTTATTATTCTGATTCTATCGTTTGCCTCTGCAACAACACTTACAGAACAGGATTCCTACCTGAGGATCTTATGCAGTCAGTGCTTATTAAGATCCCAAAGAAACCAAAAGCCCTCGAATATTCAGAGCATAGGACAATAAGTCTCATGAGTCATGTGATAAAAATGCTTCGAAGAATCATTTTGGAACGAAATGATCAAACTAGAGAAACAGAGATAGATGATAGCCAGTAAGGATTTAGATGAAAGAAAGGAACAGAGAGTGCGTATTTAACCTGTGTAGTCATTAAAAGATACCTGGAAGTGCAAAAAACCTGTGTATGTTTTCTTTGTAGACTATGAGAAGGCATTGATAGACTTTATCATCAGAAATAATGGAGTGCTTAGACAAACTGTAAATTGACAGAAAAGACAAAAGTATAATTTAGAACCTATACTGAAATCGATCAGCAGTGGTGAGACTTGATAGCTTACCAATCAAAAGAGGAGTGTGCCAGGTATGTGTTTTGTCCACAAAATTAATCAACCTGTACACCGAAGCTATCTTCATGGACAAAAACTATCTACCAGGTTAAAACATTTGTGGGTTGAATGTTAACAACAAGGGAGATGGAGATGACTCTGTATTGATTGTGGAATCAGAAGATTCTACAATCACTAAAGTCACTAAATCAGAAGAGTCACTGAAGTGAAAGTAGGGAGTGAGGAACATGGATTGAGAATGAATGTGAAGAAGACCAAGACAATGGTGATAAGCAGAGACCTAACAACGGAAGTGATAATTGAAGTTGATAGACAAGTCCTGGAACAAGTGAAAATGTTTACGTACCTGGGGCAGATTATCATAGATGATGGGAGATGTGATAGTGAGATCCAATGGAGAATTGAGATAGCCCAGATCAATTTGTAAGAATGAAGATTGTGTTAAGATCAAAAAAGTTGAACCGGAATCTTAAGAAAGGAATGCTGAGGTCCTAAATTTTGTTATCCCATGCACATGAAGCGAAAAGTTGGGGTTAAGCAATTGGATCATGTCCGTTCATCATTCAGTCTGTCTACAAACATCAGTTTATTATCGAGGAACAACTTATTCAAACTGAATGTTGTATTTTGAACACAAAACTTTTATAATCGATATTTTATTTAAATTGAATTATATACAAGAACATTGTAAAACACAAATCACCTTATTTGCACTTTCAAAACCCTTCCATTTAGCAGTACTAGGACATGTTAAATAGGGTGCGGTATAAGAGTGCTTCATTAGTGATAAACTTCCGGAATTCTTTTAGCGATCTTGGAAATCATTATTATATATAAATTGAAGTATACACTTGAACCCTGCATGGGGTATCGTGTTCTATGAACTCGAGTTATCTTTGTTATATGTGGCAAGACATGGACAACAAACAAAGAGATCATTATAAGCTGAATACCCTACACGGACATGAAGACTAATGAGGAAGTGCTGGAAATGGCTGGAGAAAAGAGAAAATTAGTGTGCAACGTCAAAGGGAGAAAGACACAATACTTTGGTCACATCATTAGAGCAGATGGTAGACAGAGACAGTTATTTGAGGGGAAGATCGATGGAAAACTTAGGAGAGAGAGGCAGAGAAGGAAAAGGATAATTGATACAATGGACTGGATGCAGTTGACCTATGTAGAATGTGTAAGGACAGCACAGGACATACAGAGGTGGAGATCCATGGCAGTCAACCTTCTGGCATGAAGATGACATCAACGAACCAACAAATCATTTGCCTCATACAGTCTTGCTTTATCGGTGGTCTGCAGAGATCTACCTAAATTTATGATTCACTTTGTTTCCCCACGTAAATCCTTCCTTCCCTGAGAATGGTTAATCCTCTGAAAACCCAATTACAAAGATTTAAGAAGGGTTTTAAAGGCAAGTCTGTTAACACAACTGTGTTCAATACGGTCTATTTTTCAGGACTTAAAAAAAACTCGAAAAAACATTTTTCAGAAAAGACTAATTACGTCTCTTCTATTACAATTGTAGATGGTAACTTGCAAACTGAGACTCAAGGTTGGTGTTCAGAAACGTTTCAAAAACAAACAAACAATAAATACAAGGCGCAGTGAGGTGAAATCCGGAATGAATTCTGAAAATTTTATTCAGTTTGCGATTCTTAAACCTAAGCATATTTATTTAAGCAAGGCAAGAAAAGTGAAAATTTCACAAGAAAATGTGAAATTGCCAAAGCATTAAACTTAACTTTTTCTCCTGTTCAGATAATTATATTGAGTGAAGAAAAGATTAAGGAATGTGGCCAAAGTGTAACTTCATTGAGTGCAACGAAAATAATTAAGCAGCGGGATCGCCATGAAGTTTCCCATGGTCATGGCTGGGTTCGCCGTGGGAAAAAAAATCGCTGGAGTTAGGAAGGCAACACAAACTAGAAAGCATCTCAAAATACAAAGCCAGCCCACATCTGCTTTGTACTCAAACTAAACTGAACAAAATCGACAGTTAAAAAAAATTGTACATTTTATTCAGGTTTGTTCTCCACAGTCTCAGAATAAAGGTTTGTTGAAGACTTGATGATAAAAGCTCAATTGGTAGACATGTTACGGCTTAGACATACATACTGAATCACAATGGTAAACATGGATTTTGATTGAACCATTTTTGGCTGGTCTACCACTTCACCGATTATGTCATCCTTACAATCAACTAATCCACATTTTGAGGTGAGATGTGCCAAGTTTCAAATTTTTCTGATCAGCGGTTTTAGAGATATAAATAATTTTTTTGGGTTTAATAAAAGATGGCTGCTATACCACGTGACCTATTATGGCACAATTATCATTACAATATTTATTGTGGGGTGTCGCTCCTCCCCTGAAAATGTGTCAAATCGGACAAGTGGTTGCTGAGAAAAAATAATAATAATAACAATAAGAGCCAACAAAGGGTCGAAGAATAATAATAACTAGAAGGGCACTCGGTAGAGAGCATACCTCGACCACACAATGCCTGATCCAGTAGAACATATCGGGGGCAATAATTTTTTGAAATACCGTGCTATATATCATTTTTGGCACCATCTTTCAATGGTGAAGAATCACATTAAAAATTAAAAAATTCTCATATCCGGATCTGTATTCAGATCTTCACCAAAATTGAATCCATTTGTCCTTGTCAAACACCGAATGTGTCCACAAAGTTTCGTCCAAATCCATCCAAACTTTTTGAGATATTGTGCTATATATTGTTTTGACACAATCTCTCAGTGGTGAAGAATCACTTCAAAAATAAAATAAAAATTCATATCCGGAACAGCATTCAGATAGTCACCAAAATCTAATCAGTTTGGCTTTGTCACACACACCCAACCTGCCCACCAAATTTCATCCGAATCCATCCACAACCTTTTGAGATATCCTGGACACAGACAAACAAACAACAAAGATGTCATACATAGCACGATACTTGCGAAATCCATTAAACAAATTTGACATTAAAAATAATTGGTGGTTGTATTCAATGACCAAATATGCAAATCCTCTTCAAATTTCAAGTCATTGGGATGAAAATTGAGGATTTTAGAAATTCACCCTAAGTTGTTGACCTTTAGCCTATGTTGACCGTTTGTCCTATGTTGACCTCAAAAACACTTGTTCGTTGAATTCAGTGACCTGATCTGCAAATTCTCTTCAAATTTTAAGTCAATCAGATGAAAATTGAGGATATTTTTTATATACATTGTCGAGGCTCAAATGAGAGCAAACACACAATGCACAACAGGGGGGGAGGGGGCAGGAGACAAAAGGGGTGGGAGAGGGAAGGACAAAACAGTGGGGAACATAGACATTAGATCTGTTGAAGGGAGAGGGATGGGGCGGGGAACACGGTGTATATACGATGGACACTACAAGGACTTTCAGGAAGTAAAGCAGGGAATTTGAAGAAGGTGGGTTTGGGGTGGATTATCGGGGGTAGAAAAGATCGAGGTTTTGGATGGGGGAAGATAAGAGGTGGTGGTGAACAGCTGTTTTGAAAGCCTGGAGGGAAGAATGGGATTGAAGAGAGTGTGGGAGTTTATTCCAAAGGCAGGAAAAAAAGAGGAATGAAAGACAGTCCTTTCGGAGAGACAGAGAGAGAGTGTGAGATTTGTCTGGATTGAAAGACATGTTCCACGTGTTGGACCAGTTTGAGATTTTATCCAGATCTGCAGAGAGCGAAGAAGCTGCTGCTTGCCAGTCTAAGAGATAACAGATGGTACGGTAGAGGTTGGAGTCATTAGCAAAGAGATGAAGAGGATTTTCAAGAGAGTCTGAGAGATCATTGATGAGATCAACAACCAAAGTTGTTGACCTTTGGCCTATGTTGACCTTTTGGCCTATGATGACCTCAAAAATAATTAACGGTTGAATTCATTGACCTGATATGCAAATCCTGTTCAGATTTTTCGTCAATCAGATGAAAATTGAGGATTTTATAAATTTGACATATTTGTTGACCTTTGGCTTATGTTGACCTTTTGATTTTTTGACCTCAAAAAAAATAGGCTTCTTGCTCAAGACAAACTCTACAAGGTGGTGAAGTTTAGTGAAGATAAGTTTAAAATTGTGACCTGCAGGCGATTGACAAACAGACAAACAAACAAACAAACAGACAGACAGACACAGACAGTAACAAAATCGCCTGACCAATGTACTTGAAAAATCTTCGATTTTGCAAAAAACAAACAACAAAGGTGTCATGCATTACGCGATCCTTGCAAAATCCATAAAACAATTTGGACGTTAAAAATAATTGGTGGGTGAATTCAATGACCTAATATGCAAACCCTGTTCAAATTTCAAATCAATCGGATGAAAATTGAGTATTTTAGAAATCTCGCTTAAGTTGTTGACCTTTGGCCTGTGTTGACCTTTTGACCTTTTGATCTCAAAAACAATAGGCTTCTTGCTTACAATGAACTCTACTCGGTGGTAAAGTTTTGTGAAGATTGCTTTAAAATTGTGACCTGTAGGCGATTGACATACAAACAAAGAAACAGACGGGCAGAATGATGCACAAGACTAACCAATATACTTGAAAAATCAAGTATACTGAAAAATATCCCGTAGAGTGACACTTGGCGAAACGAAATGGCACTCAGTAGAGCGCATACCTCCACCAGGCTGAACAGTTTACATTTTGGATCCCACTGATAGGTTGGATCTGAATCCGAACCTTAACCAAAATCGAAATGGCTTGTTCTTGTTACGCAACCAACTCATCCACCTAGTTTTGTCATAACTCGTCCACAACTTTTTGAGATATCATGCTATGTATAGTCTTTGGCCCTATCTCTCAATGGCGAAGAATCACTTAAAAAATTATCGAATCTGGATCCGAATATACACCAAAATTGAATCAATTTGTCCTTGTCACACACCCAACCTATCCATTATGGTTCATCCAAATCAATCCACAACTTTTTGATAAATAATGCAATATTGTTTTTAGCCACATCTCTCAATGGTGAAGAATCACTTCAAAATGAAATCATTCTCGTATCTGGGTCCAGATTCGGATCTTCACCAAAATTGAATCAATTATTCCTCGTCGAACTCCCAACCTGTCCTCCAAGTTTTGTCGGAATCCATCCATAACCGTTCGAGATATTGTGCTATATGTAATTTTTGAACCTTTCAGTGAAAAAAATCCAAACCAACCTTTGCCTTTTATGTCACCCAAACATATACTATCCACTGGGACCATACTCTGTGCATAGCATTGGCGCTGCCGAAGCAGTCTCCTGGGCTATTATGCACAATCCTGGTTGGGTCGCCACTCCAACACAGGATACTCAAATGGCTCAATCATCCCAGCAAGCTGGTACTCATTTTGCCGACCTCAGAAGGATGACAGGCAGAGTGAACTCCACTTGGTATTAATTCAACGGACAAGCGGGGTTTGAACTCAGGACCCTAGGATCACAAGCCCACCACACTAACTCTAAATGGTGAAGAATCACTGAAATAATTATAGGATCCGGATCCGATGCGGATTCAGATCTTCACCAAAAGTATGCATTGCTGTTCTTGGCCGTCACGTATCACACACAAAAAAAAAAATGCAGAACGATTGCTTGAAAACTGTGGCCAAAAACTGTGTGACAAAAGACAGACAAGACAGACAGACAGGGGGTGAAAACAATAACCTCCGATCACCTTCGGTGGCGGAAGTAATAATAATAATAATAATTAAATTATTATTATTATTCAACAAAATTATAATTTGCTTCTCCATATTCTCATAATAAAGCTTTGTTGAAAATTTGATGACAAAAGCTCAAATGGTAAAAGTTACGGCCTGGAAAGACACAGACACACACACCGATACACAGAAGTGATTGCAAAACCCCATCTTCCGCTTCGAGGATGCCAAGCTAATTAAATTAAAAATCGAATTAAAAGAACGATTAACATAATGGGAGGATTAGAATGAGTAAAGCAATGGACAAGTGAACAATGAGTTCAAGAGAGAATTGGAAAATATTGTAATAATATTTAAATTTTACTCTTTCAAAAGTTTCTACTTAATTCTTAAGGTGTGGCTCCCCCCCCCCCCCACCCACCACCACCCTCCTCACTCTCCACCCCTTCCTTGCTCTCTTTATCTCGCACCCACTCCCCTCCTCGCATCCCCTCCATTTCGGAGTGCATAGCGAAGTGTGGTGAAGTGTCGCTACATCCCTCTTCCTTGCTCCCCCACTTCCTTGCTTTCCCCTAACTCTCCTCATTCTGGGTGGAATTTTATGAAAGGGGGGGGGGAGGAGGGGGAGAGAGTGATAGGGGTGGAGAAGAGAGAGAGGGGGGGGAAGTGAGGAGGTGCAGGGGCAGGAGAGAGAAAGGAGGGGAAGCAAGGAGGGGTGTGGGAGTGAGGAGTGAGGAGAATGAGGAGTAGTGGGGAAGGGAAGGCAGCACGAGGTGAGAGGAAGGAAGGCAGATGTGCAGTGGAGTGTTAATTACAATTCATACTTTCTCATCAAAATGATGCTGCATAGAATAATAGTGAAGATGGAAACAAAATAATGTCTGAAACCCATTTCCTACCGGTCATACTATAAATACCACCAGAAGACAAACACCGCCCAGATACGTCCGGAGACAAACTCCCGTCCAGGCATAAACACCGCCCGGACAGGACCAGAGATAAATACCACTTAAGACACATCCGGAGATAAATACCACCCAGACACATCTGAAGACAAACACCATCCGCAGAAAAACACAGACACGTACGGAGACAAACAGACATGGCCCAGCCAGGTCCAAGCCAACACTATCTGGAGATAATCAATGCCCGGACACAAACTCCATCTGGAGACAAACACAATCTGGACATAATCACCACCGGACACGTCCAGAGACAGAGAGAGAGAGAGAGAGAGAGAGAGAGAGAGAGAGGAGAGAGAGAGAGAGAGAGAGAGATGTTTGGGAGGGTGCTGCACTGAATTAGGAGGGGGTGAAGCGAGGATGGGACAGAGGAGAGAGAGAGAGAGAGAGAGAGAGAGAGAGAGAGAGAGAGAGAGAGAGAGAGAGAGAGAGAGAGAATATGGGGGGAGGGGAGTTAGCAAATGGAAAATGTTATGCTTTATGAACAACACACACACACACCGATATCGGCACCTTTTCTGGAATCAGCAGATTGGAATCAGTGTGATTACTGACTACAGTACATACTGCATACAACCCAAAAACTTTGAGTAGCTTTCACCGTTGTTTTGGGGGAATTTCAATATACAAATAAATAAATAAAAACCTTGCCATTTCATCAATGTTTCAGAGAGATGTGCATAAACTTTGATCTATATAAACAGCTGTGTGATGGTTCGAAAAAAAAATGTCTCAGTAATTTAGAAAACACGTTATATGGCAAACAGCTCAGAAATCGGGCGTCATCAATATATTTTGCTTTGAAGCTCACAAAGAGAAACGTATAACCTTTGTAAAGCACACCCGATAACCAAACGCTTAGAAACAGTCACGAGGACAAAGGAAAACCTGATAAAAAACCTCCATAAGATACGGCATGAAACTTTTCCACCATGGCGCCTGTAACAGGCACGGCATGCCCAAACATCCACGGAGAGTCCCTATAGATCCAAATCTACACATATGCACCACGTCCGTGTGTGCTGTATACATACTTCTACCTTGTATAGCAACTCCCGACTGTACATCCGATCAGGACACAAACTGTACCGCTTTCGAGTGTAGGGCGTTCGACAAGTGGCTTAAGTACTCAAGCAAGCACTGCAGTAGAATGCCTAGCTTGGCAAGGATTACCAATTGCCATCAATAAACTCATGCACACGGAAATGCCCAAGCAATGTCCAAAAATGAACACTTTTCAAGCAGTTGGAACTGCTACCAAGTTCAATTCAGAGCTTATATTTTGTAATTCGGCTTAGTTTAAGAGATTCTCGAGGTTCTGACATGTGTGGAAATGAAATAAAGCAATAAATGCTGGCGTCTCCAGCTGTTTATAAGCATTGCAATTGTACCAAATGATTTGTAGGTATCGATAATATTCGTGAGGGAGTGAAAAAAAAACTATCGTTAAGAAATCATTGCAGCCTGTTCAAAGTTAAGGCATGGTTAAGCAGGCCAAAAAACATGGTGGCTTCAGACCTCAGCGAGGTAACCCAGGTATCGCTTCAAGACCCCATTGAGAGCAAAGTGGCCAGGATGTGCCTGATAAAGGATATAATTAAATAAGGCCGTTAATTATCTTCAAAAGGGGTGTTTTAATAAATCCAAACACACAATTTTCACTTACATTTTCTTTGAATTCCCTTCATATGCTTGAAAAGTTTCAGGCTGCTAGGTTTCATGGTTTTGGAGTTATGAAGGAGACACACACTGACATTTATTATTATAGATACTGCATTTAAAAAGGTGTTAGTTCGCAAAACAAACAAAAATTCGCCAAGTATGTTGATTTTTTCTCGCAGCCTGGTGTTGGCTTAGTGGTTAGGGTGGCTTGCTTAGGATCTTTGGGTCATGAGTTTGAGCCTGTTTTTCTGCTGAATTAACACCAGGTGGGGTTGACTCAGCCTGTCATCCTTCTGAGGTTGGTAAAATAAGTACCAGTGTACTGGTAGAGGGGCACAACATCAGCGGCATAGTCGCCCCCCAACGAAATGATAGCTACCCGCGGCCAAGCTGCCATATGCAAGAAAAAGAATTGATTTGTTCACTTAGTTTGTTTGTCTGTGCGCTCACCTGCAGTTCAAACTGCTCAGCCGATCATTCGGAAAGTTTCACAGATTGTAGGCGCTGTCACTGCGACAGTCAAGTGACAAAGGTCAACATAGGCCAAAAGGTCAACATCGGCCAGATGTCCAAAATTGTCAGTTTTCATCCAAGTCACTTGAAATTTGAACAGAATTTTGATATCAGCTCACTGAATTCAACCACCAATTATTTTTGAGGTCAACATCGGCCAAAGGTCAACATAGCCAAAGGTCAACAACTGAGGTGCAATTCTAAAATCCTCAATTCTGATCCGATTGACTTGAAATTTTGAAGAGGATTTGCATATCGTGTCACTGAATTCAACAACCAATTATGTTTGAGGTCAACATAGGCCAAAGTCAACAACTTAGGTGCAATGTCTAAAATCTCAATTTTCATCCGATTGACTTGAAATTTGCAGAAGATTTGCATATCAGATAACTGAATTCAACCAGCAACTATTTTTGAGGTCAACATAGGCCAAAAGGTGAACATAGGACAAAATTTCTGAAATTGGCAATTTTCATCTGGTTGACGACATTTGAATAAGATTTTCATATCAGCTCACTGAATTCAACAAATAATTATTTTTGAGATCAAAAGGTCAACATAGGCCTATTTTCTAAAATTGAGAAATAGGCAAAAGCTATATACATCATGATATCTCAAAAAGTTGTGGAAGACTTATGACAAAACTAAGTGGATGAGTTGGTTAAGTAACAAGAACAAGCGGATTTGATTTTGGTTCAAATCCAGCCCATCAGTGGGATACAAAACATAAACTGTTCAGCCTGGCGGAGGTATGCGCTCAACCGAGTGCCGTTCTACTTTGTTCTGTTTGCCAAGTGTCGCTCTGAGTGATTTTTCATATTTTCCGTCTGTCTTTGTATCCATCGATAGAATCGGACCCACCGTTCGTAATCTACACGTTGCATACCATTGGATCCTCTTGGCAAATGTAGATGCAAGAAAACATTTTCAAACCTAAGGGTAGGGGTTCAGGGTGGGGAAGATCCCAATTCTCTCTGTAAATGTGTATCATATAGCACCACCCGGTGGTAGGCAGTGTTACAATTATCTTCTTATCCATCATCACCAAGCTCACAATTCTGGCACCCAACAACCAGATGCAAAATGTTTACACAGAGGCACTGAAATAGTCATTATTGTATCGTATTGCCTTCTTGTATCATATTATTGACTGTTATTTTATTGTAAATATTGTATATGTCGTGACTCACTAATTTTCTCAGTAATTAATTAATTTTTCAAACACGTGACTCTGTAGCCAATCAGTTGCACCTTTCTGGAGAGCCAATCAACGCATGGGATGTTAAAAATGTCGAGGCTCACGGGAGTTTTTGGTGACGACTTGATAGAAGCTTGCGCACCTTTACGTACAAGCCTTTCTCATCCTATTCATGAGTCACTCAACACGTCATTGCATTGTTAATGGGAGTGAGATTTCTCTTGTTCTGGTTTAAGCATCACCATCTTAACCAGCATACTGAAAGGGAATAATCACTATATTATATATATATATATATATATATATATATATATATGTATATATAGTATTAGTGGTTATGTTATTATTATTATAGTATTGTCTGCTACATTACATGTGTTTAATTAATTGAAACTATACATAGTACCTGCTCTCTTTTTCTAAACTCTAAATTCCTTCCGCAGAAGGTGCGAGTACCTCTGCTAGTATAACATATGTACACTGAATTTGTATTTGCAGACATGGTGTGGCTGCAGATATTTTGAAAGCTGGCTGCCTTGTTCGCTATTTCTATTTGGAGAATTTAGCTATTCTTGTTGATTATGGATATCAGGTTAAAAATATCCAATGGACCTCTATTTATTATGGACATAAAATGGTGGATTTTTAACCCTCTCCCACCCTCCCTCCTCTACCTTAACCTTTAGCC
>CM068958.1:113241190-113257607 GCA_035128595.1 Eptatretus atami | reverse complement strand
TGTGTCTGATTTGCTGAAGGGAGAGGATGGGGCGGGGAACACGGGTGATATTACGATGGACACTACAAGGACTTTCAGGAAGTAAAGCAGGGAATTTGAAGAAGGTGGTTTGGGGTGGATTATCGGGGTAGAAAAGATCGAGGTTTGGATGGGGAAGATAAGAGGTGGTGGTGAACAGCTGTTTTGAAAGCCTGGAGGGAAGAATGGGATTGAAGAGAGTGTGGGAGTTTATTCCAAAGGCAGGAAAAAAGAGGAATGAAAGACAGTCCTTTCGGAGAGACAGAGAGGAGTGTGAGATTTGTCTGGATTGAAACATGTTCCACGTGTTGGACCAGTTTGGATTTTATCCAGATCTGCAGAGAGCGAAGAAGCTGCTGCTTGCCAGTAAGAGATAACAGATGGTACGGTAGAGGTTGGAGTCATTAGCAAAGAGATGAAGAGGAATTTCAAGGAGTCTGAGAGATCATTGATGAGATCAACAACCAAAGTTGTTGACCTTTGGCCTATGTTGACCTTTTGGCCTATGATGACCTCAAAAATAATTAACGGTTGAATTCATGACCTGATATGCAATCCTGTTCAGATTTTTTTGTCAATCAGATGAAAATTGAGGATTTTATAAATTTGACATATTTGTTGACCTTTGGCTTATGTTGACCTTTTGATTTTTTGACCTCAAAAAAATAGGCTTCTTGCTCAAGACAAACTCTACAAGGTGGTGAAGTTTAGTGAAGATAAGTTTAAATTGTGACCTGCAGGCGATTGACAAACAGACAAACAAACAAACAAACAGACAGACAGACACAGACATAACAAAATCGCCTGACCAATGTACTTGAAAAATCTTCGATTTTGCAAAAAACAAACAACAAAGGTGTCATGCATTACCGATCCTTGCAAAATCCATAAAACAATTTGGACGTTAAAATAATTGGTGGGTGAATTCAATGACCTAATATGCAAACCCTGTTCAAATTTCAAATCATCGGATGAAAATTGAGTATTTTAGAAATCTCGCTTAAGTTGTTGACCTTTGGCCTGTGTTGACCTTTTGACCTTTTGATCTCAAAAACAATAGGCTTCTTGCTTACAATGAACTCTACTCGGTGGTAAGTTTTGTGAAGATTGCTTTAAAATTGTGACCTGTAGGCGATTGACATACAAACAAAGAAACAGACGGCAGAATGATGCACAAGACTAACCAATATACTTGAAAAATCAAGTATACTGAAATATCCCGTAGAGTGACACTTGGCGAAACGAAATGGCACTCATAGAGCGCATACCTCCACCAGGCTGAACAGTTTACATTTGGATCCCACTGATAGGTTGGATCTGAATCCGAACCTTAACCAAAATCGAAATGGCTTGTTCTTGTTACGCAACCAACTCATCCACCGTTTTGTCATAACTCGTCCACAACTTTTTGAGATATCATGCTATGTATAGTCTTTGGCCCTATCTCTCAATGGCGAAGAATCACTTAAAAAATTATCGAATCTGGATCCGAATATACACCAAAAATTGAATCAATTTGTCCTTGTCACACACCCAACCTATCCATTATGGTTCATCCAAATCAATCCACAACTTTTTGATAATAATGCAATATTGTTTTTAGCCACATCTCTCAATGGTGAAGAATCACTTCAAAATGAAATCATTCTCGTATCTGGGTCCAGATTCGGATCTTCACCAAAATTGAATCAATTATTCCTCGTCGAACTCCCAACCTGTCCTCCAAGTTTTGTCGGAATCCATCCATAACCGTTCGAGATATTGTGCTATATGTAATTTTTGAACCTTTCAGTGAAAAAAATCCAAACCAACCTTTGCCTTTTATGTCACCCAAACATATACTATCCACTGGACCATACTCTGTGCATAGCATTGGCGCTGCCGAAGCAGTCTCCTGGGCTATTATGCACAATCCTGGTTGGGTCGCCACTCCAACACAGGATACTCAAATGGCTCAATCATCCCAGCAAGCTGGTACTCATTTTGCCGACCTCAGAGGATGACAGGCAGAGTGAACTCCACTTGGTATTAATTCAACGGACAAGCGGGTTTGAACTCAGGACCCTAGGATCACAAGCCCACCACACTAACTCTAAATGGTGAAGAATCACTGAAATAATTATAGGATCCGGATGCGGATTCAGATCTTCACCAAAAGTATGCATTGCTGTTCTTGGCCGGTCACGTATACACACACAAAAAAAAAAATGCAGAACGATTGCTTGAAAACTGTGGCCAAAAACTGTGTGACAAACAGACAGACAGACAGACAGACAGGGGGTGAAAACAATAACCTCCGATCACCTTCGGTGGCGGAAGTAATAATAATAATATATTAAATTATTATTATTATTTCAACAAAATTATTAATTTGCTTCTCCATATTCTCATAATAAAGCTTTGTTGAAAATTTGATGACAAAAGCTCAAATGGTAAAAAGTTACGGCCTGGAAAGACACAGACACACACACCGATACACAGAAGTGATTGCAAAACCCCATCTTCCGCTTCGAGGATGCCAAGCTAATTAAATTAAAAATCGAATTAAAAGAACGATTAACATAATTGGATTAGAATGAGTAAAGCAATGGACAAGTGAACAATGAGTTCAAGAGAGAATTGGAAAATATTGTAATAATATTTAAATTTTTACTCTTTCAAAAGTTTCTACTTAATTCTTAAGGTGTGGCTCCCCCCCCCCCCCCCACCACCACCCCTCCTCACTCCACCCCTTCCTTGCTCTCTTTATCTCGCACCCACTCCCCTCCTCGCATCCCCTCCATTTCGGAGTGCATAGCGAAGTGTGGTGAAGTGTCGCTACATCCCTCTTCCTTGCTCCCCCACCTTCCTTGCTTTCCCTAACTCTCCTCATTCTGTGGTGAATTTTATAAAGGGGGGGGGAGGAGGGGGAGAGAGTGATAGGGGTGGAGAAGAGAGAGAGGGGGGGAAGTGAGGAGGTGCAGGGGCAGGAGAGAGAAGGAGGGGAAGCAAGGAGGGGTGGGAGTGAGGAGTGAGAGAATGAGGAGTAGTGGGGAAGGGAAGGCAGCACGAGGTGAGAGGAAGGGAAGGCAGATGTGCAGTGGAGTGTTAATTACAATTCATACTTTCTCATCAAAATTATGCTGCATAGAATAATAGTGAAGATGGAAACAAAATATGTCTGAAACCCATTTCCTACCGGTCATACTATAAATACCACCAGAGACAAAAACACCGCCCAGATACGTCCGGAGACAAACTCCCGTCCAGGCATAAACACCGCCCGGACAGGACCAGAGAATAATACCACTTAAGACACACGGAGATAAATACCACCCAGACACATCTGAAGACAAACACCATCCGCAGAAAAACACAGACACGTACGGAGACAAACAGACATGGCCCAGCCAGGTCCAAGCCAAACACTATCTGGAGATAATCAATGCCCGGACACAAACTCCATCTGGAGACAAACACAATCTGGACATAATCACCACCGGACACGTCCAGAGACAGAGAGAGAGAGAGAGAGAGAGAGAGGAGAGAGAGAGAGAGAGAGAGAGAGAGAGAGAGATGTTTGGGAGGGTGCTGCACTGAATTAGGAGGGGGTGAAGCGAGGATGGGACAGGAGAGAGAAGAGAGAGAGAGAGAGAGAGAGAGAGAGAGAGAGAGAGAGAGAGAGAGAGAGAGAGAGAGAGATATGGGGGGAGGGGAGTTAGCAAATGGAAAATGTTATGCTTTATGAACAACACACACACACCGATATCGGCACCTTTCTGGAATCAGCATTGGAATCAGTGTGATTACTGACTACAGTACATACTGCATACAACCAAAAACTTTGAGTAGCTTTCACCGTTGTTTTGGGGGAATTTCAATATACAAATAAATAAATAAAAACCTTGCCATTTCATCAATGTTTCAGAGAGATGTGCATAAACTTTGATCTATATAAACAGCTGTGTGATGGTTCGAAAAAAAAATGTCTCAGTAATTTAGAAAACACGTTAATATGGCAAACAGCTCAGAAATCGGGCGTCATCAAATATATTTTGCTTTGAAGCTCACAAAGAGAAACGTATAACCTTTGTAAAGCACACCCGATAACCAAACGCTTAAGAAACAGTCACGAGGACAAAGGAAAACCTGATAAAAAACCTCCATAAGATACGGCATGAAACTTTTCCACCATGGCGCCTGTAACAGGCACGGCATGCCCAAACATCCACGGAGAGTCCCTATAGATCCAAATCTACACATATGCACCACGTCCGTGTGTGCTGTATACATACTTCTACCTTGTATAGCAACTCCCGACTGTACATCCCGATCAGGACACAAACTGTACCGCTTTCGAGTGTAGGGCGTTCGACAAGTGGCTTAAGTACTCAAGCAAGCACTGCAGTAGAATGCCTAGCTTGGCAAAGGATTACCAATTGCCATCAATAAACTCATGCACACGGAAATGCCCAAGCAATGTCCAAAAATGAACACTTTTCAAGCAGTTGGAACTGCTACCAAGTTCAATTGCAGAGCTTATATTTTGTAATTCGGCTTAGTTTAAGAGATTCTCGAGGTTCTGACATGTGTGGAAATGAAATAAAGCCATAAATGCTGGCGTCTCCAGCTGTTTATAAGCATTGCAATTGTACCAAATGATTTGTAGGTATCGATAATATTCGTGAGGGGAGTGAAAAAAAAACTATCGTTAAGAAATCATTGCAGCCTGTTCAAAGTTAAGGCATGGTTAAGCAGGCCAAAAAACATGGTGGCTTCAGACCTCAGCGAGGTAACCCAGGTATCGCTTCAAGACCCCATTGAGAGCAAAGTGGCCAAGGATGTGCCTGATAAAGGATATAATTAAATAAGGCCGTTAATTATCTTCAAAAGGGGTGTTTTAATAAATCCAAACACACAATTTTCACTCTTACATTTTCTTTGAATTCCCTTCATATGCTTGAAAAGTTTCAGGCTGCTAGGTTTCATGGTTTTGGAGTTATGAAGGAGACACACACTGACATTTATTATTATAGATACTGCATTTAAAAAGGTGTTAGTTCGCAAAACAAACAAAAATTCGCCAAGTATGTTGATTTTTTCTCGCAGCCTGGTGTTGGCTTAGTGGTTAGGGTGGCTTGCTTAGGATCTTTGGGTCATGAGTTTGAGCCCTGTTTTTCTGCTGAATTAACACCAGGTGGGGTTGACTCAGCCTGTCATCCTTCTGAGGTTGGTAAAATAAGTACCAGTGTACTGGTAGAGGGGCACAACATCAGCGGCATAGTCGCCCCCCAACGAAATGATAGCTACCCAGCGGCCAAGCTGCCATATGCAAGAAAAAGAATTTGATTTGTTCACTTAGTTTGTTTGTCTGTGCGCTCACCTGCAGTTCAAACTGCTCAGCCGATCATTCGGAAAGTTTCACAGATTGTAGGCGCTGTCACTGCGACAGTCAAGTGACAAAGGTCAACATAGGCCAAAAGGTCAACATCGGCCAGATGTCCAAAATTGTCAGTTTTCATCCAAGTCACTTGAAATTTGAACAGAATTTTGATATCAGCTCACTGAATTCAACCACCAATTATTTTTGAGGTCAACATCGGCCAAAGGTCAACATAGGCCAAAGGTCAACAACTGAGGTGCAATTTCTAAAATCCTCAATTCTGATCCGATTGACTTGAAATTTTGAAGAGGATTTGCATATCGTGTCACTGAATTCAACAACCAATTATGTTTGAGGTCAACATAGGCCAAAGGTCAACAACTTAGGTGCAATGTCTAAAATCCTCAATTTTCATCCGATTGACTTGAAATTTGCAGAAGATTTGCATATCAGATAACTGAATTCAACCAGCAACTATTTTTGAGGTCAACATAGGCCAAAAGGTGAACATAGGACAAAATTTCTGAAATTGGCAATTTTCATCTGGTTGACGACATTTGAATAAGATTTTCATATCAGCTCACTGAATTCAACCAATAATTATTTTTGAGATCAAAAGGTCAACATAGGCCTATTTTCTAAAATTGAGAAATAGGGCCAAAAGCTATATACATCATGATATCTCAAAAAGTTGTGGAAGACTTATGACAAAACTAAGTGGATGAGTTGGTTAAGTAACAAGAACAAGCGGATTTGATTTTGGTTCAAATCCAGCCCATCAGTGGGATACAAAACATAAACTGTTCAGCCTGGCGGAGGTATGCGCTCAACCGAGTGCCGTTCTACTTTGTTCTGTTTTGCCAAGTGTCGCTCTGAGTGATTTTTCATATTTTCCGTCTGTCTTTGTATCCATCGATAGAATCGGACCCACCGTTCGTAATCTATCACGTTGCATACCATTGGAATCCTCTTGGCAAATGTAGATGCAAGAAAACATTTTCAAACCTACAGGGTAGGGGGTTCAGGGTGGGGGAAGATCCCAATTCTCTCTGTAAATGTGTATCATATAGCACCACCCGGTGGTAGGCAGTGTTACAAATTATCTTCTTATCCATCATCACCAAGCTCACAATTCTGGCACCCAACAACCAGATGCAAAATGTTTACACAGAGGCACTGAAATAGTCATTATTGTATCGTATTGCCTTCTTGTATCATATTATTGACTGTTATTTTATTGTAAATATTGTATATGTCGTGACTCACTAATTTTCTCAGTAATTAATTAATTTTTCAAACACGTGGACTCTGGTAGCCAATCAGTTGCACCTTTCTGGAGAGCCAATCAACGCATGGGATGTTAAAAATGTCGAGGGCTCACGGGAGTTTTTGGTGACGACTTGATAGAAGCTTGCGCACCTTTACGTACAAGCCTTTCTCATCCCTATTCATGAGTCACTCAACACGTCATTGCATTGTTAATGGGAGTGAGATTTCTCTTGTTCTGGTTTAAGCATCACCATCTTAACCAGCATACTGAAAGGGAATAATCAATATATATATATATATAGTATTAGTGGTTATGTTATTATTATTATAGTATTGTCTGCTACATTACATGTGTTTAATTAATTGAAACTATACATAGTACCTGGCTCTCTTTTTCTAAACTCTAAATTCCTTCCGCAGAAGGTGCGAGTACCTCTGCTAGTATAACATATGTACACTGAATTTGTATTTTGCAGACATGGTGTGGCTGCAGATATTTTGAAAGCTGGCTGCCTTGTTCGCTATTTCTATTTGGAGAATTTAGCTACTTCTTGTTGATTATGGATATCAGGTTAAAAATATCCAATGGACCTCTATTTATTATGGACATAAAATGGTGGATTTTTAACCCTCTCCCACCCTCCCTCCTCTACCTTACCTTTAGCCCTAATATTTTTCCAAACCTTTCTCTTCTCCACCCCCCATCCTCACTCATCCTGATACCCTCATCATTCTTTCCTGCCAGCCTCCCTTTTCCTTTTCTCAATTATAATTTCTAAATTGATCCACAAGGCTCCACCTCACCTCCTCCAAAGTTTAGTGTTAATTTAAAATCTTGCATATCCATATGACCATTGAAAACTACATTTTTTGATGGGTTCCTTTATCAAATCATGGTAAAGTACAGATTATGTTTCGCCCTCTTTGGCCTCCTTCCACATTTGCTTCTCTTCACCTTTTCACTCTCTCCTCCACAGTAGTTTGAGGTTTAGGGTAATGCCCTTTGGAGATATCTTTCTTTCTTTTGCTCTGTTTTGTTTTCAAACCACCTGACTATTTTAACAGCCACCTTAAAGGTGGCTTCATCAGCTGTAAAAATGAAATAAAATGCAATGCCATGTCCTCCAGATGTCACATTGACCTTCTTAAGTGTACAGATGAGTGTGCCTGGAACATAGCTGAACCAACCTTCTTGGAAAAACTGGCTTAACTTGTTTATTCCAGATGTAAAAAGACACGTTTTCATTCTGTCGATCTTGATCTAACTCTTTAAAATAAGCTATTCATAGCCTTTTCTCTTTTGTTAATCTATTTATTGCATAGGTAAAGAAAATTAGTCTTACACATCATATTCACTATTTATTATACATGAAGATAAGAATGAGGCCAATGTTTCAATGATTGTTCAATAAAATTACATTTTGGAGAAAAATTCTTGCTTTTGTTGGAGTTTTATGTGACTCCATAAATTCCTGCTCAGACGAAAAAAATATATATCTCAAAATAACCACCTCTCGACTGTTATGGCGCCATTTAAGCCCATGTACCACACTAACACTTACTACAAGAGTCAAGATGAATAGTGGGTGCCTGCCAAACATCCACTCTACTTAGACATCTGTTACACAGTTCTACGTTTCTGAAATGTACCTGGGAAAGGTGATAAATTTAAAATGCAACTTCCGGCTTGATCACATTCTGGGAAAAAAAAACAACACAGAACTGCCCACTCCTAAGTGCATTGTTTAGCTACTACACTGCTATTCACATTATCAGTCAGCTTGAGTGCTTTATAGGCTCGTGGCATTGCTGCACTGCTGCCCCCCCCCCATCCCACCAACTCCTCTGATACTCCCTCTGGAAAGCAGTCAATCCATAAACACATCTCTGGCTCACTGGCCATTGGATTGCCCCAAAAGTTTAACTGTAAAAGCATCCCATGAAGGATAATATCCACGCTCAACAGTTATAAAGTCTATCCTGTGTGCAACACCAGCATTTGCTGCAAGCTTGCTTCATTTCCAATTTTCCCAAACAAAAATGAAGATAAGACAGTTTCAGTGATATTAATAGCATATAAGGCATGTGGTGCAGTCTAATTTTAAGCCATGCCAAAAATCTCTCCTGCTCGAAAACAATACATAATTGGAGCATTCCATATTCTTGCTTTGACAGCTCTACAATTACTCATACATTTTAATCTGTGGGGTCTTCAATTGCCATCTTTCCAGTTGTCTGGCATTCAATCCTCAAACTTCAGTCCACGGTATTACAACCAAGCTGCCCAAACGGTCTTTTCCAATTCGCATCTCTCCAAATGGCAGTCATTCTTTGTGATATTTTGTCATGTCAAGCTTCCTTTCAAGCCTGTTTTGCTCACATTCTGTCCTTCTTAGCTCTTTGGATCACGTTTTTTGTGAAAGTGTTTGCCTCTTGCCAGTTTTCATGGAGATGCCAAGGCAGATACATATTTGGCAGTTTGGCAAGGCAGATTGTTGTTGTCTGAAATCTACTATCTCCTTCATAGACATCAATAATTCCTGCATTTCGCTCCTCAATACAATTCATCTTGGAAAATTGTAAACATCATCTCTATTCACAAAGAGGGATCCAGATCTGATGAATTCAACTACAGACTGGTTAGCTTTCTCCCCATCATAACGAAAGTGATTGAAGCTATCATTGCTGCAGACCTCTGGGATTATTTCTCCTCCAACTCTCTCATCTCTAATCATCATTTGGGTCATTTGACTGTGGATGGGCCGCTTCATTTAACTGAACAATATATGGATGAACTAAATATCAAACCAGAGATCTGGGCAATTTTGCTGGACATTTCTTGAGCTTTCGATACTGCCAATTGCAGCAAGCCTTACTTCCCAAGCTGTCTGTTAATGGTATTCAAGGACCCCTCATTCAACGGTTACCAGATTTATTTATTTTTTGAAACAGTGGATTGTTTTGAATGGTATTCTGTCTCGAGATCTCATGTTCTTCAGATGTACTGTGGACCCTCCCAGCAATCTGGTTTCACCCCAAACAGGTCTACTACGGACGCCGTCCTCAAGGATGCCCAAGACCCTCTTAGCTGTGCCAGTGCACCAATCATATTGACCTTGGCCCACATGAATGTTGGCAGAAGGCAGAAGACAAACAGTTGCGGGGGTCTCTACACACATTAGTTGGGCATGTGGATTAGTAGTAGTAGTAGATAGGAAGGCCAGTCCTAAGGTCTGCATCTGACCAATCACAGGCAGGTTGGTGGACTTTCAGTTTTCTATCACTGCATTTTTGGCCTCACTCCTCATGCCTTCTCTTCCCAACATCCTCCAAGAATCAATCCAGGTCACATATTTTCTTCCAGCATCCCATACCTACTACCCTCCCTATTTCTAATCGAATTGCTCACCCCCATTCAATCATCCTATTCTTTTGTCTGTGGAATTGACTTATTTTGTATGTTGTATCATGTCACTCCCTCCAGTTTTTCAACACTGCTGCCCATTGTCACATTATGCTTTTACCCATACCTACGCTTTTCTACTCATGCTAACCTCTCCACCCAAATTTTTCTGCCGATAATCCACTCAAGTGTTATGTCTTTGTCTTCCTGTACCTATTTGATCCTCTGTCAGCATTTCAGTATAAAATAATATAAACTAGTAATAGGCATACACAACCATCCTTGACCATGTTGTGGAAAGTCGGCTAAAGCCCTCTTCTTGTTTTTTTACCACTCTCACCTTTTCACACTTTTCAAATTTGTTTTCTCCACAATCACTTGGGCGATTGACACAAAACTTTCAACATAGGAGTGCCTACCCATGAAACTTTTTGTTAACAAATTTAAATGATGATTGGATGGAAAATGTGGACAGCATTCCAAAAAGTCTGTTTTCTATAAGCAGGGATTGCATGGTGTTTCACATGTCAGGAATAAATGGGCTCGACCTCGCTTTGCTCAGACTCGGCTGAATTAATGGCTTTAGTAATTATTCCTGCAAAATAAGCATAAAATAAACAATAATGTGCTCAGATAATAAAGGTCAACATATACTGTTCAACTTTAACCCAATTTGTTTTCTGAAAGATGTTTTTTGCATGTTGTGGGATATGGTTGTGGTAATAATCATTTTTAGGGGTTAAAAAAACTGCTTCATAGAATGACGGTTATTTCTTAGCATTTTTTCAGATCAGCATGACGTACTATTTGTGAAATGTTTGTTTTTCATATCCTACTGTTGTCCTTCCCTATTCAAACCTCTGGCTTGTGTTTTTAATGTTCTTTTCCCCTGTTTACATGAATTTCCAAAGTGCACTTGAAAGCTTTGCAGCTCAAGCCATGAGTATGAGCAGGTGTGGCGAATCTGCATTGAGATAGCTGGCCATTAGCCTCACCACATGAGCCGAGTGTGGAGGCAAAACAACATTGAGGAAGTCGGCAAATGCTACACACAGGAGCTCGCTCAAGCAGCCAGCACAAGGCCAGATTGGCAGTTGATATCATGTGTAGTTAACCGTTAATGGAGAGGGAGCTATATTGAGTTCAGTTGGTGACATAGCTAACACAGAGATGGTTGATCATTACAGCTGCTCTGAGGGAGAGATGTGGAAGCCAACAGAGTGAGAATTACCCCAAGAGGAGAAGCAGCCGTTTGGAGGAACAGCAGGAGTAAAGAGAACGTCTGAGTCTCTGAATATGTGGAGCTGACTGCGTCGGAGCTGTGAACATTTAATCCCAAGAGCAAAGAGGGCTTTGAGGGAGAGAAATTTACAGAGCTTGACGAGTTTTTCCGCCGGGTTGCACTAGAGAGCTCCCAAAAACTATGATTTAGAACTCCTGCACAGCTTGCCTCCAGGTTTGCAATCAACCTCTCAGCCTTGTTATCTGTATTCCCTGTACTGTGCTCTTGTCGAATGAGTGAAAGATAAGAACAGTTAAGAAACCTGTGACATTTGGGTTTTTCTGGGGTGGTTAAGGGATAAATGTATTTATTTACTGATTCATTTATATTTGTTTATTTCATACTGGTTGTCATTGCTTTCTGTACTCCTTCGGCCATGCTACTTAATTGTTAAATGAATGGACCTGGTCTTGGGATTGGATTCTGCTTTTTGTGGTGATCTTATTTCGTGATTTCAGTATCGTTAGATGAGCTCGCTAAATTTGGCTCAGAGCTCTCGCAATCTGTGGTTGCTCGGCCAGATGAGGAAGGTCACGAGCACCTACTAGCACAACACTCGGATATATATGTGATCCCAACGAGTATTGTAGCATGACAAACAGGTCTGGGAACTTTCTCGAAACTGTGGTCTTGTTATTTTGACACGAACTGCAGAACTCAAAACGGGTAACTGGAACAGGTCGCAAGGCTTTTACAATATGTTAAATATATATATGCAGTATCTGCCATCCCTATCCCACAACAGCCCTGTTCTGCTACTTTGTAATGGTTCTACTTCTTCCCACCTTCCTGTGGGGTTGGCCGAGGCGGAAGTTTGGCTTCATAGAATGACAGTCTTTCATGAACATTCAGCTATATCGCAGAGCAGAATTTAGAATTTGCTGTTGGGTTCATGGAATAACTCACCTACTGTTTGAGAATGACACTGAGGGATATTTAACGTCCATGAAATAATATGAGCAGATGGGTTCCCGGCCTAATATCCAACTGAGGGAATACACACTTCGTGATGCAATGTCCTGCCTGCAAAGCACCAATCTGACAGTTTATAGTTGGCTGTGAATCAAACCTAGCTAAACAGCCCAAAATACACTGCACAACCTCTGCACTATCCTGTCAGAACAAAAAACATGCCATCCAATTCCACAGTTGCATATTCATGAGCTGTTGCATATTCATGTATGCAAAGGGAGAAGAGAGATTAGCAAGGTGGTGCATGCACAAATCACGACTGTAAATATGAAGAAAGAAAAAAAAAACATTCCTCCAGTCTCTATTTTTTTATTTAATGACGTATTTGATGGCCTGGCATGATGGACTGGAAGTACACACACTCACCTCTGAGCTGTTTGGCCTGGATTTGAATTTCGGGCCAGCTATAAACTGTCATCCTGGTGTTTCACAGACAGAGCGATTCAACGATGAGTGTGCCATCCCTTGGATAGACGTTAAACTCAGTGTCCCATCTGCCGGCATTAATTGATGGACGTTAAGCATCCCATTGTGGCTTTAGTGAAAAGTAGGCGAGCTATCACAGCCACCCTGACCAATTTCCAAATTCCTACCCTGATGCCCTATGTCATAGTGGCGAGACACCCAGTATTGTAACCCCAACAAAGAAACTGCTTTGGCAGAACTGACACTCTGTGTAGAGCATGGTAATGGGTAACCACAAAAAAGGTATCCATACAATTTAATAAACCTACTTTATTTATATTTAAAATGATACGTTCTTTGGTAAACATTTGCATCACGTGATGCATGGTCACAATGGAAAATTTCATATGGATATCTTTAATATTATTGATTTGATTGAGGTTAGAGTACATGCTCTAGATGTCTGCCTCTATGCTGCAGGCACGCTTGGATTTGAAGGGCAAAATTGTTTGTTACTGACACATTCGGTTGCAGTGATTGAACTGATTTTATCAGTTATTTCTGTTTTGAGATAATCCATGGATTGTGGCCTTCCTCGGTAAATGTTGTCTTTAAGCATTCAACCCTGAACGCAGTTCGAGTCTTTTTGAAGGATTATATTCTCAGGTAGATTTCGACTGAAAACGATTTTTCTTTAGTTGTCCACAGCATGTTGAAACAAGAGCACAAGTGAGCACAATATATGCCCGAAAAAGTCTCTGTGACACACACACACACACGCGCGCACGCACACACAATTATATATTCAAACACGTCAATTTATGAAGAACAAGAAGGTATATACAGAATTGTGCTACTACATGGAAAACAGCATCCTGGTTGCCATGGCAACCACTTTAGATGACGAGCGTATGTCGCGACACACCGTCTCGACAGTCTGTACCTATGTACCAAATATGAAACGTGAAAGTTTTAAACTTTTGGAGTTAGAGTGCGGACAGGAACAGATGGAAAACAGCATCCTGGTTGCCATGGCAACCACTTTAGATGACGAACATATGTCGCGACACACCGTCTCGACAGTCTGTACCTATGTACCAAATATGAAACGTGAAAGTTGAAAACTTTGGGAGTTAGATTGCGGACAGGAACGGATGGAAAACAGCATCCTGATTGCCATGGCAACCACTTTAGATGACGAACCTATGTCGCGACACACAGTCTCCACAGTCTGTACCTATGTACCAAATATGAAACGTGAAAGTTGAAAACTTTGGGAGTTAGAGTACGGACGGACGGACGACCGGTATCACATAATAGCCCCGATATATATATATATCGGGCGTATAAAAATGGGGCCATCTTGACTAAATTTAAATCTGCCGACTATACATGAACTCCACTTTGCGCACCTGCAAAAAGTAACAGGATATCGTTGGTATGGAGGAAGTTAATAGAGGTAAGGTCAGTACCATTTTTTTTGTGGTCACCATGTACATGAATGTCTTTGAAGCCAAGACACTTTAATGCATGCTAAGCACTGGAGTCAGGATTGGAGATGTGTATCAAAAACATAAGGTACGCTGCTCATGTGCAACCGAGCCATTCACCAAAATATCCACACAAATTCACAGGAAAAATAAAGAAAAGCCAAGAATAAAATAATTCAAGAATGTTCTTCAATTCCTTAGTCTTTTGTTTTTTGCCATTTAAACAAGTCTGAACATGGTTTGGCCCCATGAACTGTGATGCTGCGTGACATTGAGGATAAGCTCTCAAGGAGCATAAAATACTCCAATGGCTCAGCATCACAAACAGTGTCTGACAGTTTAGCCTTGCACGGTTGCACTGGCCTTCTCATGGTGGGATTGTTCTCACTAATGGGTGCAGAGGTGAAAGGTGAATTACTGACACCTTAAAAACAATTGCTGAGAAGAGATGAGGCCCATTAGCCTTGTCAGGCAGCTCATACAGAAGGAAATCCTCTGAATATAAATCCAGCACAGCCTTGTGGTTCAGGTTTTGATACCAAATGCTAAGGGTTTAACAAAGTAAAGGAGGTAGCCTTTACCCCCATTAAACCATCTGCAATCCTCCTCAAATGAGGTGGCCTTTGCATTCATTAACCCTGGGCCACCTGGGGTAAGGTGTACTTCACCATTTTAGCCTCTAGATCAGGGTTATGTGAAGCCACAGTAGCAGGTGATGGATGGCCATGCAGGCAGCTGGCAAATATTGCCAGTAATAGCTGCATAGCCTTGATACGAGGCAGAGGATTCTCTTGTGAAGAACAATGGCTAGGATCACCCATCAAGTATTCCCCTGAAGAAGGCAATGGCAAACCACTTCTGTGCATGCCAAGAAAACAATCATGATCAGAAATCCAAGAAAGTTATGCCGCCGGATGATGAGCCCCCCAGGTTTGAAAGCACACACATGGCTACTGGAGAAGAGCCAAGTATTTGATGAATAAGACTGGCCATTATGAGGAGTCTGGATCAAACCCACAAGGAAATGCAGTTGTCGAGGTTGCCAGAACTGAAAGTCAAACTTTGAGCTTCTGAAACATTCACAAAATTGGGACATGGAATGTTAGGTTAATGAATCAGGTAAACTTAGATGTAACAAGAGCAAGAATTGCTTTGCAATGCATGTCCCGCTTCAGGTCCCAATGAAGAAAAAGAAACCCTATGCCCCACCTTGTTTGGGTCTATTCAGCAAAATAAAAGGAAAAGCAATCTTCATTTACCGATATCTTCTGTAGACTAGAAACCAATAAAGACAACTTGGATAACAAAACGGAGATAAAAATTAGTTTGCTTTAACGCACGCTCAAGCTGATACCAGAACCAAAACGAAGAAGAACCTCTCTAACCCACCGTGTTTCGTTCATTTCTCAGCTTTGACCATTTCATATCAAAAAATAACCTGAGGTACATACGCGTACGGCTTATGTGCAGATATAATACATCGTGGTGAAATACCTGGGATCATTCCAATTGCACTGGACCATGGACTAACACTCAGGCCTAAGGCCTGAGGACTGCTGATGTGTGCTGCTTCATGCAATGGCAGCGCATGACGTTATTGGGGTGGAGTCAGGGCAGCTGAACACTGACCCATGTATAAAATGTGATATTTTCCAAGTTTAAAAAAGGCACAACTCGGTTAAGAATTGACATAACACCCTGAAAGTCGAACTTTTTCTGTAATTTATCAAAATAAAGCCATGTACCAAGTTTCAGTTGAATACTTTAAAGCAGTGTTTCTCAAGGTGGGGCGTGGCAATATTTTGGTGGGGCATGAGGATTCAGAATTAATGAATCAATATACGATCGCTTTCATAGCTTTGCTATGAGTTCCCTTGGTTGACTCAGCCATTCTGGTGGATTTATCTGAAGTACCAGAGCAATACCAAGAGGAGTTATGCGATTTGCAACAAGATGAGTCTGTGAAAACTCTTTTCAAGATCAAAGGAACCATGATGTGGCTGTCTGAGGAGAGCGAAAAGAATACAAACCGACTACTTTGGCAAGGGAAGTATTGATAAATTTTCCATCATCTTATTTAGTCGAATGTGGATTTAGTGGTGTTACCGATTTGCTGCAAGCTAAGAGAAATTGACTGGAAATCATGAAACGAGGTGATTTAAGGCTGAAACTGACAAAATTGGTTCCTCGAATCAAACAAATCTGCAGCCAGCGTC
>CM068958.1:113205948-113222071 GCA_035128595.1 Eptatretus atami | reverse complement strand
CTTCCTCAGACGCGCCCCTCTCTTAAATACCACAAGAGGGAAAAAAGAATGCCTTCGTACGGGGTGGAGCTCCGTGAAGCACGCGCCAGTGTCCGCCTTGATTGGACAGGGTTCCACTGCATGCCTTTCCGGGGTGGGGCCTTGGCCCCTGCCGGGAAACCCCAGCCAGTCTTCCACACGGGTTCATACTTGACGAGTAAATATCCATGTGCACAGGCCGTCGTGCAAGAGTTACAACGTTTGTGGAAGGAACGTTGGTGGAAGCGGCAAGGAACGGCTGCAAGACCTGCCTTGGCAAATCAGAGTGCTTGCAGACAGCGGGTGGGTAGTGGATCGTGATGGGAAATGGAATGGTTGTTGGTTGTTCGTTGGATGTAAAGATTTAATAACCTAACTAAAAAGAAATCGCAACGCAAGCCTTTGATTCTCCCACTAGACAAAAGGAAGGGATCTGACTACACACATATTACAGACATAACTGACTTTTGGGACATCTGTATGTTGAATGCAAATGGTTTCCAGATCCGTAATAATACATTCTTATTCACCACCATACCATAAGAACCACGGAGTTTAAATTGGCATCAAGTGTGTCATTCTCCATGATCGTTTTGCACTTTGACCTTCCCCACACCAACACCCCAAGCCTCACAACCCACCAATTTCCATCCTCACCGGCAAACTCAGTTCACCTGGTGACCAGGTATCTCTCCCATTCCACATCCCTCACCAACCCCTCCACATTCCTCCTGTTCCTACCACTCCCCCACAACTCCCCCCCCCCCCACATACTCAGATTTCCCCAGGCATTTCAGCATTGTATATATATGTACATGGGCAAAAGTTACTATACAGTTTAATTGTGATGTTTGCCTCTCTTTTTTCAGGTTATTTCTCTAAAATAAGCTCATAGAGTGGGTCCTAGTGTCCAGACATGCCTCCGTTAACATTAACTGAAACATCTTCTCCTCGCAAACTACCGGACAGATATGAACCAAATTTGGGACGATGCATCAGGAAAGCAAAGTCTCATGAGGTTGTGCTCCCCATCTGGATGCACCCCCTATAAAGGGTATGGAAGGGGGGAGAGGGGGGGGGTTCTTGTGTGTTTAGTTTTTAAGTTATTGTTGTTTAGTTTTGACATGTTGTTGCTATACTGTATATATAATATATAGTACCAGTGGGGAAACAAGGTATTGATACACTGCCAATTTGCAGGTTTTCCCACTTACAAAGCACGTTAGCGGTCTGTAATTTTTTATCAAATTGTTCACTTCAACTTGAAAGACGGACATCTAAAACAAAATCCTGAAATCAATTGTAGGAATTTTTAAATAATTAATTTGCATTTTATTGCATAAAATAAGTAATTTGATACATCAGAAAAACAGAACTTAATATTTGTACAGAAACCTTTGTTTGCAATTACAGAGATCAGACGTTTCCTGTAGTTTCTTACCAGGTTTGCACAGACTGCAGCAGGATTTTGCCCACTCCTCCATTACAGATCTTCTCCAGATCCTTCAGTTTTCTGGGCTGTTGCTGGCAACACAGACTTACAGCTCCCTCCAACAATTTTCTATTGGGTTCAGTCTGGAGGCTGGCTAGCCACTCCAGACCTTGAGATGCTTCTACGGAGCCACTCCTTAGTTTGCCCTGGCTGTGTGTTCGGGTCGTTGTCATCTGGAAGACCCAGCCACGCCCCATATTCAATGCTCTTGTTGAGTGCGAAGGAGGTTGTTGGCCAAGATCGCGATACATGCCCCATCCATCCTCCCCTCATACGGTTCAGTCGTCCTGTCCCTTTGCAGAAAAGCATCCCCAAAGAATGATGTTTCCACCTCCATGCTTCACGTTGGGATGGTGTTCTTGGTTTACTCATCCTGTCTTCTCCTCCAAACACGGCGAGTGGGAGTTTAAAACCAAAAAGCTCTATTTTGGTCTCATCAACCAATGACTTCTCCATTCCTCCTCTGGATCATCCAGATGTCATTGGCAAATCTCAGTGGGCCTGGACATGCGCTGGCTTGAGCAGAGGGACCTTGCGTGCGCTGCAGGATTTTAATCCATGACGGCGTAGTGTGTTTTATGGTTTTCTTTGATACTGTGGTCCCAGCTCTCTTCAGGTCATTGACCAGGTCCTGCCGTGTAGTTCTGGGTGATCCCTCACATTTCTCATGATCATGAGCTCCACGAGGTGAGATCTGCATGGAGCCCCAGACTGAGGGAGATTGACTTATCTTGAACTTTCTTCCATTCTTCTAATAATTGCGCCACAGTTGTTGTTTCACACAAGCTGCTTGCCTATTGTCCTGTAGCCCATCCCAGCCTTGGCAAGTCTACAATTTTGTCCTGATGTCCTTAGACAGCTTCTCTGGTCTTGCCCATGTGGAGAGGTTGGAGTCTTGATTGATTGAGGTGGACAGCTGTCTTTTATGCAGATACGAGTTCAAACGGTGCAGTTAATACAGGTAATGAGTGGAGAATGGGAGGCTTCTTAAAGACAAAACTAACAGGTCTGTGAGAGCCGGAATTCTTACTGGTTGTAGGTGATCAAATATTATTTCATGCAATAATGCAAATTAATTATTTAAAAATCATACAATGTGATTTTCAGGACTTTTGTTTTAGATTCCGTCTTTCACAGTTGAAGTGTACCTATGATAAAAATTACAGACCTCTACGTGCTTTTGTAGTGGGAAAACCTGCAAAATCGCAGTGTATTCAATACTTGTTCTCCCCACTGTATATATACATATATATATATACATATATATACATATATATATATATATATACATCATGGCTCTTGGACGTATTATGAAGGCAATTTGTGTTCTACAGTCTTCAAGTATATAATTCAATTGAAATTGAGGTTTAAAAAGGTTTAAAGGCATATAAAAAAATATCCTGGTTTTACCACCATTTTCATAGCAGCTATTACACCACCCGATTGAACACACTACATTAGTTTTTATGCCTGTTATTTATGTCCCTTATAACGGTAATAAAAACAGTACCTTTCCTGTTTGGAATGATTTTCCATTTTGTTTGACGGTCAGGCAGGCAGACAGAGTGAAATATTATCTCACTCCACTCTGCGCCTGTGTGGTCAGGATGAATTGGAAGCCAAGGCTCATTAAATAAGACAGACTTGTCATTTTATTCATGTTCCAATTTGTGTTTAAAATATAACATTCAATCAAATGTGTTGCTCCGTGATCACAAACTGATGGCCATAAAATGATGAGACAGACAGACGGACGGACGGAGTGGACCGAATTGCTTAATCTCGCTTTTCGCTATGAGTGCGCAGGGCAACAAAGAAATGCTACACAAAGTAAGCACTATGCTGTTTCAAACCCTATCCAGGTTCCTACCCACAGCTGCAGACATTTACAAAGAACACATGGACTTGATCTTTCACATACTACTGTCTTTTGTATCCTTAAGCAGGACATGAAACTTTATCCATGCAAAGTGCAGACCAAATACACACTCACTGACCTTGTGGATCTACCGGTGGCGAGGTTCTGGGCTAAAAGGATTGAAACCTCGATGAAAAAGTGTGCCCAGCTGATGATCCCGACAGTTGGGAAATCAGTAAATTGTTTATAAGGTAAGGTTATAACTTCAACTAAAATATATTTTGTTAGTACTTATCAGGACATAGTGTGTGTGTGTGTGTATATATGTATGTGTGTGTGTGTGTGTGTGTGTGTGTGTGTGTGTGTGTGTGTGTGTGTGTGTGTGTGTGTGGTGTGGCTTCCTTCTTGGGACTACGGTGCAGTAATTGACCATTATTTTGATGACACTGACAAGGCAGATAGAGTGACCATGTGTCAGTGGTTCAATGGAGACGATGGAGGCAGATGAGAACTGGATTGTCCAGGTGCAGTTTCTTGATGAGGCCCACTTCCACCTCAACAATGTAGTGAATCGCCAAAATTACCACTTCTGAGGGAATGAATGCCCTGATGACGATGTTCTTCAAAAGCCCCTGGACAGTGTGAAGTGCATGGCATGGGTTGCCATGTACTCTTATGGCATCATTGGACCCTTTTTGGTTCGAAGACGATGAAGAGAATGCAGTGACAGCAAATCAGAAGAATTATCGCGATGTCATCCGCAAGTTTGCCACTGCTATCCGTCTTTGCAGGGTTGACTTCAATATCAGTAGTTACAGCAGGACGGTGCCCCTCCTCAAACTGCTGTGGAGATGAGAAATCTACTCACAGAGATGTTTGGTGACAGGGTGATCTCCTTCAAGATAGAATACATCTGGTCTCCCCATTCCCCAGACCTCAACCTACTCGGTCGGCTTCTTTCTGTGAGGCTACACGAAAGACAATGCTTACAATGACAACCCTCGTAACATCCAGCAGCTCAAGAGAGTTATTGAGGAGTTTTTAAGATCCATCTAAGGTCTCCCATGCAAGGTGCTGACACCAAACTTTGCTGTCAGGGTGAAAGTTTGCCTGGCATGACATGGGGGGGTCGTATCAAACATGTCTTTCATGCCGTTCCACAGTGTTGTATCATTGTAAATTAATATACCAAAAAAAAATCCCCCAAGCATTTCGCATTGTCAGCAAACTTCATAGAAATCCTTACTATAATTCACGGACCAGTGTCTGTTTCTGCGTTTGTTACTTGGCGAAAAAATTCTTTCACGAAGTATGTTGTTCTGTTTGTCTGTCTGTCTGCCTGTCTGTGTTTGTCACATGATTTTTGACCACAGTTTTCAAGCAATCGTTCTGAAATTTTTTTTTGTGTATGTAGGTGACTGGCCAAGGACAGCAACAGAAAATTTGGGTGAAGATCCGAATCCGGATACCAAATTTTTTAAACTCATTCTTCACCATTGAGAGATGATCCAAAAACGATATATAGCACGATATCTCAAAAAGCTGGAGACGGATTTGGACGAAACTTGGTGGACAGGTTGGGTGTGTGACGAGGGCGAATCAATTCAAATTTGGTGAAGATCAGAATCCGCATCCGGATATGAGAAGTTAAGTTTTAAATAGATTCTTCACCATTGAGAGATGGTCCAAAAACGATATATAGCACGATATCTAAAAAATTCATTGGGCCCCAAATGTTCTACTGGATCACACATTGTGTGGCGGAGGTATGTGCTCTACTGTTTGACCTTCTAGTTGAATGATGCATTCATTCCATTATTACAACAACTACTTCTTTAACGGCCCCTATTATTCCAACGTTCTTGTAGGGTGGGCCAGGAAAAAAATTTTTTGTCTTTGAACCAACATTTTCCACAAACTAACTGGGTCAGATTGATGTTTGATTGAGGGTGGTAGGAAGTTGAAATTTGTTCAGGATGCTGGTGATAATTAGACTACTTTCCACGAAAGCCACTTTGAATCTTTTATGTCTATCAACTAATACGAGCAGACAGAACACCCAAATTAATGTCCATCTGAGGGACAGCACAATTTGTTATGCAACACCCTGCCTATGAAACACCAATCCGACAGTTTATAGTTGGCGCCAGAAATGAAACCAACCAAGACACTCCAAAGCAAGTGTGCTACTTCTGCACCATCCTGTCAAACATTAACCACTTGATTGATATGGGATATGAAAATGGGATCCCAACATCATGAACTACAACACATATGCTCAGGTGGGAGAATAAAAAGGTCAAATGGCATTCTTCTCAAACCCTGATAATATCTCATCTGACAGTTTTAAATAATTTTCATAAATCAGCCACATGATTCTAGATACATCTACACATTAATAAGATCTTCAGAATGAAAACTACTTCAACACAGAACATTGTGTTACCAAGTGGGACCTCCGTCTATCTCCCAGCTCCATGAACAAAGGAAATGTTTTGTATTTTTCTCAAGCTATGTAAAGCATGGCTTATTTACCATCCAGATTAAGCCACGTGGCTGTGGACGCAGCAAACAAAAGTCTGTCGTCACAAAACCCTGATTTTAAATGCCGCTCCTTTCCATTCTCAGGAGCAGAGATAGGCTGAAGTCACACTCCAAACACTAAAGCCTGTTGTTCCAGTTTTTCAGGGTTTTTCAAAGTGCATTGTGACAGCATGGGCCTGTAACTCTTCCTGCCGCTCTGAAAAAGCACTTTCTTCCACAAAATCAACACAAGACAAATTGAAATGAAACTCCACAATTGCTTCTGAAATCACAATGCATTTCTTCAGCATATAACAAGCAAGAAATGTGACTCATGCTTATGTAGTGATTGTCAATGATGTGGTTGATCAAGGGGTGTGGCACAATCAACCACCAAATGTCAACAAAAATGTTGCCCGACACTGAGGAAAAAAATATATATATACAACACACATATATATATATTATATATATATATATATTATATATATGAATGTATATACACATGTATATATATACACATATACACACACACATGTACATATATATATATATATATATATTTTGTTACGGCTGTGGAAATTAGCAACCACCATTCAGGTCCCGTAGGTGAGATATTTTTTAAGTACATGTATAGTTAGCCCAAACCCATTGTTTAGAGGGAATTAATGTGATTCATTCGGGCTGCGATCCTTCGAGATAGCCGTTTTTTCTGTCCTTTCTTTCATTTGAACAACCACCAACCACAACGCCGCTTCTCAACAACCGCGCACCCCCCCACCATCCACGCAGCCACATCTTCGCCCCCTCGCCGTTCAACAGGCTCCGTGCGGGTACGATCTCCGCAGAGCTAGCAGGAGGATGCGCACGTTTTCCGGCCTGTTTTTCCCGTCTGGCTTCTCCGCGCTTGGTGCGAGGGAAGAGGGGAAGGGCAGCTCACCGCCGATTGGTGGATGGACAGTGTGAGGCGGTCGGGGTGAGGAACGCCCCTTTTCCAGAACCCTCTCGAAGGAGGGTGGAGCCGAAATGGGGCGGAGCAAGAGGGCGGGGCGCCGGGGGTATAAGAGTCGGAGACGCAGGAGGCACTCTCTTCTCTCTTGGTTCGGTGTTCTCAGTCGGCTCTCTTTGGTTCGGTGTTCTCAGTCGGCTCTCTTGGTTCGGTGTTCTCAGTCGGTGCTCTTGGTTCGGTGTTCTCTGGTCTCGGTGTACTCGCGTCCGTGGCGTCGAGGGGCCAGCACGAGCAGCACGAGGCACGCCGGAGAGACCTCGCCGACCAGGCTCGAGCACGGAGTCACGGCCAGGCGGGACCACGTCGGCGGACGGTCGCCAAGGACTCGACGCGATCAGGGAAGTCGCGACTTCCATTTTCTTTTGGGTTTTGTGTGAACGTGTGTGTGTGGCGCCGTGTCTTGTGAAGTAAAAATGTATAAGTTGTGCCGAGTGTTCGCGTTAGCCGGTAGTATCTCTGCGTCATTGTTTCTTTTGTTGTAACAACTTTATGTGCATTCTTGCTGTAAATACATGCTGTATATGTGTGCTATCTCTGTGTGCGTGTAATAAATGTTTGCTTGTTGAATTGTTTCCCCGTTTCGCTGCGTCCTTTCCTTTGTTGAGTCTTCATCTTGCTTCACGTAAAGGGTTTGAGTGGGCGCGAGACGCCCGATAATTAATTGGAACCGTCAAGGTCGACGATAACTCCGCTCGGTTATCCCTATAGCACGGAACGAGCCGCTTAAGCGGTTCGTGTCCGAAGTCGACCTGTGGCGTGGTACAACCCCTCGGTAGGTTACCCGTGCGGGTACTTAGGTATATCGACTTTCGGCGATTCACCCTACCTCGCACGGGTGGAATGCGGACTGGTTGTGGTGGGGTTAAACCCCACCCGTGACTGGCTCCCGGCGTTAGTCCGAGAGGGTCACGACTGAATTGTCCGTGCGGTGGGCGAGGCAGTCGCGATTCGAGTCACGTGGCGATCGCACGCCGGCGGGCGCGAATTCGCAACACTGGTGTCAGGAGTGGGATAACAAACCCTCCTGTCTCCAGCTAAATTCACAGGGAATCGGTCCAGGGGTGAGAGAAGCGACCCCCGATTCCCTCTAAATTTACGAGCGATTAAATTACCCGTTACGTGAATAAAGATGGCGTCTCAAGGCGAGCGGGAGCCGGGGGTAGTAGAAATGTATATGTGTGATAGTAATGTAGGATCCATGGCCCAGGATGTAAACCCCGAGCAGGACATTGGTGTGCAGGAACAGCAATCCCCCCACAAACGAACCCAGGGCCCGAAATGGGTGCGGCGGCGGCCGCGGTGTATAACACCTCCCCTCCCCCTCTCCACCAAAACCCCCCGATCCTGGCCGAATCGGCTCGGCCGAGTGCACCCGACATGGCCCAGCTATTCGCCATGCTGGCACAAATGAATGCGGATGCGCAACAAAGGAATGCGAGAATAAACAACAAGATGGATGGAAATACGCAACAAATGAATGCGAATATAAAAGGCATGAACGAGAAAATGAAAACAAACACAAACAAAATGGAAGAACTGCGGGGTGAGACGCAGAACATGGGCCGAAGCCTGCAGGCGGGCATGAAGGCAACAACAGCGAAGTGCGTAATGGCGACGCCACGTGTGGGAGCGAACGAGCTGGGAGGGGTGCAACGGTTGTCAGGCCCGCGGTGAAGGCGGGTGAGGAAAAAATAATTCGGGAGACGTGTGGGCGAGAAGCGTGGAGGTGACGGAAAAGTGACGGTGACCGAGAGGGAAAAATTAATTGGGGTGACGGAACGTGCACGAAGGAAATAAAAATAGTGGAGTGTGAGGGAAGACTTCAAGACATGACGAAGAGAGTTGATAAGCTGGGACGGGAGGTAAAAACGGAGACAGAGGAACGGGAAGACGGATAGACAAACGCAAGGGCAAGCCGGAAGAACAGTTAGAAGCCAAAGCAAGGTCGGAGGGTGCGGAGAGAGAAAAGAATTACAGAAGAAAACTGAGTTACAGAAACACCAAAACAAAGAGACGGAACTACAAAACGAACTGAGAGTGTTAAAAGAGGAAAGGAGAGAACAGAGAATGAAACGTTAAGGAACCACACTGAGCAGATTGAACAATTAGAAGCCAAAGCAAAGTTGGAGTGTGCGGAGATGATGAGAAGGAATTGGAAAAGAAAGCTTCCGAGTTACAGAAACACCAAAACAAAGAGACGGAATTGCAAAATGAGTTGAGGATGGTAAGAGAAGAAAGAACAAGGACGGAGAATGAAACGTTAAGAAACCACGCTGTACAGATCAAACAGTTGGAAGCAAAAGCCAGATTAAAGAATGAGGAACAAGAAAGAGTACTGAAAGAACAAGGAATGAGACAGGAGAAAGAAATCAGTCAGTTGAAAGAAATAATGAGATTGCAGAACGAGGAACAAGAGAGACAGTGGAATAAAAAACTGAAAGAGTATGAATTTGAAACTGAACGACAAAAGGAAAAAAATAGTTTGAATACGAGGAGAAGTTGAAGGAGCAAGGAATGAAGCAGGAAGGAGAAATCAGGAGATTGAAGGACACAACGAGATTGGAGAGGAAGACGAGAGGAACAATGGGATAGAAAACAAAAAGAACATGAAGCTGAGGTTGACCAATTGAAAGAAAAGGCGAGGCTGGAGTGCGAGGAGATAGACAAAGAACAGCGAATGAAACACAAAAGGGAAATGAACCAAATAAGAAAAACACGAAACTGAGAAGGAAAGACAGGAGAAGAAACAAGGAAGAGTAATGAGACAGCAGCAATGAAACACAAGAAGGAGATTAACCGAGTGAAGCAAACCATGAAACTGGAGAAGGAAGGACAGAGAGAAACAAGGAGAGTAATGAGAGAACAGCGAATGAAACACAGGAAGGAAATGAGCCAATTGAAAGAAACGATGAGAGTGGAAAATGAAGAGCAGGAGAAAGAGTGGGGAGAGAAAACAAAAACTATACGAGTTTGAAATTAATGAACTGAAGGAGAGAGTAAAATTGAAGTCCAGAGAGATGGAAAAACTCCAGAAAGAAACAGAAAAAGTAGAGGAGAGACTGCACGATAAAGACGGGGTTAAAGGAACAGAACACACACACAGAGGTAGTGAAGGATAATGGGGTGAGCTCGCGGAGCGTGTGGAGACCCGGTGTGAGCAGCTGGATGGCCGCCTCCAGGAACGAGGGGAGGGAGTATGCCCCCTTGAGGCGAATCACGACCAGGTGGGTTCGGTCGTGGCAAGCGGAGTTGAAGGGACGAGTGCTGTGGATAGGTGCACGTGCAGCTTGGGGGGTATAGAGGCCCCGGGAACCCTTGTGGGGACACCAATCCCCAGTGTGGTTGTGCAGGGGTGTGTGTTTGCGAGTGTGCGGAGATGCGTGCTTTCCGGCACGCATGGTGTGAGTGAGACCCCCTGTGCAAGTGAAAGGTTGGGTGTGAGTGAGAGGGTCCGTGTGAGAGAGACAGTGTGTGTAAGGTCGCTGTATGTGAGGGAGATGACGTCGGCATGCGGGAGCATGCAGCCGCGTCTCCCGGTGTGAGTGTGATGGAGTGGAGTCTGTGCGTCGTAACACGCAGGTGTGCGTGGGTCGAATGGCGACGACGACGGCGACATGTAAGGGACAAAAGCCGGGTAGCGGCCGTAGCTGTTTTGGGGACCGTGCCGGGTTCACCCAGCGGCGAGCGTGAGGTCCGTGCTGTGCAACGCACGAGGCCCCCACGTGCTCGCTTGCGGGAGTGAAGCCCGGTCCGGAAACGCACGCGGTGGATTTGCCGATCCCGCGACGGACAAAGTTTAGGCAGGTAGACGGATTTGGACCGGACGGGTTTCCCACGCGAGCGTGTGTTAAGCTCCAACGGGCAGAGCACATGTGTTCGCGTGGGGGGCCCTCGGGGTGCGAGGTTTGCTTTTGGGGGTGCGCAGGGTGACGTCATGGCTGCACGTGGGGTTGGAATCCGGCAGGAGGGTGAATCCCTGCCGGATGGTACCGTCCAAGAGGGACGAGGTATACGCGTGCAGCTGCATGACGTCACGGGCAGGTGCAAAGTGCGCGAGCTGTGAGTGGCCCGCGCTGGTGCTGCGCGTAATTGGAAAAAAGAAAAAAATTAACAAAAGCAAGCCTCGCTTTCGGGTGAACAGGATTCCCGGTAAGGGGTGGAAGACCCCTTACCAGGGCACAGGATGGACACTAGCTAGGGGAAGGGTTAGCATAGCTAGACCGGCTCCATGGGGCAGGGGTAAGTCCTCATGGGCCCGTGGAATGGTTAGTTCGAGGGATTGTAGTGAGCTTTAGGTGGGGAAATGATTTTTATCGATTTGGAGACAGTGACAGACTTTGGATGTGTAGTGGGGACGTAGCTTAGCTACGTAGTGTTAAAAGGAACGTGCTGTAGTGTAAGGGACGACGTGGGAGCACGAGTTAGTTAGGGGATGTAGATAGAAGGATGGCAGGATTCAGCGTGGTGTGTTGAAAAGTTGTGAGGTGAGTACATGATGAGTGAGTGAGGCCAGCGGGTCTGTGTGAATGGAGCGAATGTGGAATGCATGGTGCGATGAGTGATTGGGGGGAGGAGTGACTCCCGCCCAAGGACCCCAGGGTCAGTGTAGAGTGAGTTAGCTGGGGTAGTTAAATTTACAAAATGGAGGTCGTTTTGTTGTTGGTGGGAATGTAGGCTCGATACCCATTTGGAGGGGTGCAGGAGCCCTGTTGACGGGCTGGGAGCGTGGCTGCGAAAGGTGAGTATCGCTGAGTGGGTACCCGGGCACCGGCTAGTCGGCCTGGTAGGCCAAGGGCCCATGGGGGGCCGGGATAGCGTAGTGGGCACGGGTGCGCCCGCTTGGTGCGGGGCCCGGAGCGCCGTTAGCCGCGTGGCAGTGTTGTGGGCACGGGTGACCCTCGGAAAGGGGCCCGGGAAGCCAGCCTGCCACGTGTGCGTCTCAGGGGAGTTGCCATGGTGGGCACTCCGTGGTGTTTAGGGAGCTGGTAGGCTCGGAGGCAGTGTAGTGCCCGGGGGTGCCATTGTAGGGGATTCGGCAGAGGGTCGTGCCTGCCAAGGGAGCCACGCGTCCCTGCCACGAAACCGTGTGAGGCACGGGAGGAAAATTCGAGGGCGAGGCCCGAAATTGTGAGGACACCAACACAGGCGACGGGAATCTGGGTTTTTAGAACCAATAGATTAAGCACGAGGCGCTTGTTGAAAGCCCCGGGTAGTTTAACAGTAAATGGATAGGGTAGATTAGGAAGTGTACCCCTCCGCACCATCCATCCCTTCGGTCACGTTGTGGGCCGCTGGACCCACTTTGGGTTAGATCACTGAAGTCTGGGGAGCCATCCTGAGGCGTCATTGGGCCCGACACAGGACGCTAGCTCTCCCTTATTCCCCTCCGGGAAGGGAACGTAGGGGTTGGGAGTAGGCTAGTGGACGATAGGTTAGCCGAACAAGGACAGTAAAGGGGGGTTAGGGGACGATTTATAGTGGTAAGTAAAAGTAAAAAGAAAAAAAATTAATTGGGGCTAAATTGGTTTTTACAAATTAAGGGAGTGGGTATGGACAGTGACAGGCAAAGGCGATAGGTGGGAGGGAGACAGGTAGGTAGGTCCGAGCCCGCCTTCTGTGTGGCCAGCACCACCGCACTCCCTCCACCAACCTGCACTGCACGGCAAGAGGCCGGCCAACTTCATCGGCTGGCTCTGTGCTGCAAGGCCTGTGCCGGTCGGATCGTCCGACGGATGTTTTTCTTCAAGGCCTGTGCCGGCCAGTTCGTCTGCAGCTGCTGTGCTTCAAGGCCTGTGCCGGCCAACTTCATCGGCTGGCTGCGTTTTGCTGCAGGCCTGTACCGGCCGGATCGTCAGAGCTGGTTCTGCAAGGCCTGTGCCGTCACTTCACTGCCGGCTGCGTTTGCTACAGCGGCCCTGTTTTGCCATGCCTGCCTGCCTGCCTTTGCTTTGGCCCATGCCCACTGCCCATGTTCATTTTGCCCCCATTCAGTTTGGTTTGCCCCCTTGTTCATTGCCATGTGCGCCAGGATCATCGAGCAACAGTTTGCAAGCTGCAGGAACTGTCCTGTTGGCAGCTACAACACGGTCCTGCAATGGCGGCCCGTGCGCCGGCTCTGTTGACTCTTTTTCTTTTTCCTGCAGAGTCCATTGATCCTGGGCCATGGTTTAGTGTAAATTTTTAAGTTAAGTTGATAAGTTGTGTATTGTAAATATGAGTGCGCCCCCGGCATGTCTGTCATAGCGCCAGCAATTTTATTTAAGTCGTCCGTGTGAGTGAGTTTGTTTAGTTAGTTACTCAGCCCTCAGGTTATTTATTTTGGGGACACGAATACCATAAATGTCGCACTCAGGGATCCGAAGGTAAAACGTACTAGGGGAGAACTACAATGATGGCACACGAGAATTTGACGACTCGGGACGAGTCTGTAAAAAAGGGAGGGGGTAGTGTTACGGCTGTGGAAATTAGCAACCACCATTCAGGTCCCGTAGGTGAGATATTTTAAGTACTGTTATAGTTAGCCCAAACCCATTGTTTAGAGGGAATTAATGTGATTCATTCGGGCTGCGACCTTCGAGATAGCCGTTTTTCTGTCCTTTCTTTAATTTGAACAACCACCAACCACAACGCCGCTTCTCAACAACGCGCCACCCCCCACCATCCACGCAGCCACATCTTCGCCCCCTCGCCGTTCAACAGGCTCCGTGCGGTACGATCTCCGCAGAGCTAGCAGGAGGATGCGCACGTTTTCCGGCCTGTTTTTCCCGTCTGGCTTCTCCGCGCTTGGTGCGAGGGAAGAGGGGAAGGGCAGCTCGCCGCCGATTGGTGGATGGACAGTGTGAGGCGGTCGGGGTGAGGGAACGCCCCTTTTCCAGAACCCTCTCGAAGGAGGGTGGAGCCGGAAACGGGGCGGAGCAACAGGGCGGGGCGCCGGGGGTATAAGAGTCGGAGACGCAGGAGGCACTCTCTCTCTCTCCTGGTTCGGTGTTCTCAGTCGGCTCTCTTGGTTCGGTTTCTCAGTCGGCTCTCTTGGTTTGGTGTTCTCAGTCAGTGCTCTTGGTTCGGTGTTCTCAGTCGGTGCTCTTGTTCGGTTTTCTGGTCTCGGTGTACTCGGTCCGTGCGTCGAGGGGCCAGCACGAGCAGGCACGAGGCATGCCGGAGAGACCTCGCCGACCACGCTCGAGCACGGAGTCACGGCCAGGCGGGACCACGTCGGCGGACGGTCGCCAAGGACTCGACGCGATCAGGGAAGTCGCGACTTCCATTTTCTTTTGGGTTTTGTGTGAACGTGTGTGTGGCGCCGTGTCTTGTGAAGTAAAATTGTATAAGTGTTGCCGAGTGTTCGCGTTAGCCGGTAGTATCTCTGCGTCATTGTTTCTTTTGTTGTAACTACTTTATGTGCATTCTTGCTGTAAATACCTGCTGTATATGTGTGCTATCTGTGTGCGTGTAATAAATGCTTGCTTGTTGAATTGTTTCCCCGTTTCGCTGCGTCCTTTCCTTTGTTGAGTCTTCATCTTGCTTCACGTAAAGGGTTTGAGTGGGCGCGAGACACCCGATAATTAATTGGAACCGTCAAGGTCGACGATAACTCCGCTCGGTTATCCCTGTAGCACGGAACGAGCCGCTTAGCCGGTTCGTGTCCGAAGTCGACCTGTGGCGTGGTACAACCCCTCGGTAGGTTACCCGTGCGGTACTTAGGTATATCGACTTTCGGCGATTCACCCTACCTCGCACGGGTGGAATGCGGACTGGGTTGTAGTGGGTTAAACCCCCACCCGTGACTGGCTCCCGGCGTTAGTCCGAGAGGGTCACGACTGAATTGTTCGTCCGGTGGGCGAGGCGGTCGCGATTCGAGTCACGTGGCCGATCGCACGCCGGCGGGCGCGAATTCGCAACAATATATATATATATAATATATATATATATATATATACATATATATATACATACATGTATATACACATATATATAACATATATAATACACAAACATATATATACAATACATGTATATATACATACATTACATATATATACATACATTACATATATATATATGTATATATATACACAAAAATATCTAATATATATATATACACATTCAATACATGTATATATACATACATTACATATATACACATACATTAGATATATTAATTATAATTTATATATATATAACATATATATACGTGCATATATATACACATACATATATATGTATGTATGAGGTGTGTTCAAAAAGTATCCAACCTTAATTTTCGTGCGTAAACAAATGAAGCTAGGGAGGCGTGGTTTGGTGCACGTATGTAGGCGACCCTAATCCGTATGCGTGAATATTTTCCCGCCTGCAGAAGCTGTCAGTCGCCGACAGACCGCCGATGAGTGAGGAAGTGTAAGTGAGCGCCGTCGGATTTTCGTTTTTGACAAAATGACGGAAAAACTTGAACAACGCTACTGCATCAAATTTTGTGTAAAGCTTGGCGATTCCCAAGTGGAAATGATCCGCAAGATTCAACAGGCCTTCGAACGAAGCAATGAGCACCACACCGATAAAAGAGTGGTACAACCGCTTCAAAGATGGTCGCACATCAGTGGAAAGTGAAGCACGTTCTGGTAGGCCCTCAACATCCCGAAATGAGATCGTCATTGACCAAGTAGGACCCTGCTGATGCAGGATCGTCGAATCACGATCAGAGAACTTGCAGACGAGGCGGGCGTCAGCATTGGATCCGTTCATTCCATTGTGACTGAGGATTGGGCTTAAGAGAACCTCAGCGAAGTTCGTGCCAAAGCTGCTAACGATCGAGCAGAAGCAACTCCGTTTGGAGATCGCACAGGACATGCTGGAGACTGTGAACAGCGATCCCAACTTCTTCAACACAGTAATCACTGGCGATGAGACCACAGTGATCCGTCATTTTGTCAAAAACGAAAATCCGACGGCGCTCACTTACACTTCCTCACTCATCGGCGGTCTGTCGGCGACTGACAGCTTCTGCAGGCGGGAAAATATCCACGCATACGGATTGGGATCGCCTTCATACGTGCACCAAACCACGCCTCCCTAGCTTCGTTTACGCACGAAAAATTAAGATTGGATACTTTTTGAACACACCTCGTATATATATACATGAATATATATGTATATATATGTATATGTACTCATATATATGTATATATATATGTGTGTATATATATACACGTGTAAATGATGTATGTAT
>CM068958.1:113185977-113205934 GCA_035128595.1 Eptatretus atami | reverse complement strand
GCACACGCACAGTCTGTTTGTGGGTTTCTTTGTGGCTTGCTTTATGTGTTTTGCAATAGCACTCCAAGCCCTGCTTCCTCTTATCCTTCAGTATGGATTCTTTTTAATAAAACAAGAGCAAAATTGATGGTACACCATCACAAATCCCCTCGCTTCCCACCTGAAGCAAAGTTGAAAGAAGGCAAAAATGTGACACCAGGAATGGCCCAATATCGAATTTTAAGTTTTAAAAAAAAATTCTTTTGATCCCTGTGACTGACATACCTTCCTCTGGGCATGAACCAGTTTTCAAATCCCCAAAATAATTAAATGTTTCATGCTTCCCCTAATGTTGATTGCACATACAAAGTTTCATTAAAAAATGTTCAAAAATGTGCCCATAATTGCATTTTTTGGCATTTGACCTCTTGACCCCGCTACAAGGCCCCAGGGGGGCAGAGCCAAAATTTATACTGCTCTTGGACCATCTTGCCACATGTTGATCATAACTCCTAAGTTTGGTGAATTTCTGCACAACTGGTTCAGAGGAGAAAGCATGATGAGCTGACAGATGGACAGAAAGACAGACACAGTTGATTACAATATCCCCCTGTTAAAAAAACAAAACAAACAAAAACGTGGGGATAAAAACGTTGCTTATCATGCAAAATTTGCTGTTGCTGAGTGGATTAACGTTGCTAACTTTTAAGCTAATGGATGCTGTTTTCATCCCAGACAAAGTAAAGTTTGAACTTTCTTTCTTCTTGGATGTGAAGAAGGGTTACACATGGGCATGGCTTGTATCTAATATTTTGTTGCAGCTCTGCAAAACCACCATTCAAGGAAAATGCACACAACATATAGGCTGGAGTACCCCAAAAGCAGTGTTCTAGGCCCCATATTATTCCTAATCTTCATCAATGATCTCACTGACTCTCTGAAAAATCTTCTATATCTTTTTGCTGATGACTGCACTCTCTGCCATGACATATCTCATCTTTTTGACAGACAGGTAGCAGCCACTCCCCCTCTCATCAGACCGTGACAAAATCTCAAACTGGTCAAACACAATTTTGCTAAATGTATCCATGTTGTCCACTCTTTGCGTTCTCCCTTACCCCTCGTCGTGACCTGCATTCCTTGATTGGTCCTCTGCATCTCTTTTCTCCCTTCACCCTGCTGTTTTTTCCCCTTGCTCCTGCTCTTCCATTTGTTATGTTGTATTCTGATTTGATCTGTCTCATCGCTCTTCCACGAGCAAAGCCATGTAGAAAAAAAAAAAATATATATATATATATATAAAATAAATTAATAAACAAATAAATAAACAATGCCCGGCCATTCTCGACATTTTCCAGGAACGTCTCCCCCACGAACAGCGGGGTCTGACAAATACATATATATTCAATCGAAAGTGAATTATGCGACCTCTGAGCTATTCTGTGACCTCAAACCTGAAATTACCCTCCCAACGTGCACACATATTCCCCCCCCTCCCCCCCACAACGTGCAAAAAGTTGCACGTGCTTTCGAAAGGTGTCTTATTGTGATGTTTTGGAGAGTGCTATGCCAATGCGGCTTGAATACTCTGTTTTCTAAGGCACTTACATCTATCAGCATGACAAAGCATTTTACCATGCTACTTTGTCTGTTAAGAAATGCTTCAAAGACAACAACAATGACAACATTGACCACCTCAAAGCCTGAAGTCAAAAGCCCATCTCACCATTGAGGAATGCCTTGGAATATCACTTGGAAATCAATGGACAATAATCCAGTATTAAGTTTGTACTTTCTCTGTAGAAGGCATTGTGTATTATTATGCTTGATGTCGACAATAATTTTGTACAAAGTCTTTGCATTATCACAGATTAACTTGGTCAAGTTAGGAAAGTACACTTACGAAGGAAACAGAAGAGACCCAACCGATGAATCTGTTGTGTGGCCAAACGCTTCGATGCAACATTTTGACCACAGAGTGGTCTTCAATTGGGACTATCAAGACTTATACACTGTTAAAACATCAAACCTGAGCTTTTCTCCATGTGATAAATTCATTCTTTGGATGCGCCCTCTGTTTCATAAATAGGTTATCCCAGTAGAAAGTGAATAAATTGTTGTGCAGTTAATTACCTTTTACTGTTGCTCACAAAATATGGAGAATGAGGGACCTTCTTCTTCGTCGTCTTCTTTTTAAGTTTTATGGCATTTACAGAGCTGTGAAGCTCTATATACACCACACACCCAGACATCACAGTGGTGAACGAAGAAGCATTTAGGCAATCCACCATACTATATGGATTTCCCGCTCTCTTTTAAAAAAATCTCAGCACCGCCTTGTCGAGTCGGGAATGCTTCTGGTTCAAATGACCGAAAATTTTCGGCAGAACCGACATGCCAATCCCTGCCTCTTTAATACTTTGAAATAGACTCAATCTGGGTCTGTCATATGGAGGGAATTTTAAAAACAGATGGTTCAAATCTTCGGATTTCCTACAAGTTTTGCAGGTCCCCGTCGGGTGACATCCTATTCTATGGAGGTATGAATTAAGATCACAGTGCAGAATGAGGGATGACAGCTTTGCTTAAATAAATACACTTAGTCATAAGAATCAGTAATTTCTTCAAATATTCAGATTTCACTCCAGGTTTTGACACTTATTGAGTCCACGAGATCCGATCCTCAAATCCAAACACATATAAATTATATACTTTAATTAGTCTGTGAGAGGCCATCGTGGTTCCAAGGCAAGGAATTCTTGAGCTAAAGAACCGAGTAATGTGACAGAGGGCTGACCAAGATGGTGCACCCCTATCTTGGTCAGGCTTTTTTTTATTTTTTGTGATGAGCATCCCCTAAATTACCTTCAAAAGGGGTGTTTTAATCAACCCAAACATCCAGTTTTCATCAATGCACTCTCTTGGAGTTCCCTTAATATGCAAGCAAAGTTTTGGACCGCTAGGTTTCATGGTTTTGGAGTTATGGAGGAGACACATTGACTGACTGACAGAATGAATTACTGAGGGACACACTGACACATTCTTATAGAAAAGCATTTCTCAACAAATACATACCAAGTAAGCTTTGAATACCATATAATTTGGCCTTCGGCCCATATGTATATATTCATTCTAAATCCATGCATTCTGGCCTTAAAGTTGGTTTAGATAAGATGTATTCATGGTATTGATTGTTTCCCTGGCCAGAGGAGAGGGTATTGCATTTGGGTCCGTTTGTCTGTCTGTCTGTCTGCCTGTCTGTTTGCACAGAACATGAGTATTTTTCCCTGCAACTGCTTGTCAGACCGATTCAAAATTTTCAATGTAGAATGTTTTAATTATAATTATGACATCATAGGTCATGTGGTGTGGCAGCCATATAGGAAAAATGGAAAAACTTTGGACCTCTGCATCTCTGAAACCACACTAAGGAAAAAAACTGAAACTTGGCAGATGGCAAGTACTTCTTATGAGGAATAAGGGTGATTAAAAAAAAAATGATGTCATAGGAACCTTCGTTATGACGTCATAATTGCATACATGAAATGCTACATCCGATCAGTATGAAAATTTTTGAGGTTGTACAAGGGTTAAATTGGTCCAGAGAAAAAAAATTGTCGATGTCATTCAGCAGACGTGCTTCGGCAGCCATATTGTTTTTTGGATTTTTTTTAACCTTCAATATCTTCTTCTCTGAAACGGCTAAACAGATCAAGGCAAAACTTTCCAAATATGACCACCTATCCATGAGGAACAAAACGTTCACACATATGATGTCATAGGTCACATGGTTTGGCAGCCATATTGGATTAACCCTAAAACATAAATAAATTTACCCTAAAACCTTTTTCTTCTCCAGAATGGCTTTACAGATTGAGGGGAAACTTCACACGAATGTTTCCCAAGCCTTGGGTATACCGGTATTCGGGAATAATTGATAGGTCACATGGTGTGGCAGTCATGTTGAATTGAGAAAAAATCTTTTAAAAATTCTTTCTCTTGAACTGCTTCATCAATCTACGTGAAACTTCACAATTATGATGTGGTGGTGATGGGAAATATAGGTTTTTTATTTCAACCTGATCAGATACATGGTCTGGCAGCCAGAATTATTTAATTTTTTGATACATGTTATTTTTGATTTTTTTTTTGGGAATAAGGCTCACTTGGCTGTGCCTGGATGGGTTTGAGGGTAGAAGAGTAGCAGCTGAAACCTGAATCCTATCAAAGCTCCTCCTGATGACTTCATTTTTACTTTTTGCTTGTTTGGGTTCCTTCTGATGGCTCCAATGCAGAGACTCTAACCGACCAGTATTTGGTCTTCCATTTGATTTGAATTGAATTTATTTTAATCCCATTCTGAATTCAATTGAATAATAATAACAGTCATGGATCAGGGTCAAATGTCCGATCACAGAGGGGTTGCATCAAAGTTGTACGTCTTGGTACCCGGTCATCACTACCATCAGTTATAAAGTGGCAGTTCTAGTTATGTCGATTATTAATCACGTAACACACCAGTACACAAAACTACACAAAACAAGTCCTGGTGAGGGTCTGCAATGTCCAATTGCTCTTTTTCTTGTTAAAACTGTTTTAGTTGTACAAACCTTTGATGAAATGCAGGCTTGATCCAATATAATTATAACCCAACCCTAACAATGCTAAATAGTGAATGCAATCTGAAGGTTATGTGATCGAACTTAAGTGCCTGTGGCAGAGTCTCATTCTACTATAGGCAAGTAGGTACACATAATGTATTATGGCCATATATAGTGCTTCTCTTGTCTGGTGAATCTGAATAAAGCAAGTAGGATAAAATAGAAAACAAAGAAGTTACTGAAATGGGTGGGTTCTAGAAAGGCAGAGATGAAAAGGTTTCAAGGTGAGGTTCTAATGTGAGTGGGTTATGTTTAGGTAAAGATGACAAGATTTGAAATGAGTGGGCTCTTAAAAGGTGCAGGGAAATGTTTCATTTCCTTTTTCCACTCAACCAGGGATGAAATCCCTGCTGTCCTGATATTGCATTTCCATATTAATTTAGTCAACCTAAATTAGCTGGCAACTTGAGCCGTCTCGGAATTCTTTCAGACCCATTCCCAAAGTGAGAAATTTGGATGGGAGGAAGTACATCACGACACTGACCAATCAAGTGACGAGTTGGCATATACATTTAATCCACATCTATGGAGAATGGGTTCACTTCTGGGATATGGGTTCGACAGCCGCAAATTGCAAGATTTCAAGTTGGTGGGTTCTATGTAAGCACACAGATAATACATAGGGTGTTTGGGTAAGTGGGTTCTTCGTAGCCACAGATAATACATGTTGGAATCAAACTTGCTTGCATATATTAATGAGGGAGAAGCTAAGAACTCAACAGTGTCTCAGGCTCAAGTGTAAACATAGGACAAGGGTTTTAGGAGGCAATGGAGAAATAAATAATAGGACCTGATATTCGAATGTACATCACAATCTTCGAAGGCAAGCATTCAAACTGTGACATTCAGCAGGCTGAATTGGATAAAGTCGGAAAAAGAAGCAAATCGGCCACTTATAGGTCAGTGGGAAATAAAGCACAGTCAAAAGTTTTTTTTTTAATAAAAAAGAATCTGTGTTCTCGGTGTTTTTTTTTTTATCCCATGAACAATAAAATATCCTGTGATTGCAAAATAATTGCCAGTGGAAAGAAGAGTCAAAAAATATGTGGAAAAAAAAATGGACTACATCACAGGAGAAACGTCACGTAAAAACAGTACAGTACATCCCTGCCACCATTGCCTATGGTGCAGAGGAAATGGAAATCAATGAAAAATATTCACTCTCATCATGTGGCGGTTAACCACGCCATTCAATGCGCATTGAGACACGGCTGTTGAGAAGCTGGGTTGTCAGACAGCATTGTCGAAGGGCAGATTACATGGGAAGGAACCAAGCCGGATACTTAACAAATGCACGTGACATTCCTCTTGATGCACTACTGTTCATAACGATGATGAAAACGAAATCTGCTGTCATTCTTTAAAATGCAATAAAAATATTTATGACTTTCATTTCTGGAATATTTTTAGATCGATTTATTGTTGTATATTTTGATTTTCGGTTTATTAATCATTTATCGAATGCATTTATGCAACTTCATTCAGATGTTTCTTTTTTTTCCCTTTGGAGGTGAGGAAGGGCGAAACTTTGTTTCCTTGGATTACTAATGACGTGACAATTTATGAGCTGCAAAGCCTGTAACTTACAAGATAAGTTTGAATCTCACAAATATGCAGTTATGAGAGTAATCTTGCCATGGCTGGATTCAACCAGTGTTGTGGAATTCAAAGTGAAGAATTGCTTGCCAAACCAACTCAACACCTTGAGATACCATCTCTGTACTAAAACTCAGATAAAATAGGTTAAGAGAGGGTGAGATAGAGAAGGGGAGTAAAGAAGAAGTGTAAGGAGGAGGAGTAGGAGGAGATAGATATTGAGGTACAGGGAGACAGAGAAAGAAAGAGATGGAGGCCTTTTAAAAACTAGCAAGGCCTTTATCCACAGCTCGTTGAGTACGACTCTGAGCCAGAGCCCGTACAACACAACTTTCATGGCTTGACATAGTTGAGTCCAAGGCTCTCAAAATGATTGGAATCTCCTGTGACGAAGCTGAATATCTGGGTCAGTTGCTCCTGCATTGCAGGCAGGTTGGAAGCCTCTGCATCTTCAGCCATCTCTTTTCTGATCTTGCACCCTTTGCCCTTCTTACATGTCCTCCCTCCCCCATCCACAGTGCACGCGTTTCTTCCACCCAGCCAGCACAAAGACGTTGGCCAGATATCAGAACCGACGTCGGAAATCTGTTTGCGACCGTACAGACCTTCTGCCAACGTTGGCCAAACATCGGTGTGCTCTCTGGGCAGTAACCCACCTGCAGTGAAACTCCCAACATCCAGGCTTACGAGTCACCTACACTCATTTATTCCTCTTTGAGACCACCGTGGAACCAACTTCCTTAGTCTGTGAAATCTCATTCTTTCTTCCATGGATGCAAACCAGCGCTGGACCTCTTCCTATGGCCATCCCCATTCTATACTCATTAGCTCTCCCCCCCCCCCCAAGCCAGTTCTTCCTTTCCAGGTTCTGTTTTCTCCTTTCTCCGTCCACCCATACTTTTGTTTATTTGTTCATTGCTCTTTCATGCCTGCTTTTCCCTTCCAGTTATTTCAGCCCCTTAACTGTTGTCTTTCAGTATACATCATTCTTCCCCTCACCTTTTCTCCCTCCAAATTTCCCCCTGCTGTGTCCCTCTACCCTGCTGTCAGTGTGTTTTCTGCTTTCCAGTGTGCTCTCGCTGTTCTGTTCTTTTTTTCTTCGTCTCTGTTTTAGCTCTAACACAAGCCTCTACTTTGTATACAGAGTGAGAGAGGAAGAGATAGTGAGAGAATCTTCAGAATCATTTCCATTTCTGAAACACTCATATAGCACAAAACAAACTGAGACAAACACTTCTAATGTCACAGTACACTCGAAATAATAACCAACAAACTGCAAAGGGAGAGATACCAAAACATAAAAATAGATAGAATGATACCAAAAGAGAAAGACTCCAAGGTTAACAACAAAAACCCCTAGAGGGCAGTCTTCAGGCTAGAATCTTAATGCACAAGTCTTGTACAAAGGTGTTTCTTCTTATAGCGCATGCAAATATGAAGATATTTCTTAAATCGCTCTGTTTAGAAGCACCTTTACATTTTCTAGTCAAGATTTGGTAAATCTCAAAACACTATGACAAAGTTAAAGACACGAGCTTGCGTGGTCCTCTTATTCCCCAATGCAAATCTGAATTAACACACACACACACACACACACACACACACACACACACTTTGAGACCTGGTAGGTCTCCGTTCCACCTCATGAAACACACCCACATGTGGAGATAGCAACCAACGACAGCAACTTACTTGCGCACGCACACGCACGCATGGAGGTGGATACTTCGAGAACAGGAAGGGCTCCATTCCACCTTTTGAAACCCGCATATGGAGATAACAACCAACAACAAACACCACGTGCACACGCACACAAACATCCAAGCTTCCAAGCCAAAGTGCTTGAACATTCAACTTACGTTTGCTGTTCCTGCTCTTTGTTGAGAAATGTTTTTTTTTTATTTATCTAAAAATGCAATTGTAAAATAATATTAAAATCAACAGTATGACAAAGCCAAATGATATAATATTTTAAAAAGCCTGTCCAAACAATACACACAAACCTTGATTATAAGCGGCCAGAATGCACGCATGGTCATTTAAACACACATCGCAAGGCCAAAGGGTATGGTCACAGAAGAAGCTGATGTTTCATCGGTCAACTGGTGAACTCTTGTGGTTTCATCAGCGAGGCGAAAATTCGCTTCAAACGCAGAAATCATAGGTCACCGTGTCATAGAGACTGTTTGATATGAAGTACAGTTGCAGAAAGCTAACTGAAGCAGGTTTGCATTATTTGCATAACCCAACACATCATCAGTGACACCAAAATTTACATAAAGATGAACCAGATGGGAGAAGGCCTCAACCATGCCGAAATTACCAATACAGAGAAACGTCTCCAAAGACAACAACCTCCTGGAGGGAGTGTGCAAGCTCAGCATTTTAAGCATCTGTCCTTTAGACGTGAGTGTCTACATTCAAGCTTCATCAGCATGACAAAATGAGCTTAACATTCCGAGCATACAGCCAACATATACTTTGACTGACTGACTGAAAAACACACACACACACACACGGAGATCTGAGAATTATGTACACCCGTTTTTCGTAGTATGAGAAGTATGAATCAGGTCTCGGTTTGAACCTCAGTCCAGCTATAAACTGTCGTCCTGGTGTTCCCTAGGCTGGGCGAGTCATCAATGTGGGTGAATCGTTCATCGGAGGGACGTTTATCTGAGTGTCACTTCTGCTCGCATCAATGCTTGGACATTAAAGATCCCAAGGTGTCCATCATGAAGAGTAGACGAGGTACTGCCGATACCCTTCCGAAATTCCAAATTCCTGCCTGAGCTGTGGGTTTCCAGTGGTTTGGACTTCTTGCATATCCTATGACACCGGGTAAGACAGCTTGGTGTGCTATATCAGTGCAGTTGCTGTGCAAGCTTCAGCTCGGACACTATGAACAAATTCACATTCTCAGGTGTTCACGTGTTACGTGCAAACAGGCTTCATCTGCTTTTCAAAGGACTTCTTTGTTATCATCACCGACTTCCCTTCAGAAGGGTGAAAGTTCAACGGTCATCTGAATTTGCAAAGGCATACATCAACAGTCATCAAAGAAGAATCGTGTCAAGTCGAATATGACTTTTTCATGGAAGGAGGAAAAGTTAAACAAGCGAGAACGGCACTCGGTTCCTCCAACATGCTAAACAGTTCATGTTTTGTATCCCACTGATAGGCCGGATCTGCATCTGGACTTGAACAAAAATCGAATCGGCTTGTTCTTCTCACCTAACCAACTTATCCACCCAGTTTTGTCACAGCTCGTCCACAACTTTTTGAGATAACGTGCCACACGTCGTTTTTGGTCCCATCTCTCAATGGTGAAGACTCCTTTAAAAAAAATTATTGTACCCAGATCTTCACCAAAATTGAATCAATTCGTCCTTGTCACACATCCAACCTGTCCACCAAGTTTCTTCCGAATTCGTCTGCAACTTTTTAAGATATCCTCCTCGCAGATAGACAGAAGAACAGAAAGGAGTGAAAACACAACCTTTGTCCTCGATGGTGGAGGAAACTCGAATGCCACTCGGTGGAGCACATACCTCCGCCAGGTTGAACAGTTTACGTTTTGTCTCCCGCTCATAGGCTGCACCTGGATTCGGACCTGAACCAAAATCTAATCAGCCATTCTTATCCACCTAACCGACTCATCCACCAAATTTTATCCAGGTCCGTCCATATCTTTTTGAGATATCCTGCCAGGCAGACGGAGAAACAGGGGTGAATCCATAACCTCCATCCACCTTCGGTGGCAGAGGTAATAAATAAACAAACAAACAATCAAACAAACAAACAAGCAGTCATACACTGGTACTTACGAAATCGTCAACTTGACCTCTGACTTCGTTCTAATAAAAGCTGTCTCTAGAGAAGGTAGCGACGCAAACCAGAAGTTTCTACGATGATTCTGTACCAAACATCAAAAATCGAATGTTTGACCTCACCGTGACCTTGACCGTTGACAATTTGACCAAAATCTAATCAGCACTAGCCATCACCCTCCTGAATCACGTGATGTAATTTGACATTGGTAGCTTCTTCCGTTCTCGAGTTATCGTGCCTACAAACAACAAACAAACAACATACAAAAACAAACAAACAAACAGAAACGGAAGGCATCAATATACTTACGAAATCTTTAGATTTCGTAAGTAACAAAACAAGCAGTCATAGACTGGTACTTACGAAAAAGTCAACTTTACCTCTGACCTTGTCTAATAAAGCTGTCTCTAGAGAAGGTAGTGACGCAAACCAGAAGTTTCTACGATGATTCTGTACGAAACCATCAAAAATCGAATGTTTTACCTCACGTGACTTGACCTTTGACCGATTTTGACAAAATCTAATCAGCGCTAGCCATCACCTCCTGAATCACGTGGTGTAATTTGACATTGGTAGCTTCTTCCGTTCTCGAGTTATCGTGCCTACAAACAACACACACAAACAACAACACACACACACCACACACACAAACACAAACAGATGACGGAAGTCATCAATATACTTACGAAATCTTTAGATTTCGTAAGTAAAAAATCAATGAAGTTTTTTGTCTCAGAAACAATAAAGACCAAAAAAATAAACGAAAAAATGAAATATGAAAAGGATAAGCTTGAAGCTTGGTTAAAGGGGATATACAAAACCAAAAAACATCGAGAAACCCATTATTCATGGAAAACAACTTTGATTAATTCACACACACACAACACACACACACACACAACACACACACACACACACACAATTTTGTTATTCAAACAACCATGGCTATTAATGAGTGGAGGATTGCCTAAACCTTGTGACGATTCGTTTCACACGTATTATGGGCACTGTTGCAGAGAGACGGAGTATTGAATTATTGAGCACAGCACGAAAAAAAGAAAAAAATTAATTACAAACTAAATTACCCGCCACTCCCACTCCAAAAGAGCTCTTTTGCTCCTCCGCCGAGCCCGGAATCATCAAAGCGGTTCGATTCGCGGAATAAAGTGCCGGGTAAATGTAGTTTCTATTTCACTCGCATTATGTTTAACATCAAAGCAACGTCAAGCGATGATAGATTCAAACACGAGGGCAAATGTTAAGGTTTATAACCGTCATGGAGTTTCTTTCAAAACCCTAACCCCACGCCATCACTTGATCAGCATACAGGGCTCAATGAAGGGAACAAATATCAACCTCTTTCATTTGCAAAACAAGTTGTTCATGTCAGCTAAATGAATGTGAGAGGCCATCACAGTTGCAGTGCGATGAAGTGCAAAGGGTTAATAAATACTAACATGTCCCAAAAAAAATAAATAGGAGACATCCTTTAAATGGGTTACTAAGGGGGATATCTACACGCCATGTATATGTATACTCTTCCATTTCTTCCACCGGGTTACCTCCACCCTGAGGTTGCTTTCTATTTTCTTTCCCGTCTCGACAGCAGTGTCCTCCCTCCTCCTAGGATGGCATTGATATGAACGTCTGACAATCCGTGCGATTGTTTCGCACTGCTCAATTGGGGTAGTGAGCAGTGAAGATCTCTTCATTTTCCCCAATTATCTTTTGCTTGCGTACGCAGTATGTCGATTTCCCCTGAGCCTGACCACTCCGTCTGCAATATGGATGTTAAAAAACCCGGAAGGGGGGGGGGGGGGGTCATCGACATATTAACGAGAGGAAGGAAAAGGAGTCGTCTGCAACAAGGGGGAATAACGGCCTTCCACATATTAAGGATGCAATGGATAGAATGGAAAACTTTGGAAGAGAGAGACAGACAGAGAGAGAGAGACACAGAGACACAGAGAGAGACAGAGAGAGACAGAGAGAGACAGACAGAGAGAGAGACAGACAGAGAGAGAGAGACAGAGACAGGAGAGAGACAGACAAGAGAGAGAGCAGAGACAGAGAGAGAGAACAGAGACAGAGAGAGAGACAGAGACAGAGAGAGAAGACAGAGACAGAGAGAGAGACAGAGACAGAGAGAGAGACAGAGACAGAGAGAGAAGACAGAGAGAGAGACAGAGACAGAGAGACAGAAACAGAGAGAGAGAGACAGAGAGAGAGACAGAGAGAAGAGACAGAGAGAGAAGAGACAGAGAGAGGAACAGAGAGAGAGACAGAGAGAGAGACAGAGGACAGAGAGGCAGAGAGAACAGAGAGAGAGACAGGAGAGAGAGAGACAGAGAGAGAAGAGAGACAGAGAGAGAGAGACAGAGCGAGAGAGAGACAGAGAGAGAGACAGAGAGAGAGAGGCAGAGAGAGAGACAGAGAGAGAGACAGAGAGAGAGACAGAGAGAAGAGACAGAGAGAGAGAGACAGAGAGAGAGACAGAGAAGAGAGAGACAGAGAGAGAGACAGAAAGAGAGACAGAGAGAGAACAGATAGAGCGAGAGAGCGAGAGAGCGAGAGAGCGAGAGAGCGAGGAGACGAGAGACGAGAGAGCGAGAGAGCGAGAGAGCGAGAGAGCGAGAGAGCGAGAGAGCGAGAGAGCGAGAGAGCGAGAGAGCGAGAAGAGCGAGAAGACAAGAGACGAGACAGAGACAGAGACAGAGACAGAGACAGCACAGAAGACAGAGACAGAGACAGAGAGAGAAAATAGAAGACAAGGTGAAATGATGTTGAGAGAAAAGAGAAGTTCATCAAGTCGAGGTTGGGGTGGAAGTATGCGACGCAGAGGTCGTTGTTGGTTCGTGTGCGCCTTGTGGCTGCTGGTTGCATCATTTTCTGGAAGCGCAATTGTGCCCCTGTTACCAGTAAGCTGCTACTCACGTCGCCGACCTTGGAAGGATGACAGGTTGAGGCAACCCCACCTGGTGATATTTAGCGATTTATCGACACGTCAGGGGCTCAAACTCAAGAACCTGAGATATTAAGGCAGCCACCTTCACCGCTAAGCCAAGAGCAGGCTTGTTATGGAGGTGACAGCTGCTTTGTACATGGGGTCTCCTCAAGCATTTTGCAACAGGAGGCCTACAGGACAGTCCCCTGCATGGTTAGATTGCCAGTGATCAGTATATTAATCAAATGCACTGTAGACAACAAAAAGGTCTAGATTTGCCACACTTGTTGCGTCATGCATTTGATCCATGTCTGGTCCATAACCACCGAGACGATGCATATGTGCTCGATGAATGACGAGCACGTGACACTTGGTGACTGCACAAACTACCAAACCATTAACAGAGGAATAGCATGAAGAGAACCGCTCACACTCAGCACTGTACCCAGAGCTCACAGCCCCCTTCTTTACGTGTCCCCAAGCAGTTCCATATGCATCATAACTGAGTCATTAAGGAGCAAACAAAACAACGCGCTATCAGGGACAAGACAGAAAGACATGTCCATGAGAAGTAGGAGGTGAGAGTAAACGATGTGAGCATTCAGTGAAGTGAGTGTTCAAGGTGCTGCTGGCAACCCACGCATCACAAGGTACAAATAATGGGGCCATGGGGGTGGGGATGAGTTAGAGTCGGTGGTTATTGAAGTGAGAGACTTTTGATCTACTTCACTCTATTTCGCTCGATACGAGTCGGCGGCGCACCTGATCTACCTGGAAGTCCTGAACCTCCCTCCGCAGGTCATCGCACAATTTGGACGACATAAACCACCACCGGTTGACCGGCTTACAATACAACTTGCATTCAGTTATGCCTGGTGTTGGCTTAATGGTTGGAGTGGTTGGCTTGGGATCTGAGGGTCATGAGTTCAAATCCCACTCAGCTGTTGAATTAATACCAGGTGGGGTTAACTCGACCTGTCATCCTTCCGAGGTCAGCAAAATGAGTGCCAGCTTTCTGGTATCCTGTGGCGGAGTGGCAACCCGTCCAGGATTGTGTCTAATAGCCAAGGAGACTGCTTAGGCAGCACCAACGCTCTGCAGAGTATGGTCCGGATGGATGGATTGCATTCAGTTCGCACTCAACAAATGAGTGAACCGCAACTTAATAGAAATTATTATTATTTAATAATGTGATACAAACCTTGTTGAAGAGCTTTTCAACAACACAACAATATATATTTATATACGTTGAAAAAAAAAAAACACAACTTCCAACGATTCTTAAAAATGCAGGTGAGTCTAGTCCAAGAATGCAGGTGAGCGGGGTTTCCAAATGCTCCCCTTTGGCTTCCCTTTGCAGCGAAAACATCAAAACACATCTACCAGCCTGCGCAGGTAGCCCCGCGTGCACGGCGCGTCACCAGCAGCGCGAGCAGGCAGAGCACGCGCACGCCGGGCGCGAGCGAACGGTTCGGGTTCACGGGGCTCGTGAGCACGAAGCGGCGGCGTTCAAGTTGTGACAGAATCTGTGGGGGACGTCACCTGATGACTTTTACAGAAGGACACTGCGCACTCAGGGGGATCACACAGTCTGATATGTATATATATATACACATATACATATACATATACATATACATATATATGTGTGTGTATACGTGGCACCGTACGCTACGCGTGAGTGTACACGAGTGGGATGAGACACACACGGCTGGCTGTACCAAGCGGAGATTGCATGAAAGCGAGGATCCAAGGAAGGGGGACCAGGTGTCGGGCTTGTGAGGACACGAAGCGAGCGAGAGGCGCACGACCTGCGCTCCCAGTCGAATCGGCTCCGTGCGGCGTCGCTGAGACACGAGGTTATCTTTACAAATTAATCACGGAGCCTGAATCTTGCTCGCGGGTCACCGGTCACGTGTACCGACACCACTCAATGACCTCTACAGGCCCTCGCTCTCCTCGCTCTCCTCGGTCTCCTCTCAAAATACAAATTTCTCGCGCGCGCTCCTCCGCTCGTTTGTGCACACACGTTTGTGTTCCCAGGCAGACGCGACCCCCCCCGAGGGCTCGACAGATGCATCGAGAAGCTGTTAGGGTCTCACCGTTAACTGGAGGGTGCCCCCGGGTCGCCTCGTTCCGGGAGCCGCGGCGCAAAGGACGCTCATCAGCGGCCCCGAGCCGCATGAACCATGAAAGGTCTCTCTCTCTCTCTCTGAGGAAAGTCTCGGTTACTTTGTACAATTATCTTCTTCTTCTTCTTCTTGTTATATATTATTTTTCCTCGGTCTCCAAGTCGTTTCCAAGGACTCGGTGAAAGTGTCGATTCGTTCCGCCGTTTGCGAGCAGCTGATGCCTCTGTGAGCGCGCGCGGCACCAGCGAGCCGCTCCCTTGTTTCTCCGCCCCCCCCCTCTCTCTCTCTCTCGTGCTCCCTGTTCTCCGCCCCCTCTCTCCCTCTCTCGCGCTCCCTTGTTCTCCTGTCGTTCCCCTGCACGCTCACGGCGCCCCGCCCGAGCCCGCCAGCTGCTCGCCTCCACCCCTCCCCTCACGGCCTGTGACGTCTCCGCATCATGGGTTCCTCCAAATGCCCCGGTGGTTGAACCCGAAACAGCTACAGCGAACACACCTCCAGCTCTCTAACAGTGCCCGCCCTGGGCCTCGGGCTGGGGAAGGAAGCGCAGCGTTGTTGAGAGTGGGATAAATATCAGACAAGCGACCACACACAGGCGCTGGTTTAAACGTACGGACGGACAGAGAGAGGCGATGCGCTTCCCTCTTGTCGACCTTGCGGCAGCAAACAAACCGCCTGCAGCAGAAAGGGCTCGAGCGGCAGGTTGAAGGGGTGAACTGAGATATCACTCCTCGTCGCTATTTGGATTATTTTATTTTGTCATTGTTATTGTATTATCGGCATCGTTACGCGGCGATTCTGCCAAGGACGCGTGGAGGGAACGCGGGATGCAGTGCTAACGAGCGCGCGCTCGGTGCACCTGCCCTGTTACCTAGCAACGACGGCGCGCTTTTCATGTTACCCCCGTGGTGTTACCTATCTGTCGCCCCTTCCCCCACTACCCGAACATGATTCCCCCGAGTCGGGCATGTTGTAAGCGCACATTGGCGTTGCTTTCCCGACAAGCTAATGGAGTCTGTGAGGAGGACGTGTGTGTGTGGTGTGTGTGGTGTTTGTGTGGTGTGGTGTGTGTGTTGGTGTGTGTGTTGGTGTGTTGTGTTAATAAAAATAATTGCGTTATTTATTATTATAGTTATAATTATTACTATTTTCATTATCTGAACGTTGCTTGACTATTTGTGACATTTAGTCACATGACCTGGCTCTAGACGTGTCACGTCATCATCACCATTTTGCCCTGACTACACAGAAAGCTATCATAACGCCATTCCTACATCATTCCACTATTTATGATATCAAAAGGTTATAACATCGTTTTAGCCAATAAACACTCATGGTATCACATCGTGCTACTGTGTGATAACATCAAAGCAATACGAGGTGTTTTAATCCAGTGCTGTCATGATCATGCCATTGTCATCACATTGTCATCACATTATCACACTGTTATCACATTGTTATCACATTGTTATCACACCGTTATCACATTGTTATCATGCCTTTAATCACATTATCACATTGTTATTACATCACACTGTTATCACACCATTATCACATTATCATGTTATCACACCGTTATCACATTGTTATCATGTTATCACACTATTATCACATTATCACACCGTTATCACATTGTTGTCACACTGTTATCACATTGTTATCATGTTATCACACTATTATCACATTATCACATTATCACACTATCACACCGTTATCACATTATCACACCGTTATCACATTATCACACTTATCACACCATTATCACACCATTATCATGTTATCACACCTTTATCACACCGTTATCACACTATTATCACATTGTTATCACATTATCACACTTATCACACCATTATCACATTGTTATCATGTTATCACACCGTTATCACATTATCAAGTTATCACACTGTTATCACATTGTTATCATGTTATCACACTATTATCACATTATCACATTATCACACTTATCACACCATTATCACACCGTTATCACACTGTTATCGCATTATCACACTGTTATCACATTGTTATCACACTGTTATCACACCATTATCACATTGTTATCATGTTATCACGCCTTTATCACACTGTTATCACATTGTTATCACGTTATCACACTGTTATCACATTATCATGTTATCACACTATTATCACGTTATCACATTATCACACTATTATCACATTATCACACTGTTATCACACCATCACATTATCACGTTATCACACTGTTATCACGTTATCACGTTATCACACTGTTATCACGTTATCACACCTTTATCACATTATCACATTGTTATCACATTATCACATTGTTATCACACCGTTATCACATTATCACACTGTTATCACACCGTTATCACATTATCACGTTATCACACTGTTATCACGTTATCATGTTATCACACCTTTATCACATTATCACATTATCACATTGTTATCACATTATCACAGTTATCACACCGTTATCACATTATCACACTGTTATCACACCATTATCACATTGTTATCATGTTATCACACCATTATCACACCGTTATCACATTGTTATCATGGTATTACGCCATACCACATTATCACATTGTTATCACATTATCCCACCATTATCACATTGTTATCATGTTGCTGTCACACCATTATCAAATTGTTATCATGTTATCATGCCATTATCACATTATCACATTGTTATCACATTATCACACTGTTATCACACCGTTATCACATTGTTATCATGTTATTACACCATTATCATTTTGCTGTTACTAAATCGTTATCACATTGTTAGCATGTTATCATGCCATTATTATGCCGTTATCATGCTGTTATTACACCATTGTTATCATGTTATCATGATACTGTTATATTATCATGCTGTTGTCATGCCGTTGTTATCACGCTGTTGTCACAATACTATTATCACATTATCACGACACTTATCGCGTTATCACATTACTGTTACTACATTGTTACGATCATACCATTGTTATCGTACCGTTGTTGTCATGCTGTTATCACGTTATCGCACCATTATCACACTGTTATCATGTTATCACGATATTGTTATGTTATCACACCATTGTTCTTACCCCGTTGTTATCATGCTGTTATTATCACACCATTGTTATCACGATATCACACTGTTATGCCATTGCTATTACACTGTTAACATGTCGTTATCAGGTTATCATGATACTGTTATCATGGTATCACACCATTATCATACCATTATCACGATACTGTTATCACGTTATCATGCTGTTGTTAACTAACATGCCGCTGCTTTCATGATACTGTTATCATGCTGTTGTTATCACACTTGTTTTCATGACATTGCTATCATGCCGTTGCCATCACGATATTGTTATCACGTTATCACACCATTATCATGCTGCTATCACACCATTGCCATTGTGTCATAGTTATCACGCTCTTTTTTATCTTTCCATTGTTAGCACGCTATTGTTAGCACACCATTGTTTTTGTGTTGTTATCATGACATTATTATAACACCGTTTTTTCATGATGTTGCTATCACGCTGTTGCTATCACATTGCGATCACGATACTGTTATTACATTGTTATCATGCCGTTGTTAACTAACATGCCGCTGCTTTCACGATACTGTTATCATGCTGTTGTTATCATGCCGTTGTTATCACACTGTTGTTTTCATGACATTGCTATCATGCCGTTGCTATCACGTTGCCATCACGATATTATCACGTTATCACACCATTATCATGCTGCTATCACACCATTACCATTGTGTCATAGTTATCACGCCTCTTTTTTTTATCATGCCATTGTTATCACGCTATGTTAGCACAGCATTGTTTTTGTGTTATCATGACGTTATTGGTTCACGAAAAAATATTTTCACGAAAAAAATAAGTGACCACTATATTCGTTATTGTTGTGTGTCTGTCTGTCTGTATGTCTGGTCTGTCTGTCTGTCCTGAGCATAGCTCCGTGGGTTTTGATCCGATCCTGATAAAATTTTGGTGGGAGTTTATATCATGATCTAGTTGTGTTTTCCTGAGAATGGCGTGGTGCGCCATTATGGCGGAGCCACGCCCAAAAAACATGTGTTTTTAGGGGGTAGCCGATTTCAATTTGCATCTTCTCATGACATTTTATTACATCTTGTTATTGGGGTTTGTCGAATCTGACAGGGTTTCGGTATTTGGTTAGCCCAATGGCACCTGCATAGCCCCACGGAGCTCGATTTTTCATTTTCGTCCCAAGGTCAAGGTCACAAGGTCACGAACTTAGAAATTGCGAATTTTGACATAAAAATTTTTCTTCTCCAAGGGTTTGTCGAATCTGGCAGGGTTTCCGTATTTGGTTAGCCCAATGGCACCTGCATAGCCCACGGAGCTCGATTTTTCATTTTCGTCCATGGTCAAGGCCACAAAGGTCACGGAACTTAGAAAATTGCGAATTTTGACATAAAAATCCATCTTCTCCGAGGGTTTTGTCGAATCTGGTAGGGGTTTCGGAATTTGGTTAGCCCAATGGCACCTGCATAGCCCAATGGCACCCCATGAAGCTCGATTTTTCATTTTCGTCCCAAGGTCAAGGTCACAAGGTCACGAACTTAGAAAATTGCGATTTTGACATAAAAATCCATCTTTTCCGAGGGTTTGTCGAATCTGGCAAGGGTTCGGTATTTGGGCACCTGCTAGCCCCACGGAGCTCGATTTTTCATTTTCGTCCCAAGGTCAAGGTCACAAAGTCAAGGTCACAAGGTCATGAACTTTGAAAATTTCGAATTTTGACATAAAAATCATACGACCGCCCAAACTTTGAGAGCTAGGATGACA
>CM068958.1:113139073-113178379 GCA_035128595.1 Eptatretus atami | reverse complement strand
AGAGAGAGATACTTTACTTTTTAGTCCTTTTATTATAAAAGCATAAAAACCATTTTACAAAGCAGGTTTGAACAAAACAAACTATTCTTAAGGCACCATTTGCCTGAGGTTCATGAAAACCATCAAAACGTGAGAATCAAGTTTGTCATTTCTTACGTGCAGGTGCTCAAACGGGGTCCGATTACCAATGAAGGTTCAAGGGGTCAATCGTGTTGTTGCAACTTCACAACCAAATGTAAACTTCATTTCCAATACATTTACACAAGACACCAGCATTGCACCATAAGTCTTTAAACACAAGAAGACGATACCCATATTTACATGACATTCATGTTCCAGCTCTATTCGTGCAGACACCATCCCTTTGAAACAAAAAAGTGCATTTCATCTTTCCCATTCACCAATCTGGCTTTTCTGGTCTTATAAATTGCAAGCTTAGCAATTCCAAGTAAGTAATTTAAAAGCAAAACCACAGATTTGTTTCCAGTGTTGAAAGCGAGCCCATAAACAAAGATTGGAAAAGAAAAAACAATTTTGAATTTACAAAAAATATGACTCAGATGCAGAAACAGAGATGGCAATCTCTTGTCCTCAATAACGCATGATACAAATGTTCCATATTTTTCCAAAAGGGACATAAATTAGATACAGAAGGGTTAAACTTCTGGAGTAACACCTGTGTTGGCAGGGCCTGATGGACCAGTCTCCAATTTAGATCTCCCATGCAACCAACAGTCGGAGATCGAAACATCACCTTCCAATTTGGAGGAAGTAAAGCTCCTGCAGGTAAAATCTCTTTCCAATAGTTTCTTAACGGTGCCGTATAGCCCGGTAAACACACTTACAGACAAATTTCAAAGATTGTTTTTATTTTCCATCTTGTGGAACACACCAGACTCATCACTGTTTGAAGAGAACACGTCATGGTGTTTTTGGGCAGTGATTGAAAGTTTCAGGAAAGCTCGGTGAAAATCCTACTTCTTCATTTACTCCATGCACCCAATATTTAAATGTAAAAAAAGTCTGGGTTACTATCCTCATGACCTTACTCACTATTCTAATTGAATGCAATCCAATTTTTTTTTTATGAAACCGAGCTAGCAGGCAACCATTGCTTCAAGGAAGGCTCCATAAGGTCTCGCACTTTATTTATTCCACTATTTGTAAAGTATTCCATGAAAGTTTGGCCGGTAGATATTCCAGCAAATAATAAATTTTGGAAGAGTGGTTCATGCACAAACTTCCTGGCATCATCGGAGATCTCTAGCCACTGCACTCCTAGAGCTTTCCAGGCATTCAGAAAAGATTGATGAAAAGCAAGGAGCCGAGCTCTATCAACCTGCTTCAGGTCCATGAGGAAGAATTCCTGGTAATAGTCCATTCCAACTGTTTGCATGAGCAAGATATTAGTGAGAGGACGCCAGGATACTACTTCACCATATAATGGACGTTTTCTTGTCATTAGTCGAAAAGTATTATTCGACGAGGGATGTGCACCAAGTTTTGGCCACCTGAATTTTGTGGCCTGCACAACAAATCTGGCTTTAGACAGTGGTGGCCTCCCCAGAACAAATCAATTAGACCCTTCCGAATGCTTGTGAACACAGCTTGAGGAGGCTGGAGTGCAATGACCTTGTGCCATACGGTTGTATCAGGTATTTATGATCGTTACCCGTGCCTTACGTGACAAGTACTGGAGAATTCCTTTCCACCTTGATAGTTTCTGCTTAATGTTATCTGGGAAACCATCCCAATTCTTTTGCATAGAGCTTGTAGTTCCCAAATGGATCCCTAGGTATTTAAACCCATCCATTTTCCATAACATTCCTCCTGGAAGAGTTGGGAGAAGTGCACATGAAGAGTCGCTATCTGGGTATAGCCAAAGAGCTGCACTCTTGTTCCAATTTACTCTTGCTGATGAGGCAAGTTCAGATTACAACGGGATAGCTCACTGACATCTTTTGGGTTTTTGACCACAACACACATCTGCATAAGCTTAAGTGACAATGTTAGGAATGTTTGACAAGGACAACCCAGATAAGGAGGTACGAAGGAGAGCCAGTAGGGGTTCAAGGGAAAGTGTGTACAACTTGCCTGACAGTGGAAAACCCTGATGGATACCACATTGAAAGAGGAAAGGATGACACAAACTATTATTTACTTTTAGCAGGCATGATGGATTTTTATATAAAAGCTTTATGCAAGATATGAATTTTTCCCCAAAACCTGCTCTAGTAAGAGCTGCAAATAAAAAGGAATGATCCACACTGTCGAAAGCTTTTCCCTGATCCAGGAGTAATAACCCCAAATCATAAGGGACGGTTTGACCGATGGCAATTAAATTTCGAACCAAACAAATACTGTCATAGATGGATCGTTCAGGTATGCAATACATTTGGTCATTTCCAATCTGGAGAGAGATGACATTTTCAAGACGTATTGCAAGCACTTTTGACAATTTTATAATCAGTATTTAGCAATGGCACAGGCCACCGGTTTGTAATCTGCTGCCAATCCCCTTTCTTTGGGAGGAGACATAAAACCGCTCTCCTGCAGCTCAGGGGCAATTCACCCTGATCTAGGCTTTCAAGCAGGGTCTCCATTAGAGCAGGGCCCAGAATATTCCAAAAAGCTTTGTAAAATTCAGCAGGAAGTCCGTCAAGTGACTCAAGTCCATGGGCTTTGCCATCCTCAAGTTGTTTTGATGCCGCAGTGAGCTCCTCAAGAGAAATATCACATTCGAGTCGCTGTTGCTACTCTCGAGAAGGAGATGGAAGAAGTTCAATCATCTAATTCGCAATTGTTTTATCCACAGTTCTCAGTGTAAACAGATTTAAGTAGAACTCTTGTAGTGAGTGTTTAATATCACTGGCAAGTCAGAGCACCATCAGAAGAGCGTAGACTGTGAACCTGCCGAGAGGTCTTGACCGCATTCTCCAGGTTGAAGAATTCCTTATTTGGAGTCTTAAGTTGAATTCTGCTCATCCGAAGGTGAACCATTGCTCCAGCCACACGCTCCTTAACTAGTTCAGCCAGTAGGGTCTTTTTTCCATTAACCACTGATAGTGATCACTTCCACTGGATGTTCCAGCTTCTTGTTCGTATTTAAGTACATCTACTTTGAGAGCACTTATCAACCCAGATGCATTACTAGTGGCGTGTGAGCAATATTGTCAGAAAATCAGAATTTGGGATTTTGTGCAGTCCCACCACTGCCGAATATTAAGATAGGAACACTTTGTTTTTCTAACTTTTCCTATACCAATCTGAAGGCATTTTTAAAATGTACATCTTGTAACAGTTTAACATTGAAAGTCCAGTATACACTCTTACAGCAATGAAAGGGCAACATACATTCTATTACAATCATATGGTGATCAGAAAAGCCAGATGGACTTGTGCATGTTCTGTGAACCAGATTCACCATTCCTTGGTTGACATACAAATTTGTCTAGTTGGCCCATGGTTATCTGGCTCTTTGAACAGCACACCCATGTATATTGACAGGTGTTTGGATTTTGCAAACACAATACATCCCTAAGTTTATGTTTTTGCACAAGTTTTGCCAAAGACCTTACATTGGGTGGATGGGGCTCAGGAAGATTCCTTTCTAGTCGGGGTTGAGTGTGCAGTTATAGCGAACGTAGTGAGCTTCATACTCAACGCGTGCACATGAGAGAATAGGAAACAACAACAAACAACAACACAATACCCTGGCAATTTGGAATCCGTGTGTCGGCTATGACCCTTTTGCTTCCGGTTTTTGTCATGGGGAATGATGCGTCCCGGGAGATAAAGGCATCGTCGGAGACATGAAAGACCCAAATAATATCAGACATGGTGTATATTTCCTCCACTGATTTTAATAAAGATATCTCCTGCATCATCAAAAAATAATTTTGAATCGTGATTTACATTATTTCATCGCTGATCCCGAATCCAGGCCGAAGTAACCGGAAATTGGCAGCATCGAATGTAAGAAGAATTCTACATTCGCTTCTAGGCTTTGCCTATTCCATATTAATCTCCCCCCATACATATTAAATTAGTGAAGTCAACAGTGTTTAAAAAAATCTGCTAACTTTGGAAGGAATAGAGCCCTTTCAGCACTGTCACTGGGGCAATACACATTGATAATACAAATCTTTTGATGACTGCAAATAAATTCCACAGCAATCAAGAAGCCCTTACAAACCACCCTATCGGAAATCTCCAAGGGGTGGATTCTAGGGTGCACGACGATTGCCACACCTGCCTTAGCATCCTCAAAGGCAATGGAGAAAAAGAGGCAACCTTTAAAAATCCTGTGCCACTCGTGCTCACACGAATGGTTGATGTGCGTCTCTTGTAACATGAAAATATCAATTTTTCCCTTGTCAAACACCTTTAATACCTCCAGGCGATGCACACAGCTGAGGCCTCCATTTATGTTGAAGGATGCTACCTTCATTTACTTTTCTTAATTACTACTAATATTACTACTCTTGGAGTTCTTTTCCGGCCTTCGTGGCACACTTCCTCAACCGCTGGAATTGAGACTGAGATCCTGACTTGCAAAGATAATCATGCTTCTCGCAGTTTTTAGAAAGGCATGGAGATTCTGGGAAGAAAAAAAAAACCCAAATTCTAACTTGCCATGCCTTTTCCTGAATGTTTCATTTAAGAATTAAATAATTTCATCTTCTGAAACTGCAGTGTCTCCATCATCATCCTCTTGGGCACAACACTCACTAACTGACAGGGTAGAAGAGGTTTCATCGAAATCAACCTCATCATCTCTGTCATTCTCTTCCTGATCCAAACTTATTTCTAAAGCACAAATCTCCATATAATTTGAACCACTGATATGGTTTTTGCTCCCTTTTAGCTGCCCACCATCACCTGCAGCTTCCTTCTTACCATCCCTTCCAATTTGTTCCACTAGGGCAGGATTACAGGTTTCCTCAGAGAGGCTGTCTGACTTATCTGCTTTGTCATCACAAGCACACACCTCTATGACAATTGCATTATTGTCATTGGAGAGACCATGGTGATCGATATAACCACTTGTACCCTCCTGCTAGGCACGAGTATGCTCAATGTCTTTATCACACTCAGAAAACGCAGGCAATTCAGCAAGTGGTGCAAATGGATTACTCAGAGTTAAAATCGGTTCCGGTTCAATTTCCAGTCCTAAGGAGGGATTCTCTTTGTGAGATGCATCTTGCAAGCTCGGCACATTTGACACAACGAGTATCTTACTTTGTGCTGTCTTTGTATCATTGACGACCGGACATGGACGTTTTTGCCCTTTTTTACGAGACACTGTTACGGATACCTCCATGTCGCCATCAGTACAGTCCTATACAGTGGAGGTATAGTGACCAACCACTTCTGGTACATTAGTAGGTAGAGAGGAGGGTCCTACTGTTTGCCGCTCACCAATAGGTGGTGGGGAGGGTTCTATCATTTCACACCCCCCAGTAAGTGGGGGGAGGGGGTCTACTGCTTCCTGCTCACCAACAGGTGGTGAAGAGGATTCTCATCAAACCGGGACAGTTCTTCACGTGACTGTATGCTCCACAATGATACCACGACATGACGTCCGTGGAGGCATACATTTTATACACATGACTGCTAATTTTTGCATGCAAAACTACGTTTACCTTTTGCTCATTTTCAGGAAATATCATGTAAAGTACCCTTTTAAAAGTCATCATGTGGTTAAATTCTCCACTTCCTGAGTGTATCGGCACCATCGTGATTTTTGATACGATCGTACCTAACTTGCTCAATTGAGCACTCAAGTCATCATTTCGAATGAAAGGCGGAGCATTAGCCACATTACCTTAACCGCAGGTGTGTCGAATGGGGAAACAGAGAAACAGGTCTGGGTGTATGAGAAGGACTTGCTCCACAATGGAGGTTACCATGTGCACCTCCGAAATGAACACAACGACCTTCTTATTCATAGGAGAGGCTGCACGGATGTTATGTAAACCAACGATTTTTCCGATTACCAGAAGCACGTCCTCAATCTTTACCTCCCTCGGAGGATCGCGCACAAGCCCATGCTTGCGAGTTAGCGACTCGTACATGCTACGATTCAAACGAGCATTTGCCATAGCTAAAAGTAATTTCTACAAAATAAAAAAGTTTAAATCAACAAAAGAAACCCACCACAAGCAGTGCTAGCAGAAACAGTGCAAGTGAAGGAAAAAATAAAATAATATGGAAGAGATCCAAGAATCGTTAAAAGCAGCCAAAGACCATTGGCTAAAAACTAGTAAACACGCCAGATGGAACACAGGCCTCAAAACTGGGAGGTTCTGAAAAAGCACCCAGATAACACCAACCGTGTGCGCTCTCTTTCTCTCTCTCTGGTCTCAATATAGAAGAAAACATGGGAGAAAACATACACAAGGACAGTAACGGGCACGAGGGCGAAAAGGGAGAGGAAAGATACACCAAAGCAGAGCAACTCACAACTCGACACAAGCAGCTGCCATTACACCACATGCAACGCACCAAAGGCCAGCGGGGGGGGGGGGGGGGGTGGGAGAGAGAAGAGAGAGAGAGACAGAGACAGGAAGTTTGTGAGAGCGAGGAGGGTTGGGGGAGTGAGGATCGTTAGGGGAACGGAAGGCAGTATAAGGAGAAGGGAAGGCAGTGTGAGGGGAAGGGAAGGCAGCATACCAGGGCATTACTGGGGTGAAAGTATTCTCAATCATCGATTGCGAATGTAAACTTGTTGCTGTTGCAGACTTTGATTTCTTTCAATCCGCATTCTCAACCATCACTTTTCGGTACACTGTCTGATGTTTGGTTTTCAAATATTTAAGCATATTGGACTTGTTACAGTGATGAGCAATGTCTATTGAACAAAGTGAGCATGAAACTTTTGAACCGTCTTCTATAACCTTTCCAAAATAGTTCCAAATTACTTCTGGACCTTTGGAATGACATGTTTTCAAAACTATATCAGTCGATGTATTGCCTACCCATCAATCAGCAAAGCAATCAGCACACTTTACCGGCCACCTCTAAATGCCTTGCTATTCATTAAAAAGGAACACCCCTTTGGGGCGTGTTTACTTTGCAAGTGATTTGCTTTTGCTGCTATATTGCAAAAGCGATGCTCCAGGGGCATGTTCCTTTTCAATTATTATATTGCCAGGCCATGTGTAATCAGAACATGCCAACAGGGACGAAATTTTTTTTGCCAAAAAAACATTTCTCTCTATAATCTAGTGAGTAAAGTTTGATTAGTGATGTTGCATTGATGGGTTGACCAACTGCCTGGATGCAACTGAAGTTGTGAATCTACCGATGTGGATCCATGACCGAGGTTGTGGATCCACCGTTTGGAGAGGTTCTGGGATGAAAGGATCGAAACCTCGAGGAAGAACGGTGCCCAGCTGATCTGTGCGGTCGGGAAACCATTCGATTGTTTTCAGGTTAAGGTTCTTACTTTAAGTAAGGGAACTATGTTTTGAGGTTTACAATTTAACTCAAGTTAAATAAAGGATGTTGTGAAATCAACATCATTTACAGCAATCCTTTAAATTATATTATATTTTAGGAATAGCCCCGATACTGTAGCAGTTTTACTTAAGTGGTGTGGTGTGTGTGTGTGTGTGGTGTGTGTGTGTGTGTGTGTGTGTGTGTTGTGTGTGTGTGTGTGTGCGTGTGTGTACAAATTGCTGTTGTTGTCTGCAATCTCCCTCCATATGTGAGTGGGTTTCAGGAGATGGAACAGAGACTGACCAGGTCTCAAAGTATATACCTCCATCGAGGTTTTGGAGTTCCCTGACAAGGTGTTTTGTTTGTTTGTATGTGTTTGTGTCGTTGGTTGTTATCTCCATATGCGGGTTTCAGAAGGTGGAAAGGAGTGCACCCAGGTATCGAAGTATCCACCTCCATTTCGCTAAGGGTGGTCATGAATCATGGACCAAGGTGTGAAGTTTTGTTCTCAAAGTTTGAATTTGGTCATTTTCTTTTCACTTCATTTTTGAAATCCTGCTATTTGGTCATTTTCTTGATTTCTGCATCGTTTATGCCAAAATTGCTGTGTACTGACACTTCAATTAGCAATGCCTTCTTTTATTTTTTATACCTCAGTACTATATCTGGTTGCTATGCTTTGTTTTCTATGTTCACGCTCAATGGGATCATCAGGTCACACATGAGCATGACTTCCTTGTTTTCAATGCTTTTGGTTCATGTTCCCATGAATTTTTTGGAACTAGGATATTGAGACTTTTGCAGATGTGCCAGTGGATTACTTGACATACCTTGTTGTGCCTTTGTGTAGACAGCTGTTCTGACATGAGTTTTTTTACATCCTCATAGGAGATGGCTCATACTTTCTGTTTCGACCTTGCAGAACCTGCACTTGTCCGATTGACTCAGTCCCACCATTTTATTAAAGCCATTAGTGTAGTGTCCTTGGTCTTGGTCATTTAAAATGATTCCTTCTCCATCCCAGTTGAACTGACCTCTTCTTAGCTATTCCAAAGAGCCTTCTTTGTCTACTCCCAATCTGTGCCAACTCTTTTTTATACCTCCCTGCTCTTTTGTTGTTTTCCCATTTGTCAGTGTACATCTGTTGATATTTAGATATATATTTTTCTTTTGTCTTTTTTTTGCAATTGTTGGGGCTGTATTCATTGGTATTTTGGTTTCTTGTGTGACATCTTCCATTCACACCTGTCTTTGGAAATTTTTTGCTGGGTGGGTTCAGGATACCTTCCTTGATATGTTGTCTTTGTGTACAAATTGGATTCAGTAGTCTGTTGCACTTTTCATGTATTCAGCCAATCCTACAGCTGTCATTTTCTACACTCGGTTGAACTCCATCAGGCGCGTGTGTGTGTGTGTGTGTGTGTGTGTGTGTGTGTGTGTGTGTGTGTGTGTGTTGTGTGTGTGTGTGTGTGTGTGTGGTGTGGTGTGTGTGTGTGTGTGTTTCGGTTGGCGTGTGGGTTTTACTCTCAATATCTTTCTTTCCTTCTTTTCCTCTCTTTCTTTTGTTGTGTGTCTATGTAGAGGTAAAATCTTGCAAATTTGTTTTTGTAAGACTCACTTGGCTGCATCTAAATGGGTTTGAGGGTAGAGGAAGGAGTAGCAACCGAAACCCGAATCCCATATCCAGGTTCCTCCTGATGACGCCATAATTGCCTTTTCGGGTTCTCCTGATGGCTCCAATGCTGTAGTCAATCATTTATTTGGTACTTTTAAGGGAACTCGTATTATTATAATGCAGTTTTCGGTGATAGGTAAATCAACATGGGACACATGATTGGAACCTAGGGTTAAGGCATCATAACTACAGGGCTCATGTGGGAATCCCAAAGCAAGTGCTCAGGCCATTGCACTTCCTATCTCTGGAGTATGTGGTGAAGACTTGAGAAGTTTGAGACGATTAACCCAACAGTCTACAGTGATTTAATGACAGAGTTTTCACCATGTTGTTTGTCATTGCTCATATGTGTCCTAGTGAAGCACTGCACACTTAACTAACATCGTTGTTCTATCCTAGAGAGGCAAAACCTGTGAAAGGGGCAAACAAATTAGTGCAGTTCTTAATACACGGTACTTAGCTCTCTTTGCAACATCATGAAGATAAATGCTGAACTCATCTGCCTGGGTGGTAATGACAGTTGATATGTCTTTCAATGAGTCATCGCTGTAATGCTGCAGAAAGTTGTTTCCTCAAGTCAGGGTGTTGAAGAGCCGGTTTTTTCATCACTCTGAAATATCCAGGGTCATCTTACGCCCTGGGTTTTGTGCCTACCTCCTTGGCTGCGGGAAAGACAGCTGTCGCTGATGAGGAATGTATCTTTGTTTTTGACATCTAGTTGAATGAGATTTCCTGTCACCACATCAAACGTTCCGGTATTTAATTTATTTTTTAAGCATGACGTGTGCCGCTGCCATCATGTTTCTTCCTCACATGCCTGTACATCATCTTTCCTATCATATGTTTTCTCTACGAGCGATTTGTTTTCGCAATTTTTTTTGTGTGTACACACTGAGTTGAGGCTTGTGTAGGAGCTAGAACACATAGTGGAACAGGACATAACAGAACTAAAAGAACAGTGGAAATATGAAGGGGGTTGGGGGGGGTGCACACCAAGGTAGAGAAAGACTTTAAGGAAGAAAGAAACATGGGGAAAGAATGAGAGCGATGAGAGGGGGAAGAAGACATGGGGGTTAACAACCCACCTAGAGGTTGGGTACTTTGCTCGTTCAAATAATGAAGAGAAAAATCCTTCTTTAAAATTATGAATCACAGATCACAACTTAAAAAGAGCAAATCAAATGCACTTTTACTTTAACAGTGTACAAAAGGACGATGGCTTGTTAACCTCCGCCATCTTCGAAGATGGATGGAGGTTACCGTTTTCACCCCTTTGTTTGTTTGTTTGTTTGTGTGTTTGTTTGTGAACAGTATTACGGAAAAACTCGACGGATTTCGACGAAACTTGGTGGGGGGGTTAGGTATGGTCCAAGGATCAGCCATTAAATTTTGGACTTGGTCCCCCCCCCAAAAAAAAATTTGTTAGAGAAAAAAAAATTTTTTTGCATTTCTACATGTTTTAAGTGATTTCCAACCCCCCCCCCCCCCCCCAAAAAAAATGTTGGAGAAAAGAACTATAACTTTGTCAGCACTGTTGAAATCATATTTAATGAATAAGATATAAGGTTCACTTGGGTGACCCAGCAGTATTGGCGGCGGAGGTTTTGCACTCTCCCGAGTGGTCCCCCTCTAGTTTAACTAATGTGTTTACATTGAACAAGGAGCATAGACAAAGATAGAGTGTTTGTTTTACTCCTATAACCGCAAACCCACTCTTTTGGGTAGAGCTGAAAATTGTGAGGGTTTTCTTAAGTGGCAGAATGCACACACATGAAATCGTGACTTTTTGCCCTGAGCTTGTTAAAACTCTTTTGGCTATATTGGAAGACAAAGAGTTTGAGTAACTTTTGGAAAGTGAAATAACCTCAGACTTTCATGTTTGCAGCAAGGATAAGGTTTCCATTGTCTTATACAAATTCATTTCAGCACTTGACAAGCTGACAGTGTTGTTTTGACAGACTTTATCATCTTTTTGTGAAAGGGCTTTAGTTTTTGTGGTTTAATTCTGTCAAAGAGGAATGATTGAAAGACCTTTCTTTCTTCGAGTTTTCCTTGTAATGGCCCAGGTTGTGTATAAGATTGAGATCTGCGAATTTGGCTTGCACCTTCAAGATTCTGCAAAGTGCGGTGGAAAGCGCACTCTTAATAGTTTGAATATCCGGCAATTCAAATTCAGTTAGTCACATTCAAATTCACTAAGTCACTCAGGAACAAATAAATGTAATACAGATCCTGATCATGGCTGTACTGCACATGGAGATGTCTCTCGATTGTCATCCTCGAAAATCACTTCATCTCTGTCACCAACGGGTCTGTCGGCTCGAATCTCTTTCTCAGTTAAGTATGCTCAATTTTGTGTTGGTATGTCCATCATCGTCATGAGTTATTAAAAGCATTGAGTTGGCTCACCAATTTTATTGCACATTTAAGTATTATAGAAAGTATGTTTTATTTGGTTTTAATTGTCAAATGCTTTAAAGTAGAGGCAACAGCTCTATATGATAATAATAATAAGAATCATAATAATCATAATCATGACCACAATAATTTTGGCGAATTTAAATTTTCACAAAACCAAATGGACTCTGGAATATATTTATGTACTTTCTGTATTTGCACTTGGCATATCTAAGATCCTATTGATTCTGAAGATGTCCTATTAAATGACGAAGGTAACAAGAACAAGTAGAACGGCACTCGGTGGAGCACCATATCTCAGCCAGGATGAACGGTTTAAATTTTGCATCCCACTGATAGGCCGGATCTGGATCCAGACCTGAACCAAAATTGAATTGACTTGTTCTTGTCACCGAACCAACTCATCCACCAAGTTTTGTCATAACTCGTCTGCAACTTTTTGAAATATCATGCTATTTATTGTTTTTGGTAGCATCTCTCAATGGTGAAGAATCACTTAAAAAAATAAATAAATAATTATCCTATCCAGACTCGTATCTTCAGAAAAATCGAATCAATTCTTCCTTGTCACACACCCAACAAGTCCACCATGTTTCATCAGAATCCATCCATAAACTTTTGAGATATCATGCTATATATTGTTTTTGGCCCTATCTCTCAATGGTGAAGAATCACGTAACAAATTTTAGTGTCCGGATCTTCACCAAATCTGAATAATTTGGCCTTGTCACACACCCAACATGTCCACCAAATCTCGTCCAAATCCATCCACAACTTTTTATGATATCATGCTCACAGTCAAACGAACAAACAGACACACAGACAGACAGACAGACAAAGGGTGAAAACATAACCTCCGTCTACCTTCAGTGGCAAGCCTGGTGTTGGCTTAGTGGTTAGGTCAGCTGGCTTGGGATCTTAGAGTCCTGAGTTCGAGCCCCGTTGGCTGCTGAATTAACACCAGGTGGGGTTGACTTAGCCTGTCATCCTTCTGAGGTCAGCAAAATGAGCACCACTGTACTGGTGTTGGGGCATAGCATCAGCAGCATTGTTGCGCCCCAACAAAATGATAGCTACCCAGCAGCCAAGCTGCCATATGCAAGAAGAAGAACCTTTGGTAGCGGACATAACAATAATATAAATAAAAGTGACAAATATCAACAATTGAAGAAGTTCACATAATACATATCTTGATAAACTCTCCCTTCTTTCTACACTCCATCAGGACATACTAAATAGATGGTGCCTTGTATATTTAACAAATTTCTAAATGGATCAACAATCAGTATGGTTCCCCTGCTATATAGTTGGAACTATTCTCCCACCCTCCTCATTTCTAAGTAAATATTAAAATAACTTATTTGAAATATATTGAATTGGAGGGCAAACAGTGGGGATACAGATGTAGAGGATCCGAAATGATTTGCTGTTGATGCCTCACCATTTTTGAAGTGTCTTAGGGTTGCTGCAGCAGTTATATATATATAAACAGCAAAGGTTTCTATTGAGGTAAAGTATCAAGCCAATGCACCACCCACAAGTATCTTCCTAAAAGCTTACTTTAATTGAAGATTCCAAAGCACAGGCCAACTTAACATCCCCTTCAAACACATCCTGACATTCCAAACGAGATTAAAAAAAATACCACAATATAGTCCCTTCGCTACAACAGCAACAAGTGTTCTCAGTGAACACTACACACAATAGTACCCTCTGCTAACATTGCAAATGGTAGTACAAGTTAGATCGAACTCCAGGTCAAAATATCTCATCAGCAAACCAATGAGCTACCCATGTTCAGGTAAAACAAGACTGTTAAATAATTTGAAGATAATGCTCAATTTTAGAGAACCATGTCAGAGGCAGAGGAAGCAATAGTGCTGTATACAAAATAAGTCGCAAAGGTAATGGAATTTGGTCTACAATCCGAGGTTTGCTATTTCCAATCGAGACTCTATTAATGCTCAGCAAGACGATACAGCTGGTGCCTGGTTAATTGCAAAGGCTTCCATATACATGATAGTGACGGGATCGCTAGCATCCAATATCATTTTATAGCTTCATCGAGTCTTGTGTCAAGCTTTATTCTTGAAATAATTAAAAAGGGCTCCTTGATTAACAGTTACGGAATAAACATTGAAGGGTTCAGATTCAACCCCAGCAAGCCCAGCAGTTAAGGGTGCAGGTGGCTTGTACAATGATACAAGGTGCAGAGAATAAAACAGAGGGAAGATTGTAGATCATGCACAGCTTTGGCACGATGTTGAACCCAAAGAGACAATGCACTGCTGGAATGCATTGGAGAAACATGAGCATCTCATGAAAGACAACAGCAAATGGTTGGCTGTACAAGGATTGGATTCCTGGCAAAGCTTGGCTGCAGAACGTCGGGGAACGATGTTATGTTGAAGATAAAATTATGGCATGAAGGTGGAAATAAAATAAGTTTCCACATGGTTTGATTAAATGTCACCAACCAAGTGGAAGACAGAGTCTTTATTATATTTATTGTGTCCATTGTGAGAAAGCAATCAACTTTCCATTCATTTTCTTAACTAGTATAACATTGACATGTATTTGGCAGAATTATTAGCTTTCATGGGTTTTTTTTTTTAACTTGTTATGGAAATACAAACCGTCAAGCTCCAAATAAATTGCTTCAAGGAGGGCTAAAGGCAATAAAAGGTCTGCAGGAAGTGTTACCCTCAGTTGTGATGCTATTTGACTCTTTAAAGGAAAGTGAGTCTGAGAGCGATGCCGATTGTATGGTGAGGCTCATGGGGGAATCCTTAGAGAGAAGAGCCAAATATACACCGAATCAAAAACACTGGCAGTGTCTGAGGAGACAACCTTGACCTCCTGTTTGTGATTCAATGCATTTTACCTTTGCCGAGTTTAAAGCAGCGACGTGGGTGGAATGTCATCCAAAGTGATGATCGCCATAAGAAATCCGGTGAAGAAATGAGATCAGAAGTTACATATGGCTGTGTGTACAGTAATTATTGTCGTGGTTGTGCAAGATGATTCAACACCAGAATATGGTGCAGTGCGAGTATAGTTGTCAGGTAGGAGATCGATCGGCCATTGTACACAGTATGCTTTCTGAAAGACGAAAGTTACCCCTGGCGGTATGTCTCTTTTAAAATTCCAGATGCAGAACATGAACCCCGGCTAGAGGCTCAACTAATAACCTGGGACACAAAAGAATGGATTAGAGAGCTCAATGCAAGGTGTGCAATGCACGGATGGTACAGTTGATGACTTCTGAAATGCCGAAGAAATGTTCGTATATTTGGCTTCATTGTGCCATACTCTTGCATCATATACTTGGAGGAGTCTGCACTGGGTTTTGAGAGAAGTGTGCAGTTCCAGCACTGTAGTGGGGAGAAGGAAACTCACATTTGTTTCCTCACCTACTGGCTAATAACATAATATTGGAGAGAACTCGGTGGTGTAATGGTTAGAGCATCCACTCTGAGTCTGGGAGGTCAGCAGTTTGAACCCAACCCTAGCTGCTCATATTCTGACCATAGCCACTTGTACTGAAGGCTTTTTAAATGCTGAGCATCAAGCAAGGAAGCAGCATGTATCATTTCTAAAGGACAGAGTTTTGCCAAAAAACATAGGTTGGCAACCATTGCAGACTTGATGGGCCTAATGGCCTCTACGTGTGTTTAAATTATTTGTGAGGGAACTCGTATAACTCGAGTTTCAGGCTTTGCTGAGAAAGCACGGGCGCACGTCCTATCACGTTGATCAACGCCCCAGGCTGGCATGCATCACATACAAGGCGGCCATGCCAGCAAGGATGCACAAGTGATGGTGACAAATGATTCGTGGTTGTGTTTTATAAGAGGTGACCACTTGTACTTTGCAAATCGCTTCCTTCTGTTGCAAACATTGCAGCGAATGTTGCATCGCACACATACAGTCAACATGGGTTTGCTTCCCACCTCAGAGTCGCTCATGAGCACTGGGATGCATTGAAAGATACTCACATCCTCAAGGTCAGTCTTTCAATGCTTATTTAAAGTGAGTGCTTGAAGCAGCAAATGAGTCATGTTACATATGGAAACAAATACAAATGAAAAGATCTTCAATAAACTGTAAATACAAAACAAAGGACAATTATGCTATGAATCGAATTGACATTATACAGCCCCATTACTTTATGACCTTTGATGTGGCACGGAGGTTTAGAGTTATGATAATTGAGAACCCAGCGATGTGCAAATTAAGCAGGAAGCTGAGAGAACTGCAAGCAGAGATAGTTTGATGAAGTGGCCCGCCTGCTCGCAATCACCCACCTGCAGTATTTTCCAGGATTAAAGGACATGTTCCATTTTTATGACCAGCACCTAATGAAATATGATGTAATGCTAAAATTTAGTGGAAAAAAAAAATGCACTAATCTGTTTGCAGCAATCTTGAGGCAAAAGAAACCATGGCACCCTTATCTCAGGATGAAAACTACAACGGCACTTGGGAGGGCGCTCACCTCTGCCAGGCTGTACAATTTTGGTTTTGTATCCCACTGATAGTCTGGATCCGAATCTGGACCTCAAACAAAACCTAATCAGCTTGTTCCTGTCAACTCATTCACGGAGTTTTGTCATAATCCATCCATAACTTTTTGAAACATCATCCTATATATCGAGTTTTACACCATCTCACATTTGTGAAAAATCACTAAAAAAAAATTTTTCAACTCTCGTATCCAGATCTGGATCTTCACCAAAATCAAATAAATTCTTCCTCGTCACACACCCAAACATACCAAGTTACGTTCAAATATGTCCACAACTTTTTGAGAGATCGTGCATCTCGTTTTTGGCCCTATATCTAAAAGGTGAAGAACCACTCAAAAAGTTCTAGTATCTGGATCCAGATCTTCAGCAAAATCTAATCAATTTGTCCTCGTCACATTCCCAACCTGTTCACCAAATTTCGTCCGAATGTATCAACAACTTTTTGAGATATCATGCTCACAGGCAAATAAACAGACAAACAGACAGGGGTGAGAACACAACCTCCATACACCTGCGGTGGCAGAGTTAATTAATTCATGACCTACCACCTGGTCCATGTTAAATATTTTTGAGTGGATACCAAAACTTTCACAAGTTGTTGGCTTTACTGGTACCCAGAGTACCCTGGAAAGTTATGGCACTTCCCCCAAGCTTAGTGGCTGTTCGTCTTGTCTAGCAGTCCTGTGTTGTGTCGCGTGTATTCGTCTGTACGTCCATGTGTGTGAGATGTGTGTGGCAGCTCCACGACTAACCTTAGTTCCTGTAGGAAAGAAAAAAACGAGGAAATGTATGAAAAACCCTCACGCACAACAACATGGAACTATATTTTGTGACAACGGACTAACATATTCACAGACATCCACCCACACGTAACGTTGGCCTTATAAAACTTTTGTTCTCTTGTCCTGCCTTCTACCTTTTTCATTATTCTTGCTGATCCTCATAGAGCCTCCATTTGTAATTCCGTCATGCACCTTTGTTCTTTTTGCTCTTTTCTATTCGATCGATGACTGTTGAGTTCCGATTGTGGTTCTGCAACATCCAGTAGTGTCCACAGTATTAGTGAACACTTTGTGGCTCCAGACATGAAGGAAATGTTCTCTTCAAACTTTGATTGCAATTCTATCTCGAAAAATGCATTTATTAAAATAAAAATTACACATTTTGCGGAACATAAAGAAATGACCATGACTTTGCATTTCACGCACTTTAAAGAATATGATTAAATTTCGGGTAATGTGTGATTTCCTCCTGATAGTTGGAATGTCTATCATCTGTTGTTTTGTTTTTTTTTTACATGTGTCTGTGAGATTGTTAGTTACTGGTGTTTTTTTGAAGGCTCACCTGCAGTGCATTTTTTTTTTTTTTGGTTCACTTGTTAATCCAGTTTGATGTCATTTATGACATTCTCAAAGTACCCTCCCTGTAATGTGGTATGACGTGTCAGGGGAGCAATCTTTATTTTGAAATAACCTTGAGACTAAAACCAACTCCCAGATTCGTGTTTGAATGCAGGCTTGAACATTTCCCCTTCATGGCTATTGTCCATGGTAATATATGGTGGGATCTATAATCTTCCTCTTACTTTACCCCACCTTGTTGATGATCACTGTCCTTTTCCCATCCCTTTATCCTTCCTTGATCCTATCGCAAACCCATCAGCATATTGGGCACAAAGTGGTAAACTACTTCAACCATATGTCTGGTGTTGGCTTAATGGTTTGGGTGGTGAGCTTGGGATCCGAGGATCCCGAGTTCAAATCCTGCTCAGCTGTTAAATTAATACCAGGTGGGGTTGACTCTGCCTGTCATCCTTCTGAGGTTGGCAAGATGAGTACCAGCTTGCTGGTTTCCTGTGTCGGAGTGGTGACCCGTCCAGGATTGTGCCCAATAACCAAGGAGACTGCTTTGGCAGCACCAATGCTCTGCACAGAGTTTGGTCCCAATGGATGGATGGATGGATGGATGGATGGACTTCGACTATGCCTCCCACCTCCAGCCCCACAAATTCCTCCATCCCACACCATGTATTGTCCATTGACCATAATTGACTTCAACTTTATTTTATGTAATACTAGGTGAATGCACCCGGCGCTGCCCGGGTTCTTTTTGAATGAATTTAATCTTCTATACATATGTCTGACGGCGAGCACAGTATCAGTTCCCTATTGGGCCATGGAGTCATAGGCTAAGGGGGTTGGTGAGGGGAAACACACCCCTTCCCCCCTCCCCCCAGCCGAGGGGCCTTGCCACATAGCCTATAACCTTCCCGGGGCCCATCCCGACATTTTTTGTTTCAGTGGTTAGCTCCTGTCTTTCACCTTTCAGGAGATTAGCGTGTGCAGACAAACAAACAAACAGACAAACAAAAACTTTAAATCATATGTTAGATATATTGTATATGGCGTTGGCCCATGTCAATCGGCTGAACTTGAAAAATTAACGTTACGAAATCAGGTGATGATGTCATAATTCGGAAACGGAAGTCGAGTACAATTCTTTTACATCGGGACACTCCCGGGTACATGTTCTGTCAGCATGTGAAGTTTGGTGAGGATCAGTCCCATACTTTTCACGTGCATAGGTCACAGAGAAACACACAGACACACTTTCAACTTTATATATATATGATTGCTTGACAGGCTCCACACCTCACTCTCTCTCTTCCCCCTCCACTCCTTCCACACCCTCACCCCTCCCCACCCCACCAAATCCTTCCACTCCTCTCGTCAAGCATCCCAAGTATTCTGCTTCACTCTTTCAACCTGTATTCGTCCGCAGCCTGATTGAGTACTGCTCTCCCCTCTGGGCTGGTGCTCCTGCCTCTCACCTTTCTCGGCTTCACACTGTAGAAACCAAGGCATTTAGGATCATTGGCATCTCCCACAATGAGGTGAGTCTTTGGGCCTCTCACTCTCTCACGAGGCTGGTCAGTGGTCTTTCTGTCTTCTACCACCTCCTCTCCAGCCTCGCCCCTTGCTCTCTCTCTGCGATTTGTCCCACACATTTCGCAGGGCACTCAAGGTCCGCCAAACACCCCTTCTGGTAAAACTACCAAATCACGAATCACTGCTCACCTTCACTCTTTCATTCCTCTTTTTTCCTGAGTTTGGAATAAACTCCCTCACTTCTATTCAATCCCATTCTTCCCTCCAGGCCTTCAAAACAGCTGTTCACCACCACCTCTTATCATCCCCCATCCAAATCCTCGATCTTTTCTACCCCGTTAATCCACCCAAGGCCACCTCCTTCAAATTCCCTGCTTTCCTTCCTGAAGTCCCTGTAATGTCCATCTTGTATCCCCATGTCCCCTGCCCCATCCCTCTCCTTCCACAGATCTCCTAATGTCTCTGTTCCCCACTTTTTGTCCTTCCCACTCCCACCCATCTTGTCTCATGCCCCCTTGCTGTGCGTTGTGTGTTAGCTCTCACACGAGCCTCGACAAGGTAATAAAAAATATATATATATATCTCGAGATTTTTTTCCACAACATTTACAACTTATTCCTTCCCACCCGAGTTGTTCTTTCCACATTCTCCACCAGCCTGTTTAATATTCAAGCTGAATTAAGATCATTAATATCCAAAACTAATTGCCATCGTGCTTACTCTACCCAATCCCTTCTTATTAACCTGCAATACCTGTGACTTCATGTTGTACTCCACAGAGCATTATGTATTTGTGTGACCTGTACATTTCTTTCCATTCTCATGCCATATATACATTTCCTGAGGCTTTGATAGGGGCTGCTTCAGCTCTAACAACCATATATATGTCTCTATTTCCTGTTGTAATTTTGAGTGTCATCATGCAGCCTCAATGAGGGCGGTAATCTTGCACATCCCCATCTATGGCAATTTCACTCTGCATGTGGGTCTTGTTCCATGTTTGATGGGTTCTGATTTCTAGTTGTCGTAGTAGGTAACACCTGAGATTGCAGTTACATTCATGGATATATCACAAACACATTCTCATCCACTCCTGATTAATCTTATGCAGTGGGTTTTCAATTTACAGCACATATATCATGAGTGCAATCACTTATGCACAAGGCTGACAGCCTTCTCCAAAAGCACAGAAATAAATTTACAAAAGAAAATATCAAGAGGGAGACATTTATTTTTGCCAGAGGCACAGCAAAAGTTGGTGGAGAACTTTTGTACTCACAGTGGTTGTCAGTAATTCAAATGTGTCAAAGTCACCAAAAGCCAGCCTGTTTGCAATGAAGAATGTTCTAAAGACAGAACGCCAAGACACGTAATATGTATTTTAAGTGTGTGATAAGGTTCAAAAATTATAATTTTTGATAGGGACTATTATCAGTATTATCAGATAATTATCAGTCAGTTCTACATGTCATATCTGAACCTGAGACAAAGACAACTTCCTCTTGGGAACAGCGACACTGTGCAAAACATGGATAATGAGGGCGTCATCTCATGAAAAGATTGTCAATACAGGTATGTTGATGGCAAGCTGTTAAGACCGAGCTGATTGTTGTGGTGAAGTGGGTGCTTGTTTGCAATCGGTGCTTTATTCCATCCTGATTGTGTGACTATCGAGAGGTTTATCCTTTGGGGGTGCTGGGTGTAAACGGAAATTTATGCTGGTATTGACAGTTTGCTCGATGTAAGGTTTGCAAATAAAGGGGTCGAGTTGGTACTGTAGGATTTTGGTTGATTGTGGATGCTGAGTGATGAAAACCCGATGAACGCGGTGGGTGATGATGGTTCGATGTTGCTTCTGGCTTATCTCCAAGCAACATGCAGTGCAGCAAACAACGTAAATGAGGGAGGCACAGTGAGCTGTGAACCCTGACTAATTACGTGGGATTACGCTTTTTAAAAAAGGCACGGCCAGTGACTAATTAGAAGCAATAATGACAGCACCTCACTGTGTACTATCGCTTAGGAAGTGAAGAATAACAGCCGCTACTAGACACTTTTCAAAGGCAAACAGCAGTGCTTCCACCAAACTCCTTAGGAAAACAAATATATGAAGGAAAATGTAAGTATTCATGGAATAAAGCATTCATGTATGTAACCTACATATGCACATACACAATAGACAGTGCTGTATATACATGTTAGATAAATAAAAAAAAGATGCAAAAATAAATAAATAAATGAAAAGCCATGTCATCATGGAATCCCTAAAAACAACCAAACAAGGTAGGAATGACATCACATTACGACACCAGAATCATGTTATGGATTTACGATACACAATTCACCAAAACTTTCCCTTTCAATTTCCTTGACATCTTTCTGTCTGCCATTACTCCCTCCACCCCCATCCATGCATTCGCACCAACCTGAATCCTCCTCCGCACCTCTGCCTCGGACTTAACATCCCCAGTCACTGTTCCCTCGAGATACGCAAACCTATTTCCCTGCCTGATCTCCTTCCCTTCCAACCTGAAATTCATTTATTTTCTCTGCTGCCCGACCCACATCACCTCATCTTCAGCCCATGTTTCTCAATGCCTTCTTCCACTCCCCCAGTACTTCTTGCATCTCCCATCTACTCTCAGCCACAACAGCCAGATCATCTGCATTCAACATCCTCCCCAGAATACCTTTCATGTTTACCCTCCTGCTTACCAGCTCTATTACCATGATAAACATGAGTGGGCTGAAGGCTTCCCTGCTTCAAAATGTTCACGCTGAACTCCTCCGACATCCTAAGACCAACCAAAACTCTTGACTTTATTCCATTGTACATCCCTTCTACCAACATAACTTTTGCTTACAGCACTCCCATCCATCTCAGTGTTTCCATCACCATCTAACTCAGGACAATGTCATAATCCTTCTCCAGGTCCACAAATCCCAATGTCATTTCACCTTTCACTTCCAAACTCTTTTCCACCAGCTGTCTTAGCGTGAACATCCCATCCGTCATCCCCCTTACTCTTTCGAAACCCCTGTTGCCCTTTGCTGACCTCCGTCTTCACACTATTACTTATCCTCCCATCCAGAACCCTCTCCCGTACCTTCATGACATGACTTAGTAACGTAATGCCTCTGCACTTCCCCGGATCTTGAACATCACCCCTCCTCTTCCATATCGGCACAATTAGCCCTGTCCTCCAATCCTCCGGAATCGAAGCCTCTCTCATGCATACATTTATCAGCCTCTTCGACCAACTGACTACAACTTCTCCTGCAGCAACTATCATCTCCTTACGCACCTCATCAATGCTTGGCACTCTTCCCTTCTTCATCCTCGTTATTGCTGTCTCAACCTCCTCCTCCATGATCTCCACTACCTCCACATAACACGGAAACTCCAGCTCGCCATTGCTTTCTCCCTGGTTCAACAGCTCCTTGAAATATTCCTCCCATACCTTCAAAACTGCACCCCACTCTGTCACTAGCATCCCGGCACCATCGTTTATCACCGCCATCCACCCCCCCCCCCCCCCCCTCCAACTCCCTTTCCCCTTCATATCCTTACTATCCTCATTCCTGTCACAAGACAATTTGTAGATCATATTCGTCCCACCATCCTCTTCTGACATGTTATACGCCTATTCTTCCATACCATTCCTCACCTTATCCACAGCTCTCCTTGCTGCTTTCTTTTTTTACCCATACAAGTGTAGCATCCCCGCATCCAGTTGTCCCTCTCTTTCCGTGATCTTCTCTATGCTCTTACAAACTTCCTTCCTCTCTCCAACTGCCGTCGCTACTTCCTCCATTCACCATCACCTGATTTCTGCTGCGAAATGATGTACCCTTTCTGTCTTTCCACACAAAACTTGTGCAATTCCCTAAGACACCTCTGCGTACGTCTTCTGCTCCTCCAAACCTCCGGCTTCTTCACTAAGTTCCTCATACCTGCCCCTCAACCTCTCCTTGTACTCCATAGTGATGTTGTCTCAGCACTTCCCCCACCTCATCATCTTCCAACCCCTGGTCTTACCTTCCCTCCTTCTCTTCACACACAAAACAAACACTACCTGCTTATGCTGGGTGGTGACATGCTCTTCCACCACTGCCTTACAATCCTTGATCCTCCACAACTATCGCTTCCTCATTCCCAACAAACCAGTTCTGTTCTATGCTGTCCATTCTTGTTAGTAATTTTGTGGCAATCCCGCTTCTGAAAGAACGAACCAGCTTGAGCCATCCCATTTGTTGCCACCAGCTCCTGGCCCTCTCTATTCTTCATTCTGCAACCAAATTTACCAACACTTTCCTCTTCACCTGGTTTCACAACCTCCACGTGTGCATTGAAGTTCCCTGCAATGCACGTCATCACATCCAGCTCAACCAATCCCATCTTCCTCTCCAGAGTGACACTGAACTCCTGCTTTCTCTCCTCAGTCCTTCACGTTTGTGGCCCATAAACTGACATAACACACCCCATTTGCCTCTGTATCACCACCACCCATGTCATAACTATCCGTCGCTCCCATCTTAACACTGCGACCACCTGCATGCTGATTTCTTCCAATATTATTATTCCCACGCTATTGCTCCTTCCATCCCCTCCCACGTGCAACAGCTTATATCCTCCTTCCAATCCACCTCACCCTGTTCCCTTTCCATCTTTCTCCTGCACACGTAACACTTCCAACCTCCTTTTCTGCATCATCTACACCACATAGACTCCTCTCCCCTCCATTGATCCCACATTCAAATGACCTATCCGGACCTCGCTTCTGAACCATTGCCCCTGCCGAGAAGAGCGAGTATTATCGACGCATATCAACTTTTAAGTAGGTCTTTCTCTTAGATTAATGACAAATTCGAGCAGAGTACCCGCTCGTCACGTGATCTTGTTCCAAGCATGCAACACGTTCTTCTGATGCATACCTTTATTTTGGTGATGTATTGTATAGGCAACTGACAGCTCTATATAGGTTGAAGAAAAAACATACCCACTGCATATAATTCAAAACAACTCACTGCACTGGAAAACGTGGGGAAAAGAATACTGTAGAATGGTGGAGACTTGTAATACCCCCACCCCCCACTGGAGGCAATGTCACACATTTACATAGAGAATTTGCCTCCACCCTCCCCCCCCCCCCCCCCCTCCTCGCAAACATAAAACACCCCGATACATTGTTTGGATATAATCGGCCCAGACCAGAACTGGACGAGTGGCGTGACAAACAAACACACAAACACCGGTCCATGGATTTTAGTTCATTTTCCCTCACTCTTGCGCTAAAACATGAACTAAGGGAAGAAGTTATTTTAATCCATACACTTTTAACCCAAGCAAAATATATATATATATATATATAACACACACACACATATATACGTGTATATATATTATATATATACACACACAATATACATGTTATGTATTATATATACGTATATTAACATATATAACACACACAATATAATCATGTTTATGTATATATATATATACATATATGTTTAATTGTTTATGTATATATATATATATATATATATATATATATACACACACCACACATATATACATAGATAGATAGATATACATACATAGTGTTGGGCACCGATAACCAAAAAGTTAACTTCGATAACGATAATCCGGTAATTATAATACAAAGTTATCGGAAGTTAACGATAACTACTTTTTAACAAAAATCAAAAAAAACAAGGAAAAAGCTTCAAAACCCATAGAAAAAGGCTTATTTATGCTAAACCCAAGAATAAAATAAGCATTTTGCGTCTTTTTAGAGTCTATGAGTCGTCACACACACACACCACACACACACCACAGCACGGTTAACCGGACGGAGTCCAACATGCACTGGGAGGTTAACGGGACGGGTCAAGGACACAATGTGAATCCAACAACAAATTAATGTCCATTTCTTACCGAAAGAGCAACGGGAATGGTCGCCGGAACGCTGCGCACACAAACAGGAAGGCAACGATAATTCAAAAATGAGAGGCACGACCTTACAAACACACTGGGAACAGTTACAAACATGGCGCGACGGTATCTCCACGCCTCGACACTCATGTCCGATTGTCCGTCGCTCTGCCAAAGGTTAGACCGTCCTTGTGTTTGAATTAACCGATTTGTACGTTTCCCAACTTGACCGAACCCAGTACCTGCAGAGCGAAGCAGCCGCATTGCTGAGGAAATCCGCCATTGCAAAGCTTCTTCTTCTGCTTCTTCTTCTTCTTCTTTGCTTCTTCTGCTTCTTCTTCCTTCCTCTCCTCTCTTCTTCTTCTTCTTCTTCTTCTTCTTCTTCTTCTTCGTCTTCTGCTTCTTCTTCTCCTCCTCCTCTTCTTCTTCTTCCAATTTTTCTTCACGCGGCGGCCTGATTCAGCATTATCTTGTAAAACAAGTAATCTATAATAATCATGTACATTTTTCTCCACATTAATAATTATTAATTCGGCGAAATGCGACCCTGGAAACGATAAAAATGTTATCGGACAAAAAAATTAACGGACATTATCGGACGAAAAAATCGAGTTATCGGAAGTTAACTGGTCCGATAACGATAAATGGAAGTTAACTTCCGATAATAGTCCGATAAAAAAAAAAGTTAACTTCGATAATTATCTGTTATCGGATTATCGCTTTTGTGCCCAACACTGGTTATGAGAGTACCAACACGAAGGACATGACACACCAGAGACGGTCTAAAGGGAATGCTGGCACTACTGTGAATTTACAGCTGACATGCGTCTCACAATGAAGAAGGAACAGTTTCTTGCCAATAGGCAGAAATAACCAGCAATTCATTTTTATGTTGAGTGAAGAGCTTCAGAAGAGAACTGTGAGACACCATCCTCAGGGGATGCTGATCTCCTGATTGTACTGAAGGCAGTGCAGTCTGCTACTCTCACCAACACTGTGTTAGTTGGTGATGACACAGACCTCCTTCCTCCTATGCTACCATGCAAGCTTAGAATCCCATGACCTCTTCTTTTGTCCCGAGCCAAAGAAGAACACGAAGAAGCCTCGCATCTGGAACATCAAGGCTACAAAGAAAATGATTGGTACAGACATATGCAAGCACATACTGTTTCTACATGCAGTTCTTGGTGCGACAGGACATCTCGTCTTCATGGGATTGGAAAGGGAGCTTCCCTCAAAAAGTTCAAAGCAAACAAAAACATTCCGTGAGCAGGCCAAGGTTTTTGATCATATCCAGCTTCCGTAGTGATGTGGCAGATGCAGGAGAAAAAACATTGGTGATAATCTAAACGGAAAGTCAACTGACACCCTGACACCCTCCGGTATCAGCGGTACTGGGACAAGGTGGCTTGGAGCTCCTCTCACGTGCAACCACAGACGTTACCACCAACATCAGAAGCAGCAAAGTATTACAGCCTGCGCGTGTATCTGCAAGTCCAAGAATGGAAGGGATGTGCAGATGAACTTCTTCCGACAGACTGGGGTTGGCAGAAGTGTGACGAGGTTTTGTGCCACTTCAGACATCAATAGCTCCAGCTCCTGAAAAGATGTTACGTGTCATTAGGTGCAACTGCCAGGCTGAATGTTGCACCATGAGATGCACATGCAAGAAGCACAACATTGAGTGCACTCCAGTTTGTGGAAACTGCAGGGGCTCTGGCTGACAAACACTCCATGTGACAATGATGAGGATGATGACGACATTTGTCGAGTTCTAACTTTAATACGCTAGATTTTTCTCAACATGTAGTAAGTATATGGATGTAGTTTCTGAGTTTAATGCGAATTTTCATTTTCATTTCGAAACCTTCGTCAGGCAAATGCGATTGCCCCCAGTGGAATTTGTGAATTTTGTCATGTTTTCAATGATTTACATAATTATATTGTATTGCATAGACTTGATTTCATCTTGTGTCTTCAACATTTCTTTTTTTTTTTTTTGGTCCAGGAGCCAAAATCAGTATCAAGTAAAAAAAAAAATTCGGGACAAAAAATTACATTTTTGGACAAAAAAGCTAAAATTATTTTACCCTCAATACATTTCACTTTTTTATAATTATTCTTGTATATCAATATACTGACCATAACTAGAAACAATTATAATGCAGAAAAACATATATTTACATATTAAATATCAATCTTTACAATTTTCTCATTTCCCGAAGCCGGGTGGCGGCCATATTGATTTCCATGATTTCAGACTTTCCCCCGAGGATCCCTTAGGACTTTTTTTCTGTCACTGAGGACATATCCAGGAATCAAAATCTTTGAGTTTGCTTTGTTGCAATTGTTGGGAGGTCATCCGACATTTTGACTGTACTATTTGGCAGGTTACAATAACAGTCGGCATCACAGAATTAACTGGTGAAGCACCGATAGGTGCTCGGACCATTCTAATCTGGCCGAGCATCTGTTGGTCATGATATTTTGATTATTTTGTTATTGAACCATATTCCCTCCTCTCATCAATATTCAGTTAATGCACAAAACATGAAAGAAAGTATGCCATGATACATATTAAGTGTAGATGTGTCGACGTATATGGCTATGGGATGATCATGAGTGTTTTTGTATGTCCGTCTCATGAGTATACCTCCAGGCATTTTTTAAAGGTCTTGTACTCGCCCAACTCTTCTTTTTTCTACCGTATTTGTCTCCCACCACCTACCTTAGGTCAGGTATGGGAGCATGTGCCAGAACAGCGCGTCGCTGCGTCCACTTTCCGCTGGTACTCCAGGGGCCTTCTCTGGCCTTCCCCCAGCAGATGCCAGGCCCATCCCATCTCCTTGAGATGCTGGTCAACCTGCTGCAACCACGAGGCACGCTGGTCGGCCCATTGGCCTCCTCCCACTCACGAGACTCCCTCGCTGAGAGAATCTGGTGAGCAGGATCAGCGTCAGGAAAACGAGCCACATTCCATACAGCCGCACTGACGCTCACGACCATGCAGGTAACAAATCTCATCGAGTCTCTTCAGCAACCGCTCGTTGGACACAAAATCCGACCAGCGATAGCCAAGGATTCTCCGAAGAGACCTGTACCAAAGGAATTAAGTCTCCGTCTCAGATCCTTGGTCAGAGTCCAAGTCTCACATCCATAGAGCAAGACTGGAAGCACCAAGGACCTGAAGACTCGGACTTTCGTCCTCCCGCACAGGTACCAGGCAGCGCCACACCCCATGATCCAGTGAATCCATGACTCCCCAGGCCCGACCCAGACGTCTATTGACCTCTGACTCACAGCCAGCAGAGACATGAATATCACTGCCAAGGTAAGTGAATCCTCCACGACCTCAACATCCTCACCACAAACAGACACAGACAGGAAGCAGCATCCAAGATGTCATTGAAAGCCTGGATCTTAGTTTTGACCAAAGAAACCGTAATCCCAGCGGCTCCAGACTCTCATTCAGCACCTCGAGGGCCCCAAAGGATATCTAAAGTTTCCGCAAAGATGACTGCATCATCTGCGAAATCAAGGTCCGAGATCTTGACATTCCCAAACGATGCACCGCAGCTTGATCTTTCGACATCCCCCTAAATCCAGTCCATACAAGTGCTGAAAAGTGTGGGGGCCAGTACACACCCCTGACGAACTCCAGTAACAACCGGAAATAAGTCAGAGATGGTACCACCACACTTCACAGCACTCTCAGTACCAGAGTAGAGTTCAGACATCAGATCGATCAGTTTTGGTGGCACCCCACGAAGACCAGAATCCTCCAGAGGGCATCCCGATTCACTGAATCGAACGCTTTACAGAGATCAACATAGGCTGCAAGCAGCCCTGCCGAAACTCTCGTCTGCGTTCGGTGAGGAACGAAGAGCAAGGATACGGTCAATCGTTGAACTCTTTGGTGTAAAGCCTGACTGCTCTGGACGCTGGTGCTCAAGCAGATGGTGGCGAACCCTATCAAGAATTATCCGAGCAAAGACCTTGCCCGGCACTGAGAGCAGCGACACCCTCGGTAGTTGTTGCAGTCTTGGCGATCACCCTTCCCTTCCAGAGAGGGACAACAAGGCCCCTCTCCAATCAGTTGGGATGCCTGTGGTCCATGGCCAGGGAACAAACTGCATTGCAACGACACGAGTGCGGCATTTCCACCAGCCTTGAGAAGTTCAGCATGGATGCCACAGATCCCTGGAGGTTTACCCCGTTTCAACCGGTTCACCGCAGCCCGTGTTTCCACAAGCGAAGGTGGACCACAGTTGATTGGAGGGTCAGCAACAGGGATTGTAACACCTTGACGTCCAACTCGACAGCTGGGGATCAGCCTGGTACAACCGCTCAAAGTAACCGGCCCAGCGGGCCTTCACTTCAGACTCCTCTGTCAAGAGCTTACCACTCTCTGCTCTAACTGCAGTGCTCCGAGGGATGGGCTTGGATGAACGCAATGCGCGAATTCCCTGTAAGCGGACGAGAATCACCTGTCCACAGGTGATGCTCTACCCCCTCACAGATCCTCGCACATAGGCCTCCTTGTCCACCCTTAGTGCACGTACAGTTTTACGCCTCGCTCCCTGAACAGCTCAGCTCTGCCATTCAGCCTGGCCCTGCAACTGGTCAATGGTATCCAGTGTCCCTTGAGAGACAAAATTCTTCTTTGCCCTGCGGTGATTTCAAGACATTCACCGGCAACATCAAGGACGGTGGTCTTGAAGGCACTCCACAACTCTTTAGGACCCCCAAAGCACCCAGCACACCAAATCCACTCAGCCTGTTTGCAAACTCCTCAGCTACTCTCATCCTTGAGCTTGCCAACATCCAGCTAGGCTGGGATGGTACCATTCTCCAGGATTTAAGGTGCAGCTTTAGAGTTGCTACAACAAGCCGGTGGTCAGTATTGAGGATGAGCACTCCGGTGACCCTGCAGTTCTGGATCATCCTCCAGGACCGTCAACGAGGACATGTCAATCTCCTTTGCCACACCGCCAGCGTTGGAATACCAAGTCCAGCGATGAGCTTGTGGGTGCTGAACCATGAACCAGCCACCCTAAGTCCATGACTTCTTGCAAAGTCAAGGAACTTAGTGCTATCTGGTTCATAGTTCCTGACCCATGGGGACCAACACAGTCTCATAACATCACTATCAGTTCCAGTCGATGCATTGAAATCCCCCAAGACTAGAAGTGTATCTCGTCTGGGGCACTGATCAACCACAGACTCGAGCGTGGCGTAGAATGTGTCCTTCACGGTGAGGTCACTCGCCTCAGTCGGAGCATAGACAGAGACCAGGGAAATGACACCTAATGAGTGACGAATCCTTAGTCTCATAATACGCTCGTTGACCGGTGTTACCTCAATTATCATTGGGGTCAGCTTATTGGACACAGCTACAGCAACTCCTTGAGTATTGTAACCATCAGAGCGACCAGACCAATAGTAGGTGTAACCACCCACCATTATCTCGCCGCAATCCGTCTCCGAACCTCAGAGAGTGCTGCAATACCGATGTCGAAACGCTTGAGCTCAGATGATAACAGAGACAGGTGATCATCCTCTCTAGGGATAGGACATCCAGGCACCCACCCGAAAGGACCGCCTCAGGTTAACCCAAGGAGACCGCCGTCTGGTGGACGACACCTCAGCACCACTCCGACACACTCTCCCGCAATCTGACCCAGGATGTTACCCGTGGTTTCCCCCTTTCATCAAAGATTGGGGTTCCGAAGGCTTTGCCCAATCCCGTCATCCGGTGAGCTGCCCTGCGAAGGGAAGCTGCACAGGAGGTACTCCCACGGAGTGGGTTTTCAGGTTTTTTTGCGTTTTTGTGTTTTGCGGAATGAAGGGTTTTACGGTGGCCGGAGTGCAAATCCTGCCACCAACCTAATAAAAAGTAACCCAACTGCAGGAGGACGTCCGCAGACACAGTTGGGCACTAGATATGGATGGCCGTAGGCTCACAAGGAGCTCCTCCGCCCTTTGACAGGTTTTGTTTTTAATCCTGCTGTGTGTGTCCATATCCAAACACCCTCCTCACCAGAAAACCTGGTGGGGGAGACAGTTTAGTCGCCGACAACCCGCCATGGAACAGGTTAGTACAGGTTTACATGGTACCTGTAGCAGGTCACAGATCTAACCTGACCTGACGTTAAAGCCTCACTACCTTTCTGGTCTTAAACCCTATGCTTTTTCTGTGCTCTGTCCTCTCCCCCCCCCCCCCCCCCACACACCCACCTGACCTCCATACCAGGTCTCTGTGGGGTGTATGTAATTTGCCAGTAACCCCTTCAGGAGAAACTCCCAAAATCCAGAATCTCCACTCAGTCATTCCTCTTTTTCCCACCCATGGAACGAACTTCCGCATTCTCTTCATTCTCATTCTTCCCTCCAGGGCCTCAAGACAGCTGTTCACCACCATCTTAAGTCACCCCCCCCATCCATAACCATGATCTTTTTTTAACCCCATTAACCCTCCCGAAACCCATCTTTTTTCAATTTGAAGTTTTTCCTTCCACTCCTGTGATTGAGAGTTTGTGTTGCAGCATCTTCTTCACCACGAGTGTCCTCTTCCCCCTACCTCAATCTTCCCCACATCCCCAATCCCTCCAAGTCTCCCTCTATTTTGATGGTCAACCCTGCTTTTGGTATGTCTCACACTCCTCTTCCTGAAGTTCTTTTTGTTCTGTTATGTCCTGGTCTGTTCTGTGTTCTACCTCTCCACGAGCCTTGATTCTGTTTCCAGGTGTGTGTGTGCGTGTGTGCGTGTGTGTGTGTGTGTGTGTGTGTGTGTGTGTGTGTGTGTGTGTGTGTGTGTGTGTGTGTGTGTGTGTGTGTGTGTGTGTTCTGTCAAGAAAATTCGTTTCAAAAGGCCACCGAATTGAAAGCAAAATCGTGGTTGATGCATCCAGCTCAGAAGGCAGATGAACTGTTTCCTTGTGTAACACTTAACAATCAAGTGTGTCACATTCAATTGCTATTCTGCAAATGTGTGAGGCATGTGTCAGTATGCGTTGTATTTTTTCTTTAAAGGTCCAACCATAACACAGTTAGAGTTTTTTTTGCATGCATCGAGCTGGATATTGTGAAGTGTTTTGAAATTGGTTTAATCGATATGGTACAAGTTTGTTAACGATTGGGCCAAGGATGATGGGCTGTTCCACCTTTGGTGTTCTAATTGTCAAGGCACCTCTCTAATTTATAGCAGATGTGCATTGTTTGGATTGCGAATTCACTATTTTTACTCAACTAAATGATCTAACACTTAAGATTATAGATTTGAAGCTTTTGTTTGTCAACATATTCATTTTATATGCCTGGTGTTGGCTGAATGGTTAGGGTGGTGAGCTTGAGATCCTAGGATCCTGAGTTCAAATCCTGCTCGGCTGTTGAATTAATGCCAGGTGGGGTTGACTCTGCCTGTCATCCTTCTGAGGTTGGCAAAATGAGTGCCAGCTTGCTGGTATCTTGTGTTGGAGTGGTGACCCACCCAGGATTGTGTCCAATAGCCAAGAAAACTGCTAAGGCAGCACCAACGCTCTGCACAGATTATGGTCCCGATGGATGGATGGATGGATGGATGGATATTCATTTTCTGTTAAACAAATCACATCTTTGCATTATCTGTAGGTAGCAGTACATTGTAACAATTATAATTAAATGGCATGCTGCTATGTCCAAATGAGTTATGCTTTGTTTCAAAATTGATTTATGCAAAAGTGGACCTTTTGTGTTTTTTTAACTTCTGAAATGCTTTCTTTGTTTGAACCTGCCTGAATATGCCTCCATATTTGCTTCTGTACCTGCTATTTTGAATGTATCCTTTGAGTTCACCAAGTGAAGCCCGATGTTGGCTTAGCGGCTGGGGTGGTGAGTTTGGGATTCTAGGGTTCTGATTTCAAGCTCAATTGGCTGCTGCGCTGCTGAATTAACACCAGGTGCGGTTGACTCAGCTTGTCATCCTCCCAAGGTTGGCAAAATGAGTACCGGTGTAGTGGTAAAGGGGCACAGCATCAGCAGCACAGCTGCATTCCAACAAATGATGGCTACCCAGCAGCCAGGCTGCCAAATGCAAGGACACAGCAGAAAGTTCACCAAGTACTGGAAGTATTACTTTCATATATTTTTCTTTTACTGTACTTATATTGGCAACTATGCAAATGAATGTTTTTTGAAACTGAAGTTGAACCTAACGTTTCTGCAAAATAGTCACTCAATGCACGATAGTAAAATAAATTCCTCTTTGCTACCATCCACAGCTAATGAAAGAATAAAGGGGATGCCATGCCATCAGTCATGGTGAGCGTAGTTTGAACGTTTTGACCAACATTGACGTCACTTCCCTCTAAACATCATCATTTTTAAAAATGTCAGCGTTGAAGTACAGTATTATTTTTACGTTCTACAATAGAGAGTCCACGCAAACCTTGAACATTCCTACAACTTCATCAGGTCTCGAGGAGTTTGGATTTCTTGAAGCATGCCACGCAGCAACGGAGATAGAATTTCATTTGTACAAGGGACACCAAATTCAAGGTGTATTGAACTATAGTGCAATAATTTCTGCTTTATAAAGTGTGCCTGTCAAGATCATGCTTTTTGAATGGGAAATCCCATGTGGGCCATGTTAGAAGAGCGCAGCAATAACCTCTCCTCAATATTTTGATGCATAATTGGTATACTTTACCTTAAGTATGGAAATACTGTGTCATAATTCCTCATCCATTGGCTCATTAGTCATTAGATGCATTTGCTCATTTGCTATTCGAAGAATAATGACAAGTGGTCTTGATATGCATACCAGTGGGGCATATTTGCACACTGCAAGTAACTACTTGGGTGTATTCTACGTACAGTCATAATAGATATAAGGTTTATATATTTGATGAAGTGGTTTGTGAGAGCTTTATATTTAAGGACACTAGGTTACAATGATAGGTGAGTACAAGCTAAAAGACAAACTAAAAATATTTTACATTCATAATTCACTTAATCAAACAATAACCCCCAAAAATGGCAACTCATGTGACCCAAAATGCAATGTAATTAAATTTGCAATATTCAAAGTGTGCTGTCATTACTGCGATTACTTAGTAACCAACAAATTTCTGGTGATAAAAATTACTTAATCATAACCAATATTTAATACAAATCAATACTGGACTTAAGCAAATCATAGATCAGAGACAATGGCACAGTACAGAGACATGACAGAAGTAAATAGACACCGTGATTTTAAAAGAATTTATTTATTTCACATTTGAAGTATATTTGATCCATTTTAATACATACACTAGTATTTTGTAGACTTTACATTTGCAGATTTCAATGCTTTTACTCTTTCAGGGATAGAACTAACGAGTTCTGAAATTTTCTCTTGTGGGATTTCTGCCCAGGCCTCACGCAAGAGGTTTAGCAATTCTGTCCTGGATGTTGGTTTCCTGGACTTTTTCCCCACAGCTCGATCCAATATGGCCCAGAGGTGTTCAATGGGATTCACATCAGGAGACTGACTTAGCCATGTTAGTCGCTTGATCCCATTTCTGTCCTGCCATCCTTTGGTCTGTTTTTGCAGTGTGGCATGGAGCTCCATCTTCCATGAACAGTGTTGTTTTTGACAATCTGACCAGTGGAGAAGACAGGGAGACGTCCATCCTCAAGGATATAAATGTATATCATAGAGTTGATGTTGCCAACACACTCCACAAGCTCCGACCGACCAGCGCTCCAGATTGCTCCCCACACCATAACTGAAAACCCACCGTGTTTGGCAGTTGGCTGCAATCGGTTCAAAGAGAACTCTTGACTGGAAAGTCTCCAGACCCATTAAGCATCCACTCTCAGAAAATTGAGTAAATTGGGACTCATCTGAAAAAAATGACAGTTTGCCAAAACTCCAAGGGTCTGGTGGCCATCTCCTCAGTCCACTTCTTTCTCCTTTGAATGTTGGCTGGTCTAAGAAGAGGTATTCTCTGGAGATAGAATAGTAGCCCAGTTGATGAAGGTACAGATAGTAGGTATTCACAGTAGCCCAGTTGATGAAGGTACATCATGGCAGTTCTTGAGCTAACTTGGACCTCCTCTGCAACATCTGCTGCCATGCAACGGGGAGTTTTATCAATGGACCGCTTGACAGCTCGAAGACACCTTTCTGGGGGCCGACATCAACCAGAACGGGAAGCTGTGGATTCCTTGCCTTCACTGGTGAATTGCGCAATCACCCGATTGATGTAAAAAGTGGAATACCAAGGTTCTAAGCTATCTGACGCTGGCTGACTCCACCTTACAAATGGCCAACAATTCGTCCTCTTTGAAAATCGGAAAGTTTGTGTTCTCCCTGGGTTAGAGGCATAGTTAATTGTCATACCAGTCCCCAGGAACTCATTTCTGCAAAGAAATAGTCGAATATTAGTTAAAATCACTGAGTAAAACTACGTTCTGCAGATGAAATGAAGAAATTTAATCTGTCTATTTACTTCTGTCATGTCTGTAATTACTTCCTGTGTAATGTATGAAGTCCAGTTTCCAACTGTTTTAAAAGGCCACTGTGGTTACATTCTGCAAATAGCTAAATAGCTCAAGTAGCTCAAGTAGTGATTAGAATGAGCTCTTTATTCAAGAGTTTACAGCTATAGTAATTTTAAATGTAAATGCAGCAAAAGTTATAAAAGAAGAGGCAGAAGAAGGAGCTTGTTACTGTTGCCTAGCTGGTGCCTGTTGTTACTGTTACTGTTACTGTAACAAGTTCCAGTGTAAGCTCCATTGTTTTGGGTCATGTGACCCGCAGTGAGTAGATAGTCTGCACCGGCAGGCTTTAATTTATGGATTATATTTATGAAAAATTTCCAACTGTTTTGTGATTTTTCCTGGGACAATGGCTTTGAGCTGCGTCAATATGTAAACGAACAGCTTTCTACCCCCACCAAGAAGGTACTAATCATTTATATCAGTGACTGAGTCAGTGAGTAAGTGATTTACTCGTTAGAGAGCTTTATATCCTTCATAATAAATGTCAGTGTGTGTCAGTCTGTCAGTGTGTCTCCTCCATAAATCCAAAACTATGAAACCTAGTGACCCCAAACTATACAGGCATCCTAAGGGAACTCGAAGGTAGTGTATCAATGAAAATTGGGTGCTTGGGTTAATTTATACACACCTTTTGAAGATAATTAACGGCCTTGTTTAATTATCCTTTATCAAACATTTTATTAGCACAACATAATATAAATATGCATTTCAATACAATGGACATTTTCAAAACTTTTCGACTTGCACTCCTCAGGATAAAACTGCAAGCAGATTAAGAAGAAGCAGCAAGCTCTTGTTTATAAAGTTACAATGTAATGTCCTCAACGTTGATTAGCTGAGAGAAAGAAAGAGCGGGATTACCTGATTGATGGAACCATAGAGCATCATGAATAATGAGTAGGCAGAGATGAATCACCACAGTACCAGTGGAAACATAATGGTACAGTTGTCACACAGTCAAGCCATCATAGTCAGAATAGATATACAGTTCGGACAAATTATTTCTGTCCACAAAGAATGCGATTGGTTGACCTGATGAATGTGGCCTCCATTGCACGAAGGTGAGCTAAACTGCGTCCTCTACTCATGATTTTAAACCAGCCTATACGATATTGCTCTGCACACTCAGGATTATTCAGTAAATGGTAACCAATTGCAGAGGCGCAGGGAATAGTTGTCACACTGTGTACATTCTTGGTTGTGTACATACAAACTGTGCTTGTATTCTGTGTACCTGCAAGCCCGAGTTGGTTGTCCCTGTTCAGTTGACTGATCCCCAAAGGGACGTGTTTTTCAATACGATCCTTCAATCTCAAAGATGTGCGGCCCACATACCCAGCATCACACTGGCACTGAAATTTGTGAATAATCTTACTTACGAGTATATGAGAGGCGGGCAGAACATCTTTTTGGACTGATGGAAGCAATCGGCGGGTGGTGAAAATCACTCGTGGTTGGACAGCATAGTAAGAATGGGACACTTTCTGTTTGATCTGGTTTTCAAACTGTAGAGACACTTTGCCTTTCCAAGGTAGACATAGGTATACAGGACATTTATCAGGTCTGATTATAGGATTCTTTGGTGGGTTCAGGAATTTGTATATATATATATATATATATATATATATTGATGATCTGTTCAGGATACTCAATATCAAGAAGAATAGTCTTGATGGTCTCAATTTCAGCATGGAGTTTATCTGTGGAGCAGATCTTTCTTGCTCTATTGACAAAGATACCAATCAATCCAATCTTGTATCGAGAGGAACTGTAAGAGTCCCACCTAGAATACTGTCCGGTAAAAGTGGACTTAAGGTAGACTGTGGTTTTATAAGCATCGGCCGATTTCTCAACTAAGACATCCAAGATGGGAAGTACACCAGAGCGTTCCATCTCTGAGGTGAACTCTAGGGATGGATGGAGAGAGATCAGGTATGCCAAGAAAACTTCACATGCCGAGATTGACTCAAAGAGAGCAAAGATGTCATCCACGTCACGATAATAGATGGAAGGATAGTAAAAATGGGACACTGTCTGTTTGATTGCACTCCATTGATGTGGAGTTCTCTCGTCTCTCCGAGGTCACTTCTTTCCCTCCTAAAACAGGGTGATACAAATTTTCTAATCCATTTATTTGTCTTTCTGTCTTTACGTGTAATACCGAACATTTCATTCCATATTGTGTCGTGTTATTAACTTTTTCTCCATTTTTGTTGTTAATGACCAGGTCTCTGCCCTATAGATGTTAGATGGAATAATGCACTGATTGAAAACTTTCCTTTTCAGACGTATTGGTAAGCTATCTCTCATAATGTTACTGAGTTTTCCACATTGTCTCCACCCGAGAATTCCTCTCTTTATTCCTTGTTCTTGATTTGTTTCCTTGAGGCTAAAGCTTTGGCTTAGGTACATGTATTCTGCTACTTCTTCTATTTGGTTTCCATTTATTATGATTTCCCCATGAGGCACAAATGGGTTTATTACTACATTGATTTTTGACATGTTCATTTTCACTCCACACTTCATGCTAGCCGAGCTTCAGTGAGGAGCATGTTTCAATTTTCTCTAAGCTTTCTTCTATAACAATGTCATCTGCAAATCTTAGATGGTTAAACTTTTCTCCATTCATGTTGACACCTTAATCTTCCCACTGAAGTGATCAAAATATATACTCCAGACAGGCAGCGAATAATTTAAGATAGATCGTGTCACCTTGCCTTACTCCTTTGTTGATGTTGATCTCAACACTTCCACTGTAGTTGTACAATCTGTGTAAATATCTTTCAGCTCAGGTCAGGTAGGGGAGCATGTGCCAGAGCAGCGCGTCGCTGCGTCCACTTTCCGCTGGTACTCCAGAGGCCTCCTTCTGGCCATCCCCCAGGCAGATGACTGGCCCATCCCCATCTCCTTGAGATGCCGATCAACCTGCTGCAAACACAAGGCACGTGGTCGGCCCATTGGCCTCCTCCACTCAGGAGACTCCCTCGCTGAGAGAATCTGGTGAGCAGGATCAGCGTCAGGAAAACGAGCCACATGTCCATACAGCCGCAGCTGACGCTCATGGACTATGCAGGTAACAAATCTCATTTGAGTCTCTCTCAGCAACCGCTCGTTGGACACAAAGTCCGACCAGCGATAGCCAAGGATTCTCCGAAGAGACCTGGTACCAAAGGAATTAAGTCTCCATCTCAGATCCTTGGTCAGAGTCCAAGTCTCGAATCCATAGAGCAAGACTGGAAGCACCAAGGACCTGAAGACTCGGACTTTCGTCCGCCCGCACAGGTACCAGCAGGGCCACACCCCATTATCCAGTGAATCCATGACTCCCCAGGCCCGACCCAGATGTCTATTGACCTCTGACTCACAGCCAGCAGAGACATGAATATCACTGCCAAGGTAAGTGAATCTCTCCACGACCTGAACATGTTCACCACAAACAGGCACAGACAGGATAGAGCATCCAAGATGTCATTGAAAGCCTGGATCTTAGTTTTGACCCAGGAAACCTGTAATCCCAGCGGCTCCGACTCCTCATTAAGCACCTCGAGGGCCCCAAAAGGATATCTAAAGTCTCCGCAAAGATGACTGCATCAGATGCGAAATCAAGGTCAGAGATCTTGACATTCCAAACGATGCACCGCAGCTTGATCTCACCGACATCCCCTAGAATCCAGTCCATACAGTGCTGAAAAGTGTGGGGCCAGTACACACCCTGATGACTCCAGTAACAACTGGAAATAAGTCAGAGATGGTACCACCACATCTCACAGCACTCTCAGTACCTGAGTAGAGTTCAGCCATCAGATCGATCAGTTTTGGTGGCACCCCACGAAGCCCTAGAATCCTGCAGAGGACATCCCGATTCACTGAATCAAACGCTTTACAGAG
>CM068958.1:113079308-113092795 GCA_035128595.1 Eptatretus atami | reverse complement strand
TAAATAATCAGGAGTCTCTCCTGGGAGTGTTCCTTTATATCCATCCATAAGGCATATGATTCAGTTTGGAAAGATGACCTCCTAAATAAGATAGTCAACCTCAGGATTGATGGAAGAATGTTTGAGTGGATTAGGGACATTTTATCCAATAGATTCTTTCAGGTGAGTGTCGGTCAGAACCTCTCCTCCATTTTTCATACAGATCAGGACATTCCCCAGGGTAGCAGCCGAAGCTCAACTCTCTTTAATATTATGATTAATGATGTAGCTTCCCATTCCAAGCTCCACAGCAAGATATTTTTTTCGCTGATGACATTGTCATGTGGATCCGTATGTAAGAGTTTAAGCCCTTCAGTTAAAAAAAAAACTCCAGAATGATATTCAATCTTGGTGAGCAAGGGCCCTTAGACTGGGGTTTTAAGCTATCCAGGCAAACAAGTCCAAGTTCATCATATTCCCCAAAGAGAAAAGATTGACATATGATGGTGTTAGTGGTATGTCCCTCAAACCATCTCTGAAGTGTCATTCTTAGGAGTCATCTTGATAGGATGAACCTGGACTCCCCATGTTTAGAGGCTGACTGGTAAATGTGCTAAAGCATCATTATACGTTTTCTTTTCTGCTGCTGATGGGATGCACTCGTGATATTCTTCTCCTGCTTATATACAGCTATTATTCATTCTCATCTGATTATGTGGCATGCCTGGGATAGTTTCCATGAGCAATCAAAAAAAACTCGAGAGTGTCAGCTAAAAGCCATCTGTGTCTGTTTAGGTTGCCTTTTACCAAGCACTCCTGTTTCTGCCCTTCTGTTGGAAGCGGGCGAGATACCCTTGTCTCTCGTTGGGAATTTTTGAAAATGAAATATTGGGTTAGAACCACCTCACCTGGGGATAACCATCATAGTAAAGCCTTATTTACAAACTGCTGGGAATATCTAAAGCTTGCCGGGAACTCCACTTCCCCACCTTTCAGCCTTGCATGTAAAATGACTGCTAAGGAAATGGGATCGGATTCCCTTCTGGACAACCCCCATCCTAAAATTTATATTTGGGTCCCCTGGATCCTTGAATCCCCTGACCTCCATGTGGATCTCTGGGGAAAATTGGACACGGTTAATCCTGCAGTCACATGCAATCCGGCTATTGAGTTTATCAATTCAAATTGGAGTCAATCATTGCACGTATATACAGATGGCTCCAAAGAACCTTCTCTTGGTTGGACAGCTGCAGCAATATGCATCCTTGATTTCAGGGTGGTCAGGGCATTTCGGCTAACTAATCATCTCTCGCTCTTCTCGACTGAACTATTTGCCATAGTTCTGGCTCGAGAATGGATAATTGAGTTTAATCCTCTCAGTGTGGTTATCCTCTCAGATTCATTTTCCATGGTAAAGACGTTGGAATCCTTACTGGATGGTTGTATGAATGACTTGGTGCTTGAAGTTTGGCATTTGGTTAATATTGAGAAGTGGAGGGGTCTGGTGGTCGACCTGTGCTGGATCCCTGCTCATGTCAGCATTGGTGGAAATGAGGCCTGTGATCTTGCGGCGAAGCATGCCCTTAAACTGGAAAATGTCACCCAAATCCCCTTGGGACCATCGGAAATTATTAGTCTGGTCAAAGGCTAGATTGAGAAAAAATGGCAATTTTAGTGGGACTCCAGCACGAAGGGAAGATTCTGTCACATGGTGCATCCGGATGTGGTACCACTAGTTAAACTTCCCATGCTTTCCCGGAGAGACCAAGTAGCTCTTTGTAGGCTAAGACTCGGGCACTGTCGCCTAAATTCATATCTGTATGAAATTTGGTACCAACCTACAGGGTTTTGTGAGACGTGCAGGAAATCAGAAGATCTGAATAATTTATTCCTAAATTACCCTCTTTATGAGGGATCCAGGCGGTGTCTTGTGCAGAATGTAGGAGTAATGGGGATCAAGGTGTTGAATCTACCAGGGGTGTTGGGGCTGATGAACCAGAAGCACCCTCAATTCTGTAAGCTGGTACTAAAATTCCTGAAAGATTGTGGGAAATCCATCAAAATTTATTGACACTCGATGGGCCAATATGTGATTTTAATCACGTTCAGGTGCTTGGCGTGTTTTGAGCCTGCTGGCTCTGAAAGTGCCATTAAAATTCAAAAAAGACGAAGAAGACAAACGATAGCAACCTGATTGACAATGGAACACAGCCCATGGATCAGATTTTTGTGTGAGTTTGTGTTTACGGCTGGCAGTGAGATAAGGAGCTTACCGTTATTCTAATCACATACAATTTCAAATTTATCTACGGGAGTGGCCAGTCATAGTGCTGAGGTCCATCCCAATGCAGGGCTCATGCTTACATGGCAAGTGACCCATATTTTGCAGGTTTGACCCATTTTCTTTCTTTATCCTGGAGAGCCATTTTGGGATCATTAAAACCCGTATTGGATGGAAAGTATGAACAATTTCCAAAATGCAATGTTTAGCTTCCATTCCACTCGTATGGATTCACACACATTGACAGATGTGTGGCGATCTCTATCCTATCCAGTCTGACTCGATTGGCTGGGTAACATCATGAGCTTTACCTTACTAGTAGAGGACCTGGCTTAGACATGTATGCACTTAATTTAGGAGAGGATAACTCAACTGTTTTAGGCTACTATGACCCCAAGAACAATTGGGATGTGTGCCAAAATCTCTATCCGGGACGAACAGCCCAAAATGACCAGCCTTTTTTAAAATGACCACACCCTTTTCATCGAAAGTGCTACTTCTGACATAGCTGTATCTTCTAAACCGTTGGAGCTACAGATTTTCTGAGGTGCTCAAAATTTCAGAATGGCCATGTTTATTTATTTATTTATTTATGGGGTCATAGAAGAGTGTAAAAATTCTAATTTGATATTTTTTATGAGAAAATGGCTAAAAACCGTTTTATTTAACCATACTTATTACCATACATACTGGAATTGCCATATATTTATTAACTTAACTTTCCGGACTTAGAGCAAAGTTAGAAGATTTGTGTCATCTACTAGAGTTGAACTGACAATTTGGAATTTGAACAATACAAGGATTTTTAAAAAGAAAGAAAGCGAGCATTTGATTAATATAAAGAAATTGTATTTTCATCATTTACATACTATTATCAATGGAATGTTAACTTAAAATGAAAAATAAAAAACAAAACTTATTACTTTAGTGGCAGCAGTATCTAGAGAGCTTAAATGTTTCAAAGATCAGCAGAGGAATTGCCCAACCACACAATACAACTTTAAAACCACATTAATACTGTTTATGTGTCACGTAAACCAGGGTCAGGAACATGAAGAGTAACACAACAGAGTCCAGGTATGAGGATGATGAGCATGTTCATTCAGTGATAGGGTTTTTACAACAATCACCTCCCTTGCATTTGCAGTACTTGCAACACTTGATCCCAGCTACCCTGCAGGAACACCCATTTTTGCGAGCACACTTGCCACATGTGCAGGGATTTGGCAGGCCTTTGGGTTTGGAGATCACAATCTCAGGGACTAATAAACTGCCCCTTCTTACAAACCCATAAGACTGGCATTCATAATCAGGGTGGCATCTCTAAATGGGGCTTGGACCCACAGCTGCTGTTGGTAATAGCCTCTATGGATATGTTTCCTTGCATTAGTTGAGGTGCAAGTGGTTCTCTCAAAGTCCATCTTGAGGGCATTGCTATCAATGCAGTGAGACGCAGGTCGTAAATGTCTCCAGGTCTGTTGATGGTTTGAGACACTTGACCAAGAATGTCTCTGCCATCTGTATTGCACTTTCTGCTAGCTGGGGACAGTCAAAATTCAGGATCAGAGAGGAATTTCCTGGTTTGCGGACAGCATTCAGGGCTGCAAGTTTAGTTGATACCTTGCTGGTTGTATCGCACCCAGTCAGCGCATGGAGTGCTGGGAGACACTTTGTGAGCTCGTCTCCCAGTGCTATGCAGATATCGTGGAGTGGTAATATTGATCTTTTCACTCCTGAGTTGCAGACGAGCCAAAGCTCTTGGAGGCAAGATCTCTCCAATTGACTGTGATGTGGTATAACAGGCACACAAAGACATCTGTGTCACCTGGTGACAGCGTCATGGATGTAGGTCCTGACCGGTGACTTAGAATGTCCTGCACATGGAACATCATCCTGTCATCAGCTTCCTCGTGTGTGCAGTTGAGCCGAGGGAATGGAGAAGCACACCCAGCTGACACCATCCATGCCTGTGGTGATATACCGAGGTATAGAGGTTTGGTTCCGTGGTAATTGGTGTGAGCCACTCAACATAGAATGCCTGGAAAGCAGTTTTGCTGATGGAAGATGACCAAAGTTCTCTAATACCACTGGAACATTTTGGTTTGGTGATATCACATCAAGGACAACCATTTCTTTTGACTTTCTTCTTCTCCCCCTCTCTCCATTCTTGATGCTGTCCTCTCTGTAAGCATCAAAAACGATATGGATCTCATCACATTGTGCCCAGCTTTGGTGACCATAGATGTCAAGGCAATAGCAAAGTCATGGAATGTCTTGACGGGCGGATCAAGCTTCTTTAAGGGGACCTTTCTCACCAAGGCCATGAAGTCGATATTGATGGCGTGGGTTTGTGGGGAGGTTTCTGGCCCTTTTTTATCTATTAGTGGGCACAACTTCAGCAGCTCAGTCCAAGTTGTGATTTGGTACTCTTCCTCAAGTAACCATCTTCGTCAACCAAGAAGAATGCAGGTTGGTGATCTCATGCTTGAGTAGCTCCTCAACAGTGAACCCCCGGTGACTCCCATACTCAATAAACTGAGAGCTTTGATTGTCTCATCTTTGATGTCTGCTTTGGGAGCCAATTTCAAGGTGGTATTAGGGACGTAAACTTGATTTTGCTAATAGTTGAGTGTATCGATATCGACTATTTCTGAGTCGATCATCGATAAAATTAGCACAAGCAGTGCTGTCCTCCTTATACAGCACAACAACTTGTCTACATTTACATTGGTCACAATTTCTCCAGTGAGAACATTCTTCAGTGCTACTGGTCTTGTAGAGGACTGCATACCTTCAGGAGATACTCCTCTATGTCTTGCACCATCCCAACTATCTTAGTTGCAGTACTTGGGTTGAAGTCGTGGTGAAGTGAGAGTTCTCCTTCGACTCATCCTTCATCTCAGGAGGTCAACGTACTGGTCTTTTTTATGCTTGATAATTCCCCACAGAGCTACTGCTTCCTTCTTTTGGTGACCCAATTATCCCCCACTCACTTTGGCAGGCCGATTGTAGCACTGCTCTAGCGCCTGGTCAAAGGGCATCCACTACCTTTCTTGGTGGTGTTCATGACAAATCCACCATTCATGTAGGAGTTGTAGAGGAGTGGGAACTTCTCCTTCAGTTGTAGCAGTCCTGGATGGATAAGTCGTTCTCTCACTCTTCTCCTCTCTCCGGATCTTGTAGCACTGGTGCTATGAAAAAATCAAAAGCAGGCTGAGTGAGTGATAATAGGGTGCATAGAGTGATAGACAATGGGGTACATAATTTTAAAAAGGGCGTGGTCATTTTCGGGCTGTTCGTCCCGATAGAGATTTTGCCACACTCCCAAAGTTGTTCCTTGGGGTCATATTAGCCTAAAACAGTTGAGTTATCCTCTCCTAACTTAAGTGCATACATGTTTAAGCCAGGTCCTATACTATACCGACCAATTCCCTCAATCCTCATCCGTACGCATCGTCACTTCCTCTCGTCTACCATTTGTCCACACTCCGAATCAATTGGTCGGGCCTATATAATTTCCATTTCGCTCTTCGACTTCTTACTGTGAAATTTAGCGGTATTTTTGAGAATTTTGAATGGTAGGATTTGATTGTTTTTCTTCAAATACAGGGTGTTCACAAATTACCGTTCCAAATTCAAACCGTAATTTAAAAAATGAATGAAATGGGATAAAATGATGTGGTTTGATGCTTGTGAATGAACGAACATTTCTAACAAAGTTTTATTGTCAAGATTTATGAAGGTCATCATATAGCATTCATCACCATTTATCATCACTTGGTCCCTCTAAAGGCCCTGTCACACGACGTTTTAGCCAGCGTATGCCGACGTATGAAAAATTTGGCGAATACGCTGGCACACATCAAATAGGTTATGGGTAAGTTTTGTATGCGTTAAGAGCACACTGAAGCATGCTGAAGCACACTGAAGCACGCTGGCATACGTCGTAGTACACTGAGCTCGTCGACAAATTTTAAGCATGCTCAAAATTCTTCGACGTATGCCAGCGTATGACTCACACGTTCCGCATACGCTGGCCAAGTTTGGCACGTTATGCGATCGTTGACACACGTCGACACACGTACTTGTAAGTTACTCATAAGTCGAAAACAAGTCGAGGGTACATGTTTTAGCGTACCCGAAACTGATTTCTAACCTATGAGTAACGTGCTTTGAACCTATGTGTAATGTATCTCTAACGCATATTGACATATGTAGACGTATTTGACGTCTTCCGGACGACCACAGAACTTACTGAACGTGTTTCTACCTTAAGCTACCGTATAATGGCGTATTGGCAGCGTTTAGGGGAATTGGTATATGAAAATGGGCTTCACAGGAGGAACCGTCAGTGTTCCAGACTCCATGTTTTTTTTGTTTTTTTTTTTCTTCGGCATGACGGTGATGTTGACACTTCGATGTCTAGTGCGGTTATGATTTAAATCGTCGAGCGACAGCCTTTTAATAGGCTACGCCATGTGATCGTCGGCGATACTCTGCCGTCTATGCATAAGTTAGACTTATCGGGCATAAGTTGTGAACGCCGACAACACGCTAAGCATTCGTTGGTATAAGTTATCTATAAGTTATCGAAACGTTCTGTGTACGTTACTAATACATTACGCATACGTCCAACTCATTAATATACGCCCAAAACTGAAAAAAAACATCAATAGTTCAGCGTACGCCAGCGTTTTAGATCAATTTTGATACGTTGCCATACACTGGCTAAATCGTCAAGGTGTGACAGGGCCTTAAACCAGGAAACAAATTCTGTACACTATAAACTTTAATTATATTCCCTACTAGCAAATACAACCCGTCGCTTCGCTGACGTAGGAGAGAGAGAGAGAGAGAGAGAGAGAGAGAGAGAGAGAGAGAGAGAGAGAGAGAGAGAGAGAGAGGAGAGAGAGAGAGAAGAGAGAAGAGACGACAGACAGACAGAGGACAGAGACGAGGTGTGGAGAGAGTGCTGCATTTTATGAGGAGGGGAGTGAGGAGGGGACAGAGTGAGAGAAAAGGGTGGGGGGGGGAAGAAGGAAAAAAAACAAAGACAGGTGAGGAGTGGAGGTGGGGTTATCAAAGAGAATGATGTGTGACGCTTAATGACTGAACACGAAAAAAAAACAGAAAAAGTCAGAACAGCTGCACACACAACGACACAACAGAGTTTGTAAAGTAATCCATTGGCACATCTGCAAAAATTTTGATATTCCAGTTCCAGAAAATTTGTGGGAAAATGAACCAAAAGCAATTACTGAAGACATTGAAGTTCCGCTCACGTGCGACCTAATGATCCCATCGAGTGTGAACATCGAAAACAAAGCATTGCGTCCAGATATTATACTTATGTGCAAAAAAAAGAGAAGAAGGCATTGCTAATTGAGGTGTTGTAGGTGTAGGTGTAGGTGTAGAAGAAGGTGTAGAAGAAGGAAACTGAGGAATGCCAAATTTGTACCAGTGATGACGAAGAACCTCATGGGACGGATGAAGAAGAATCTCACAGAGATATAAAAAGCATCCCTGGGAATATCACTACAAAATGAACTACAGTTTGAAGCCGGCTCAGTAAGAATCCATTCCAGATTAGGAAACCCACATATGTAGACAACACACACACACACACACACACACACACCACACACACACACACACACCATTGCCTTTTTATTAGTATAGATAAACTCTATTGTGGGGACGCTATTTGCAGTAAATGTCATGTCACACGTCACAGGCAACAACTGGACATGAAAAAAGTAAATAAAACTTTGAGAAATTGTGTTCTTTCTTAGGTGTTATATTCTTTCCATATATGTTGTTGGTTGTTTAATTTCCAGTTGTTGAAAGATTGTGAGGAAGATGATGGGTTAAATTCAAAGGAAAAAAAAAGAGAAGAGGAAGGAGGGGACATGGTCTTGCGGGGGATCGAAGAAGAACTGACGATCAGAGGATGCCATTACAGGATGGGTTTGAGCGTCGAGGGTGCATTAGCTTTTTTCCAGTATTCTGAATCCTGTCTTGCCTGTGTTATGGTCGATTTTCAGCTCAATTGGCCATGTTAATATTCCGAGGTGCTGGGAGGAGGTGACCAAGGATGACCAACATGTCTAGGGAAGATGACAGGGGTTCATCTGGATCGGTTAATCGAACTAGGAAGAGGGGCAGACCACAGTGGGAGAGTACCAATGAGTCAGAACCTCCCAAAGCGGTTAAAGCCACCTCTATCCCCGATGAGCACCATGCCAAACTCGTGATCATAATTTCGGCCTCCAATGGCTCTCAACCCTTAAGCCCCGACAAGCCAATTCAAATGGCTACACTGATTAAAAAATAATTTGGAGACGTGTCCAGCGCCAAAAAGATAAGATCCGGCGACCTTTTCATGTGCAAATCAATTGCTCAACGGGAGACGGTGTTGAGAGCATCGTATTTTGGTGGTGTCCAGGTCTCGTGTCAGATTCCTCAGTCTCTGAGGGAGAGTCGAGGAGACATTTATGGGATTGATCTCACCATTAAAATTGATGACATCAAGAGCCATTTAGCGGAGGTTGGAGTTGTTCACACTCACCGTCTCACCACAGTCAGGGATGGGGTCAAAGTCAATACCACCTCGGTGGTTTTGTTCTTTGGCAACCCAGTCCTTCCCCCAAAAGTTTTCCTGGGGTATCAAGTCTTTACTATCCGGGAATACATTCCAGTCCCCTTAAGATGTTACAATTGTCAAAAGTTCGGCCATACTGCTCCAGCATGTTAGGGCAAACAACGTTGCAGCAAATGTAAAGTAGAGCACGAATACGGAAATTGCGCTTGTGAAAAAATATCTTTTGCTAATTGTGGTGGGGACCACAGTGTAGCCTTCAGAGGATGTCCTGAATTCCAAAGAGCTACCCAGATCCAACTGGTGAAGACACAGGGAAAACTGTCTTATGCTGAGGCTATCCTGATGATCCCCAAAATTAAGACCCCAGTAAACATGGTTAGGAGCAAGACCAAAACTGAGGGCCCAGTTAATGTACTCATTCAATCGGTGGGAGTTCAGAGTGAGACAAAAGATTCAGAATGCCAAATTGACAGTGCAATCACTGACGCGGATATGAATATTACAAAAATGTGGTTCATTGGTTTTATTATCGAAGTAGTAAACTGTGCAGCTCAAGCAAAAAACAGATCGGAGAAAATCAATATTATTTCTGCTGCAGCCATCAAACATTTGGGCTGGGTGGGGTTTTCTTCCAAAATGATTAATAATATATTCAGCTAATCAGGCCAAAAACGCAGAGGGGCGGACTCCAAACAGTCTCATCAGGATCGAAGGAGGTCTATGCTATCTTTGCAGAAACAACACGTCAAATTCCGATGAAACTTGACCACAACCTTCATCACCCGTGATGAACCAAAATTGTTCACAATATTAAAAAAATTAATTGGTGTCTAAGGGGGTCTCCGGGTGGGTTTCCCACTCCAAAAGTGGTATTTGCTTTCTTCTCAGAAACTACACACTAAATTCCGATGAAACTTGATCACAACCTTAATCGCCCATGATGTACCAAAGTTTGTTCATGGCATGCAAAAAAAATCCATAGGTATTTACTTTCTTCTCCGTTACATATTTTGTGGGTTATCCATTCCTACCAGTGGTTCCCTGGTTATCTTATCCAGCTGCTACAGGTGAGCGCCCAGGGGTATTGCCCCTATGTTTTTCTCTGCAAGGCCATAGCATCCATGAGGGCCCGGTTAACGTATAAATTAACGCCCGGTTAACGCCTTGTGAGTAACAACATGATGTTGTTACAAGGCAGCTAAGAGATCCCCAAAATGATGTGAGAGTGGTGTGGCAGTCTGTGGTGTCCACAAGGTAAGACAAATGTCCCAAATCAACCCCCATTCATCCTGCCTCCCAGCACTAACACAGCTCCCTCGCTGTGTCCTCACTGAAGGGGATCACCAATATGGTCTTCTATGGCCTATCCATGGTTGCCAAAGGTCTTCCTGCAATGCTGACTGACCAAACCTGACCCCTCTCCCAGCATATTTACTTTCCAATCACTGCTGAAGCAAGGGGTGGTAAAGCATGGCAAGGTTTCACATTTCTCTATCCCCCAGAGATTCAACTACCAATGGACAGACATAACCCACCAACATAAACTTTAACCTTTTTTCTGCAAGAGTGAGGCTCATAGAACAATCTTATATATTATTTCCGAGTTTGTGGTTTCATGTCGCGCTATCTTCGACTTTGTTCTGCACTCGAGTAACGTGATATTCGGCTTACATTATCTCAAAGACTATATGAGGTGCATGGTACAAAAAAAAAGTAAATAAAATGGTTCTGAAACAGTGAAATCGTATTCCACTTACTGCATTAAAGTAACTTACTACTGATACTCTGCATCAGTTCCTTTCTGAAACACACCCACCCCAACATGTCGCGCAGAGCGCGGGTTATGCTAGTATGGTTAAATTCACAGTGGAGTATCAGGGCAAAAATTGGACAGTAGATTTTGGAAGTTTAAACTGGAGGAAGTTGGATTTTGGAAGTTTAAACTGGATGAAGTTTATGGTAGAATGTGTACTGGAGTTGCTGGGGAGGGTCAGAGGATGAGAGAGCAGAGAGAACAATGTTGGAGAATATATGATAGAAAACAGAGACCACCGACCTGCTTGTGAAGTGAAAGCAACAGACCTTATGTTTCGGCCTCATCACAAGATATTACAATAATGTTGAGAGCTTTAGATTCTACTGACTCCAAGAGAGACAGATGTGATGCTGTTGGGATGCATGCCCCTAGAATAGAGCAGTGGACCATCGAGCTATTGACAAAGTCCTTTTGGATTGAGAAGGTCTGATTTTTCTTTGCAACTTTGCAACGTGGTTGGTCCAGGAGAGGTCATGGCTGATGGTGGGCCTACATTATGTCAAGAGACTGAACCTCTTCCAGTGACTTACCATCAAAATAAATAGGTGGGTTCGTTTGATGGCCCTTCTGGAAAGACCATGTGAGACTACAAGATTTTCCAGGATTGAAGAACAAGTTCCATTTATCAGACCAAAATTGAATCAATTCCAGATCAGCAGGTAGTAATGCAGCTGCTATCTGTCTGTCTTTGGGATGGGTGGACTGCACAATACAATGTGAAGTCAGCTGCAAAATGGAAGAGAGGGTTTTTCAGAGCATGATAGGTTGTTGTGTATGAAGAACAAGACTATGTTCAAAACACTGCTTTAGGGCACTCCAGTCTCCACTGGGAGAGGAAAGGGTTCAATTGAAAGCAACATGTTGACTCTGTGAGTGGATGAACTTGGAATTCCAGTTATGAAAACAGTCTTGTATGCCACAGACAGTGAGGTTGGCAAGCAGAGCAAGATGCTTCACTATCAAATGCCTGAAATATGTGAAGAGAGATGTTCCTGATCTCTTGTTTCAGGTTTAGGGCCTCCTAGAATTCCTGAGGAAGATGCAGCAGCATGTTCAGAGGTTGGTGATTGGGACAGAATCCAAACTGATGGTCAGAGATCAGGCTGTTTGAAAAGGAGAAATATTTGATATCAGCAGCAATTGATGGATTCCATGACATTGCTTGTAAATGCTAGTAAGCTCTTTGGTCTGAGTTTGCATGCTTCTTGTAGATGGGAGTGATTTTTGCTGACTTCCAGGTCAAAGGAAAGTGGCCAAAGGAGGACAGACTGAGTATGTCAGAGAAAGGTGATGTAAGAACAGCAGAGTAGGATTTGAGAACATGGGCACTGATGCCATCAGGGTCCATTGTCAAAGCAGGCTTGATGCTGGAGAAAAATTTCTTTCACCTATTGGCGGAGATGGACAAAGCTCAGTAGATAGCGGGTACAAGTGGGTGTAAGATTTGGACAGAAAAGGTTGGGTTTGGCACACAAGATTTGGAGACAAAAAATAAGTTGATATTTTTCCAGTCTGCATATATGTTGTTTGTGTGAGAGTGGGAATGGAGTGGAAGCATACAGCAGAGATGGACTTGACAAGGTGCTGCAAGGACTTGTTCACCTGCTGAATCCAAGGAAAGGCAATTCTGCAGCCATTTTTGCCCTAAATACTCATTCAACACTCAAAAAGGCATGATAAACAATGAAAGAATATATCATTGTTTTGTTTTTATGAGAATGGAAATTTTGGTGGGTGGAATTTCCAGACTCTCTTCCTTCAATTCACTCCTTTCGTTTTACTTTCCTGTTGATCTTTTTTTTTCCTTCTTTTTTTTTTACAATTACTGAAGCTCATAGAGGGCTATTACATAAATAACATGCAGGACAAAGGCGTTTGTGGGCATCAGTGTAACCTTAACATGGATGCAAAGGAGAGTATGAGAAAACTGACAAGTCAACAAACACTGAATATGAAATTGAACTCGTGATCCTGAGATTATGAATTGAGTGCTCAGATGGAAAGCACAAAACAGGCCAACCTGAAAGAAAGCTTGGCATGTGGTGAAAGGGAAAATGATTTCTTAAGTGTTGTGGGGTGGGGGGGGAGGGGAGTGGAGTGGAGGGGAGTGGAGGGGAGAGGAGGAAGGGGGAGGGGAGGGAGGAGAGGGAGGGAGGAGAGGGGAGGGGAGGGTCCAGAGGTGTGGTTAACTGTGAGTATTATGATTACTCTTTACGATCAGCTTATATTGCCATTAACTGTTGACTTTTGCTGCTGTCTTTGTGTAATTTATAAGCTTGAAACCTTTACAAAGCGTACTTGGCAAATCCTCAGAATGCATTTTACATTCGGTCCATTGCATCAGTGGAGTATTTTGGTAGAATTAACAGCTACAGTACAATATGCTTTAGACTATATTTCTGAAATCAAAAGCCAAACCGAGGGCAGGTCCATTTCCATATTTTGCGTGGAACAGATTGTGAGTGGCCTTTATACATGGTGTCATGAAGTACATTTCATCAATGTTAGAAAAGGCTTCGTGCTTACTTTGGAACTTCTTGACATTCTATAATTATTTAAGCAATAAAAACAAGACATTCGCATTTCTGGTCAAGATGTACATGCACAAACCTTATTGCTCACCATGGTGGAAATGTTAACAATCTTTCTTCAGATACAGTGCAAATGTTTGGATCTTTATTCAACTTGCTTTGTCTGATATCAAATTTTATCCAGTATTTTTTCTTTCTTTGTGACAAAGCCCAAAAGTGTGTGAGCACACACACACACCTATGCATCCATCCATTGGGACCATACTCTGTGCAGAGCGT
>CM068958.1:113027382-113038773 GCA_035128595.1 Eptatretus atami | reverse complement strand
CTCGCGAAGAGTAACAGGGTCAACGCTGAAAAAGCCATACAAGAACTACAAGCCGAGGACTGCAACCACGAGGCGCCCTCTCTGCAAATAAAGGTACGAGCAGCCAACGGGTGGTGATGGTGCGTGATGGGCAGGTTGGGTCATGCTGATGGGATGGTTGTTAGATGGCTTGTTGGAGGGTTTGTTGGATGTAAAACCAAACTAAAGACGTCAAAATGCACACATTTAATCCTCCCACTAAACAAAAGGACGGGGTCCTGACAACACACGTACTTACCGGCATAACTAACTTTGGGACCTGAAGTTGGAGTGTGCATGGTTTTGAGATTCGTAACAATATATATATATATATTATATATAGGTATATGTTTATGTATATGTATTTATGTAAATGTATATATATGTATATATATATATATATGTATATGTTTATGTATATGTATTTATGTAAATGTATATATATATATATTGTATATGTTTATGTATATGTATTTATGTAAATGTATATATATGTACATATATATATATAATATATATATATATATATTATATATATACTGTATATGTATATATATATATATATATTGTACATGCAACATGCAATATGCAACATGCAACATACTACATACATATATATATACGTACATACATACAACAAAAGTAATTGTTGATTGTGGGCAGGTTGATGCTTCTTTCATGCTGCATCACAAGACCAGTGCTTGTATTAACGCAGGAGGAGCCAAGCATGTGTGTGGGGCGATGGTTGGGTTTGAAGGGTTGGATGGAAGGTGAGAAGGAAAGGGCGAAAGTGATACATAACGATGAGTGAGAGTTAGGATGCATCAGTGCCGACGGAGGATAAAGGTGAGCCACAGAATGGTATGTGTGACAGAGAGGTACAGGTACGTCAGGGTAGGACGTGCTGACGGCAGGCTTAGTTAGCATGCGCGTCGACTCTGATTTGAGATGCAATTTCCTCATTGTGGGACAAACAGCGCGTATCTTGTCACGAGGGGGGCCGGGAGGGCTTAAAATTGATCCACGGCAGTTGTTTCTCGACGCCACCGGCGGAGTCAGACTCGGAGCTGCTTCAAAAAGGATATCTGCGGTGCACTTTAAATGGCTTCGGATTTATATGGTTTATCGGGTGGGGCTGTGCAGATGGAGATGAGATCGTGGTTTGAGGTCTCGATAAGATGCATTTTTTCATTCCGCTTGATGTTGGATGTAATTGTTGCCCCAATTACTGTTGCGGCCATTCTCTTGTTACGCCCATTTAAACTGGAATGAGGATCATGTGTTTCTGGTTTCTGCAGTCCTTTGCTCTGAAAACAACCTTTGTTCATGATGGGTCCAATATATATATATATATATATATATATATATATATATATATATATATTTATATATAATATGGAGCAAGTGTATGTGATTATGAAATGGAGCAAGTGTATGTGATTATGAAATGAAAAAAGCCAAGAATTCACAAGGTTTCGGAAAAGCGATGATAATAGAAAACCTATACGCCAAGAAAACCTATAGAAAACCAAGACGCCAAGGTGAACAACGAATAGCCAAGATCTTGAGAAAAAAGCCAAGGGTGGTCACACTGCATGAAAGATCGCAAATGGTGCCTTTTGAAAAGGGTAGGTCATTGTGTTGCAATATCCTGACTATATTCCATAATCCTGTCCGAATCAACTACATCAGGAGCAGAACACCACCTCAATCATGAAACAACTATCACTAGACCAAATTATTAATTGGACCCAAATGACATACAAGTGCATTCACAAGATAAAGAGAACCAAATGCCCTCTTCGTGTGTTTGTTTTCTTGCAAAATTACTGTGGTGGTTAAAAGTGTGACAAGATTTTGGTTGTTCACATAAAGCATAGAATAGAAACAAACAACAGAAGAAATGAGAGGAAATAAGAAAATGAAGAGTGACACTGCTCCAGAAAAAAGGGCAGTGACCCTTCAGCTTTCAGGAACAGAACCACTATCTCAGCATTAATTGCCATATCATTATGGAGCAGAGAGCATGATCAACAGGAATAAGCACCAATATCCTGCAGATTAGGAGGCAGGAATTTTAAAATTCATCATGCACAACATAGTTAGTCAAGTCTTGTATTCCACAGAATAGCATGAAAGAGCAATTACACTCAAGCTTTTCTTCTGTGTGGTCAATGCATTGCGTCATTTGGTGTGGAGCAAATATCAGATACGCCGAGCCTCAAATTGAAGAAACTTTTTTTTTTTTAGAACAAGAAGTCCATGTAGACACTACTCATGGTTGATAGCAGGGTTTCTCTGTGCAGATAACTGAAGGAGACCTTTGCCATGTTTTCCTGCATATAATGTAAACTGGAAAAGCTCTTGAGGTTCTGTAATGGTTTGGACATGTTTTAATTGGTTTGGACTATGCTGTCATGAAAGGTATGATGAACGTCATGTCCTCTTGTAAGTCTTGTGACATTGGAGGATAAAGCATTACCTGAACTTATGGAGTTATACAGTGTGTGGGACCCTACGTATGTCAACACAATGATGCACAGTCACATATTGCTTTGATCATTGAAGTCTGATTTCATGAAAGCAACACTCCAGAACTTTTGTAACAAACCGAGAGCCCAATCAAGTCATTGCCATGCAATGTGCAGGCTCAACAATAATGGCTACTGCATGAAGTATAATAATGGCTACTCAACAATAATCTGCATGAAGGAGACACTCTGCAAGGGATAGCACAAAATCCTATGTCAGGTCTTAGACATGTTTGTTAACATTCATAAAAACGATATTGCTCAGAATTGTCTCCCTTTCTATAGAAACAAATAGTTCTCAGATGCGGATTTCTGGGATTAAACCAAACCCTGCTTTTAATTGCTCTTCCAGTGTGACCATCATCCGTTCATTTTCCAAACAAGACCTCATTTTCCTGTTGGTCTGCACTGCACTTAAAACCTCTTTGTGCTACCTTTGCATTCTGCCTCAACAACCAATGCATAACACTTCCCTTCTTACCTGATCTTACTTCTTCTTCCTTTGTCTCCCTCACACGAGTCAGAAGGATTCTGAAGCCTGCAATAAAGTAAAACTTTAGCAACTTACCCTCCACATCATGTGGAGATATTGCTCTAAACTGTCTGATTTGCTTCGTGTTCCTTTTTTGGAACATACTGTACATGCCATATTCTTTGTACCAATAACACTGGTCGACAAAATCGAACTTTTTTCTCTCATCAAAGATGTAAACACACTTTTCTAGACTAGTTTTACATGCTAATTCCAAATCTGTTTTCAGTTTTCTTCTTGCATATCTGGTTATCGAATCAATATGACTGGTGTTAATTTCAGCACAACTTCGGTAATAATCACACACGAGGCAAGTTAACGTTACAACTTTCTTCATTTTTCAGTTTCATTCACATCAACGTTAACCACACCACACACTTGGTTAATTTATACAGTAGAGTACACACTTGTGAAAAAAATTAATGTATAACAACTTTAAAACGTTGCGAGTACGATTTTCTTTCGTGAACTTTGTCCAGATTGTCGTGATACACCATCCAGCAGTACTCTGCCAGCATACTTTAGTTCCAGAAAGCTTGGTAGCGATGTCTTCCATTGCCTGAATGTCTTGATGGAAGTGTTCCCCCTGCACATCACTCACTTTGCCAAAGTTTTCGAGAAAGAAAACCAGATGCAAATGTAAAAAATGTAATTTCAAGGACATGTGACAGCCCATTTTTTGATATGCATCAAGCAGTTTCTAGACTCCATTTTTGTATGCTAAAGACTTGTGGTTACCCAAGAAGTTTCCACAAATCTATTTGAAAGCCTGCCATGCTTTTAGTTCTAAGACATTGAGGCTTTCTTCAAAGCCTTCATCATGCAGAGCCTCCCTGATTTGGGGCCCCACAAAAATTCCCTCCTTCAATTTCATGGCACTGATGTTTGGAAATTTCTCCACAAGGTATTGAAAACCTTCTTGAACCGATCACTTTCACAAAATTCTTCATTAAACCGAGCTTAATGTGGAGAGGTGGCAGGAAAATCTTCTTTGGATGAACGAAAGGAAAACACTGGAGACTGCTCGTCCCTGGCCCATATGTGCTTCTTTGATGCCAGTCACGTCTGATGTAATGATCCGCGGTAGCACGGCTGTCCCATAGGCATAGGAAACTACAGTACTTGGTGAACCCTCCTTGTATGAAGCTCCTCCATTAATTTCTCCAGGGAGCCCACGGTGGGGGAGTCGAAAATCCAAGGAGCTTGGGGTTCAAAAGGTTAAGGCAATAACCTTTCAAATTTGTTCGGTCTTATGATGGAAACTAGACGTGCTAGAGAAAAACCAAAAACATATTTAGAACCAGTGTCCCAAGAGCTATCTTGCCCACCTATAATTATATCTGATGAAAATGACTTGTTGGCCAGTGTAATTATCCAGACTTTTCAACCTGATGAGCATTTCTTCGACAACTTAAGGCTAGCATCCCTTGGAACTGGAGCTGACTTTGCCTAAGCATTTTTTCTTCGAGATTCTGAACTTCTGAATGCCTGATGGTATTCAGATCAAAGGGCGGTGGCAATTCCAGGGGATTTTTCATTTTCATTTCAGCAACTAAAGGCTGGTGCTTGACCATGGCTGAATACCTACGACGTTTTAAAAAGCTGTTGTCCTCCAGTTTTATAATCCACAAAAAATATTTCATCACTATATTGTCACGTATATGGCCACTATGTCAACTGCTCAACCACGACCACAACTGGCATTGAGACCGAGCATAGCAGAGATCCCTCCGCAGCTGATCGGATTAAACGGGGATCATGCCCGAGTGGTATTTAACGTGTCCACTCATTCCGAAGGTAGTCTAAACCATATCAGTTTTCTATGTTAGAATTAACTCGAGTTTAATGCTTTAGGGGTTTCCAATTACCTGAATTGTCAGCATGCTAAAGATGATAGTTACAGACATGCAAGCCTGGCTGAAGAAATATGTAATTGATTCATAGGAGACAACAGATGTGGATGGAATCCTACACAAAAATGACAAGGATTATAAAACTAGATAACGTAGACAAGCCTAACGCATATATGGATTGACAAGCACTCACCAGTCACACACCTCAAAGGGGACCAGGGATGCATGACAAACATCAAAATAATGTACCAGGAGACTTGAAACATCATTTGGGAATGCAAAAACACACACCAGGATTCCAAAGCCTGCAAGAAAGTCAAACTTCAGCAACTATAAATGCTTCTGATTGTGCCTTTTTAACAAATGTTGGAAAAATTGCCGAGTCCATTGGACCACACGAAGCTGGTGGAAGAAGGGTAGATGACAAGGTGAACAGCTCCAAGACCTAGCGGAGAAGAGACAATCCCAGCGTGGCCCAGAAAGGAAGGAGCGATTTGATGTGACACTCCAGCCAACAGGATCTCACCGCTCAGCTTATTTATATTGTTACCCACACCCTCATTCTTTTGAAGGCGGACTGTCCCACTAGCCAATGAGTGCCCATGGCATGCATGATGGGAGCACCAGGCTGCCAATCAATCTCCTGTGGGCATATCGGAGTTGGCGACTCAAGTCGTAAAATTTTGCGACTTGCGGCTTGACTCAGGTTTGACGAATATGACTTGAGACTCGAAACTTGGTGTCTGGGGACTTACGACTTACTTGTGACTTGAGTTTATAATGAGGTGTCGGCAATGGCTGGAATATCAGCATCGAATAAACATTTAGTTAAAACAGGGTGTAAAATAAATTGTAAATGATTTTCAGTCATGGGTGCGTGTGGTTAGGTCAATGACGACATATACCATTACATACAAGTGCATGTGCAGCATACCAGTACTCATGGCCACCAAGTTGCATAACGTTCGCCACTAAGGTTAAAGGGAGTGCCCACTCTTCAGACAGCACACCACGTCCAAGCGGAAATCACCAGTCTTACCAACATGGGAAACATTATTCAAACCATGAACATGCACCGAGTGAGGGGAAACTGATTGGTAACCCCGTGCACATCCCCACCCGATAAAAAAATATTTTGTGATGATTGAAATATGTCAGTTGACTTGGATTATTTCAACTTCGTCTGTAAATATAAATTACATCACGACCCATCTTTATAAAAGGAAAACATGAAAAACGTACGGGATCTTAAAAGTCTTAACAATTGAAGTAAATAAGTAAGACGTGTCATTTTAACGTACATAATAAATTATACAAGTGGTTATTAAAATCTCCTTACTCATTCCTTCCTTACAAGCAGGCACTGATGGCTGATCACCAGGCTGACTTGATTTGATCATCAGGCCGCACTTGCATGGTTCAAATTTATTCATGATGGCGGCAAACGTTCCCAAAATGGTTATATTTTGATTTTAAAATTTTGAAAATTTGGCCATAAAAAGAAGCACTGTGTGCCTAAAATGTGGCACAAAAATATCTGATGGTTTTTCAATGATATCAAATTTCATTTGATATTGGAAAATACACCCGGAGAAGTAAGTTTATCTTCCCATTCTTGTTAAAATGGATGAATGATAAGAAGGCTCACCTAGACATGCCGAGCCGATGTGCTGTAGCGTGAACGGCACAAGCAAGCCGTTGACCAGCGACACATCGATGATCATGTGAAAACTCTTTCGTCCTGAGCTGTGACAAAATTAGTTGAAAATACGACTACTGTACATTAAATAAGGAAAGGAAGGGGATGGGATAATGGAAATGACTATGGTGACTTGAGACTTTACTTGAGCCTTGCCTTCAGACTTGAGACTCACTCTAAAAGACTTGAAACTTGACTCGAGACTTGCCTTCAAAGGCATCGAAGCCAATTCTTACTTGAGAATTGGCTCAAATGACTTAATGACATCTTTGGTGCTTTTAGGCCTCCCAGCCAAGCATGGCAAAAAAGTCCCTGCCAGTGTGACCACTCCTTGGCTTTTTTCACAAGATCTTGGCTATTCGTTGTTCACCTTGGCGTCTTGGTTTTCTATAGGTTTTCTTGGCGTATAGGTTTTCTATTATCATCGCTTTTCCGAAACCTTGTGAATTCTTGGTTTTCTTCATTGGCTCACCTTGGCATTTATGAAAATGAGGAGTGGTCACACTGGTCCCTGCCATTCTTTCTTGCTTGCTTCGCAGCAATGTACAAGAGAATGACTTGAATGGGTACAGGGCCGAGTTGAGTTTTTAAGCTTTTCACGTACTTCCTCTATTGTATGATATAAATGATACAATAATCTATTTTTACCTGCGACGTGTGGCAGGTCTACCAGAGCTTCGCATGGTTGTTGTTGCTGTGGTTCGTGTTGGGGGTCGATTTTTGAAATGTGCACCCATTGGTTAGACAGCTGCTGGACCCCACACACATTTGTCACTTGACTCCACCCACCATGGCACCCAGACAAAATAATATGGTCGCCATCTTGGTTTTCTGATGAGCCGAAGACATCAGGCCTGTTGACCTCTGCTAATTATGCACCGCCTGGGTTTGTTGCGTTAGATTTCCATTGGTTTTGTTTGGGTTGAGTGTTACTCATGATGAGGGACCCTGAAAAATCAAATAGTTGGAATAAAAATTATTAGTTCGGTTTAATCAAGTCCGTCAGCATGCTGGGGACACATCTCCCAAAAAAATAGCGTTATGTAATTTTTGAATGGCCCCATATTGGGGTTAAACAATCCATGACTGTATGAGGAATCAGGTCTTTCTGATATAACCATGGCAGAGGCTGACATGGATGAGAGATGACGAGTTCATCTTTTAATAGTGCATCAAATGTGTGTTTCCTAATCACGGTGTTCATCTTTCAAGAGTGCTTTAAATGTGTGTCTCCCAATTGGTCTGTTCATGGTTTTTGTGGCAAGTTATTAATCCAGTCAGGTCATTCTTTTTATCTTAAGGTGTTGGGGTGGGAGCATTCACATGAAACAATTTTCATTCGATAAATAAATGTTAATTTTATTTACCTCCTGTCTATATTGTCTCAAAGAAAAATGTATTTTCATTTTTTGGATACAAAGTCGAGGCTCATGGAGGATCTAGAACATAGAATGGATTATGATATAACAGAACAAAATAAACAGTAGAGGGGGGGTGGGGGGTGACACTAACATCAGGGTTGAGGGACAAAATAGAGGAAGATGTGGACAAATGGGGGAGTTTGGGAAGAATGGGGAGTAGGGCAGGACACGCAGAGTAGAAAAGATGTACTGTATACATATGTGTTTTTGAGGGAGAGTTTGGAGAGCAAGGTGGGGTGCCAAACTGTATTGAAAGCTCATGATATGCCAAAAGAGATGGCCATGATCTCATATCTGACATTGATGGCCTCCATCCATTGTTGGGAGAGTTGAAGCAGCATGTCCAAGGTAGAATGCCCTGGTCTGAATGTGAATTGATGATCTGAGATGAGACCATTAGAGAAAAGGAAGGATTTGATATCAACTGCAATCATGGAGTCCATGACCAAGCTTGCTGTTTATTGAAGTAAGCTGATAGGTCTGTAGTAAAGGGGATCATTTTTTTTCTTCTTGTTTATGCAATGTGGAAATGTTTGCTGACTTTCATTTAGATGGAAGATGACCTTGGGCAAATTATAGGGTTAACAGAACAGAAAGAGGGTGTGCAGGAGCAGCAGAGCAGATTTTTCGGACATGCAAGCTGATGCCATCAGTCCAGTTGTAGAATCACAATCGAGGGTGAGTTCATATCAGGGGCGGTAGATATAGGAGACCAATCCTGAAGTGAAATGGCTGCTTGCAGTCCTTGCCAGTCTGACGGCTCTTTGTGAATAGCCAGAGAGAAGTTGACTCTCACAAGCACATTATCAGATGAACCAATGGTAGCAGAGGAAGAGCAAGAGACATTTACGGGGAAGTTTGTTTCCACCAATTGCAGAAAGGAGGATTTTCTATTGGGAGAAATGTGGGACAGAAAGTTTACAGATTGAGTCTGTCCCACGGAATCACAGAAGTCCTTTGGTGAAGTTCCACGGTGGGTACACGGTCCAACACACAAACAAAAAAGAGGTAGGATTGGAGGGGAAGTCACAAAGGTACTCATAGGGTTTAAGAGGTGTAAGGTCAGTACACCGACAGTGAGAAATGGAATTCCTGATGTAAAGTGCAACTCCACTGCCAAGACAGGGTTCAGGCTTCGCTTATCAGAGGAGACAATTGGAGGAAAGACACTAAGAGTCATGAATGTCCTTTGGAAGGAAGGATTCTGGAAAACATGATGATGTATGGTTTAACAGGAATGCATGGATTGAGAGATCTGTCAGATTGGAGCAGATACCTTGGTTGCTTAAGGTCCACACCATTACGGACAGGGGAGGAGGGGCTGTTTGCAGAGTGCAGGGATATGGAAAGCAGCTAGGAGAGGGGGTGGGGTGAAAGATGGAAACTGGAAGGGTGCAGAGCCGGGGAAGATGTTTGGCTTGGGGGGGGGGGGGTGGTAAGCTGGAAGGGTGCAGGATTTGGGGGTGGGGAGGGGAGCTGTGGGAGAGGGAGGAACAGGAGGTAATCAGGGAGAATGGGTGGGAGGAAGCTGAGCTTGGGTGTGGACGAAGGATAAGCTGATAGGGGGCAGGGTGCGGGTGAAGATGGTGATTGGGAAGATAGGAGAGGGTATGGAGATGGGAAAGATGGAAGGGGTGGGGTGAGGGGAAGCTTTGAGGAGGTGGTGTGAGAGGGAAGCTTTGTGAGGTGAGGTGGGGGAATGCAGAAAGAGGGGACATGAAGAGCATCAGGGATGCTGAAAAGGGAGACACATAGAAGGAGGGGTTGGAAGGATGTGGGCATGTAGGAGATATGGGGGAGGTTATTGCCATGGAAGGTTTTGATACCATTTAAGGCCGTGAAGTGGAATTGATTATCATAAGCAGACACCCTTTGATGATGAACCTCCCATGTTTGAAGGTACCCAAATGGCAATTGGGGAAGGAAAAAAGTGTTTTGATGAGAAGGACTAGCCGTTATGATGGGACTAGATCAAAGCTGCAAGGAAATCCAGTCGCTGAGGTCACGAGAACTGAAAGGCAAACTCTGAGCTTCTTAGAAGTTCACAAAATTGGAACATGGAATGTAAGGTCAATAAATCAGGGAAAGTTAGATGTAATAAAGAAAGAGATGGAGAGGATAATAACTGAAATTGTTGGGATAAGTCAATGTAGATGGACTGGTTTGGGTCAGTTTCAATGTGACGATTACAAAGTGTTCTTTTCTGGTCACGATACCTGTAAAAAAAAATGGAGTGGCAATGATTTTCAATAAGAAAAGGGCAGGGATACAACCCAGTCAATGGAACTACAACCCAAAGGAACAATGGAATTACTGAGATACAACCCAGTCAATGGAAGCTTGGATAATACCAGTAAGGTTGAAAGGATATCCAGTGAACACCACCATCATTCAGATATATGCTCCAACTTCTGTCAGCAGATAAAGAAAATGTGGAGGAGTTTTATGGAAAGTTTCAGGAATTGGAAAAACAGGTGCCTAAAGGAGATGTTTATATTATTATGGGACACTGGAATTCAAATATTGTAGAAGCAGGAGCACCAGGAATGCAGGAAAGTGTGGAATTGGTATCCAAAATGATCCAGGGAGTGAATTCTAGAGTTATGTATGGGGAATCAACTCTGAATTGCAACTAAATGGTTCAAACAACCAAAGCATAGACTATTCACATGGACTTCCACTGATGGGCAATATATAAATCAGACTGACTACATTCCAATCAGCAGAAAATGAAGAAGTGCTGTACAATCTGAAAATACTCTGCCAGGCACAGACTGTGGGACAGATTGTGAACTACTTGGAGCAAAACTACAAGATAAATTGAGAAAGGTGAAGAAAAAAACAACTATAACCAGTTATGTCCTTGAAAACATAACCAATCATATATATTTTATATATATATATATATATATATATATATATATATATATATATATATATATATATATATATATATATATATATATATACACTAGGTGAATGCAGCCGGCGCTGCCCGGGTTCTTTTTGAATGAATTTAATCTTCTACACATATGTCTGACGCGAGCACAGTATCAGTTCCCTATTGGGCCATGGCAGTCATAGGCTAAGGGGGTTGGTGAGGGGAAACACACACCCTCCATCCCCCCCCTGGCCGAGGGGCCTTGCCACATAGCCTATAACCTCCCTGGGGCCCATCCTGACATTTTTTGTTTCAGTGGTTAGCTCCTATCTTTCACCTTTCAGGAGATTAGCACGTGCAGACAAACAAACAAACAGACAAGCAAAAACTTAAAATCATATGTCAGATATATTGTATATGGCGTTGGTCCCATGTCAATCGGCTGAACTTGAAAAA
>CM068958.1:113007521-113018867 GCA_035128595.1 Eptatretus atami | reverse complement strand
AGGCTGAATGTCAGAGCTGAGCTGTTCAGGGAGCTGAGGTGTAAAACTGTTCTGGAAAGAGAAGAGTGATCGCCAGGACTGCAACAACTACCAAGGGGTGACGCTGCTCTCAGCATCAGACAAGTTCTTTGCTCGGATAATTCTTGATTCGGTTCGCCACCATCTGCTTGAGCACCAGCACCCAGAGCAGTCAGGCTTTCCAACAATGAGGTCAACGATTGACCGTATCCTTGCCCTTCGGGTCCTCACTGAACGCAGCTGAGTTTTGGCAGGCGATGCTTGCCCCTCTGTTGAACTCTGCAAGGCGTCCAATTCAGTGGATGGGGATGCCCTCTGGAGGATTCTTGGTCTTCGTGGGGTGCCACTAAAACTGATCAATCTGATGTCTGAACTATCCTCTGGTACTGAGAGTGCTTTGAGATGTGGTGATACCATCTCTGACTTATTTCCAGTTATTACTGGAGTTCGTCAGGGGTGTGTCCTGGCTCCCCACACTTTTCATCGCTTATATGGACTGGATTCTGGGGAGGATGCCAGAGAGATCAAGCTGCGGTGCATCATTTGGGAATGTCAAGATCTCTGACCTTGATTTCGCAGTTGATGGACTCATCTTTGCGCAAACTCTGGATATCCCTCTGGGGCCTCGAAGTCAGAATGAGGTGTCAGAGCTGTTGGGATTTTGGGTTTCCTGGGTCAAAACCAAGACGCAGGCTTCAATGACATCTTGGATGCTGCTATCTTGTCTGTACCTGTTTATTGTGAAGATGTTGAGGTCACAGAGAGATTCACTTACCTTGGCAGTGATATTCCTGTTTCTGCTGGCTGTGAGCCAAAGGTCAATCGAAGTCTGAGCCGTGCTTTGGGAGTCATGGATTGACTTGTTCATGGGGTGTGGCGCTGTCAGTATCTGTGCAGGAGGATACCTCTGTCCGGATCCAGATTCGGATTTGAATCTTCACCAAAATTGAAACAATTTGTCCATGGGATATATACATACATATGTATATATATATATGTATATATATATATATATATGTATATATACACATCAGACGCACCACCTGACTGTTATGGTGAGCATCACCACGGATTATGTCTCACACGGTAAAGCCGCATAGTCCGCACAAAACAACCATCTGTCTGCCACCCAGACAATTGTTCCTGTTGTGGCAAGCCATTCAACCAGAAGGCACATGGTGTGATCGGCGGGAAAATCTAAACATGTGGAGTGTGACGAGCACTCCACCGATCCCCATTGGACACTGTCCAACACCAAAGCGTCACCTCCACCAAAGAGGCCTCGGCCTGTCGACTCTGTCAAACAGACAAAGATTATGTGGTCAACATCCGTTAAACATCAAACGGAACCACTGATCTGAATTTCAGGCTTATTTGCCCTCATCAGGATGGCATACCGATAAATATCCAATTGGTCAATGTATAACTATTCTATAAGAAAACACTGGGTTTATCCAATGTGATTATTCACCCTCACGTTCTTTTCTTTTCTTAGAATATATTTTGAACTAATTTCATGCTCACATGTTGACATTTAAAAGCCCCTGGATCTCATGAACCTTTGCAATAGCAGAGGTTAATTATGAATTTGAGAATCCTTTAATCTTTTGGCGAAATGGCAGAGAAAACATCCATATAAATAAATGTATCTGAACCCCATCCTCTCTGATCCTGACTGAGCATCACAACATGAGGTTCCTTGTGCTCATTTGCAAATACCTCACAAATGTGATGTCGTGTGCGTATAAATCGTATATGATTCATACATATGTCCTATAAAATATCAATGAATTGTGTAAAATGTCTCCAGATTTCTAAGTGGGTTCTGTTAACGGCACCATATTTATTTCCATAAATGTTGACAATTCTGAAAGGAAATGAAAATAGAATATATAAACAAAAAACAAAAACTGAAATCCCGAAAAATGCGTATAAATGAGGGAGGCAAGTTGGAACCGAGAGCTGACATGAATGACAGTGATTTTCTTGAAATGGGAGCAAAGATGTGATTGCAGAGACCGAAAGGGGGGGGGGGGGAATCTCTGCCTGGATGCACAAGCAGACCTGCTATCCTAGTTTCGTGCTTAGAATGTGACAGATCTGTGTTTAGTGCCAAGACGATGTACACAAAGATCCGCATGGCTGAGCTCAAGAGGGCCTGGCAAACTGCAGCTACCAGATTAACAGCTCTTGTCTGGTAACTCCAGGTACTGGGTTATAACTGAATAAACAGTCAAGGTGCTGAAAAGGTAACATGATTTTACACTTTCACAGACAAGTTGTGCCATGAGAAGGAATGTTTTACACGGTGATTAAGACCGTTTGAAAAATGTTGTACTGTCCCATAAAAAAAATAAATCAAGGGCACTGGTAGACGATGAACAAATGAACAGAATGTACATGTATAACGGGCTTTTAACCATTGATCACTTATCATCACAAATCATGAAACATGCACTTAAATTTCACTGCTCATAGCATATTTGGTAAATGCACATCCGGAACCAACCCATAATGTCTGAATAACGAGGTAGTAGGTTAGCTGAGATCTGCAGGGTAACGAAGATTGGTAAGCAAACTTTCAGTACATCTCCTGCCAAGTAAGTAATCAAGCACCAAGGTTAAAATGCACATACTATACCATAATGTGGGTGATGAATCGTCTCGGCTGAGACTCATTCAATACCAATGACGTCATAAAATCCATAAGCCGAACAAAGAGATCCATTTGAGGGTCAATTAAGGTTGTGCTCTTAACATTGCAATTAGTGCCTTTTTGGACCAGAAACTTGGTCCCCTTAGACTCTCAGAGTACAGACAGCTCTAAATATTACACAGTCACTATGGTTTTGCCAGTGGAGAGTAAGCATGTTATATTTGTCTGTGATCTACCTCATTGTCTGTGCAGGGATGGAATGATTAATCCGAACCGCTTGCTGGTTGTCAGGAATTACTGAAATAGCTTCACGGGCAAGACAATACACTGGGTGGTTTGCCATTGCCTTCCCAGCAGTAGTAGTCAGTGCAGGAATTTAGATTTTTCTGAGCATGCCAGCTACGACTTGCCTCCTCTCTGCGACAGACACCTTAGAATCTTTAACGTCTACCAACAATCAATGCAGCTAGGCAGACGGATCTCCAGCTTCACATCCCATCTGACGAATGAGGCTCTTTTTGATGCAAAACCGTGCCTGCGAAACACCAGGGTGACAGTGTAGAGTTGGGAATTGAACCCAGTCTTGACAGGTCAAAAGGCAAGTCATGCGCTGCTTCTGAGCCTTCCTCTAAATCTGTGTAATATAATTTTTTTTGAAGCAATCAGGGAGTGACATTGGTGCAAGCTAACAAAATCTGAAACACAAGGGAGAATGGGTCACTTATGCTGTTTTTATCTCCCATCTTATTCACAAAATGCCAATGCTTACATTTACAGATACATACAGTACAATTATCACAAGTTAGGTCAGCCTGTTCGTGTATCTCTTTCATCCCTGGATCACTCATGATATATGGAACCCAAGTTCAAATACCATATACTATATATCTTTGTCTATTTTACACGAATATCCTTGTAAGTCAGGTAAGGTATGGGAGCATGCGCCAGAGCAGCGCGTCACAGCGTCCACTTTCCGCCGGTACTCCAGGGGCCTCCGTCTGGCAATCCCCCAGGCAGATAGATGCCTGGCCCATCCCCATCTCCTTGAGATACCGATCAACCTGCTGCAACCACGAGGCACGTGGTCAGCCCATTGACCTCCACTCACGAGACTCCCTCGCTGAGAGAATCTAGTGAGCAGGATCAGCATCAGGAAAACGAGCCACATGTCCATACAGCCGCAGCTGACGCTCACAGACTATACAGGTGACAAATCTCATTTGAGTCTCTCTCAGGAACCGCTCGTTGGACACAAAGTCCGACCAGCGATAAGCCAAGGATTCTCCGAAGAGACCTGGTACCAAAGGAATTAAGTCTCCGTCTCAGATCCTTGGTCAGAGTCCAAGTCCCGCATCCATAGAGCAGGACTGGAAGCACCAAGGACCTGAAGACTCGGACTTTCGTCCTCCCACACAGTACCGGCAACGCCAGACCCCATTATCCAGTGAATCCATGACTCCCCAGGCCCGACCCAGACACCTATTGACCTCTGACTCACAGCCAGCAGAGACATGAATATCACTGCCAAGGTAAGTGATCTCTCCACGACCTCAACATCCTCACCACAAACAGACACAGACAGGACAGCAGCATCCAAGATGTCATTGAAAGCCTCGATCTTAGTTTTGACCCAGGAAACCCGTAATCCCAGCGGCTCCGACTCCTCATTCAGCACCTCGAGGGCCCCCAAAAGGATATCTAAAGTCTCTGCAAAGATGACTGCATCATCTGCGAAATCAAGGTCAGAGATCTTGACATTCCCAAATGATGCAACGCAGCTTGATCTCTCTGACATCCTCCCGAGAATCCAGTCCATACAAGTGCTGAAAAGTGTGGGGGCCAGAATACACCCCTGACAAACTCCAGTAACAACTGGAAATAAGTCAGAGATGGTACCACCACATCTCACAGCACTCTCAGTACCAGAGTAGAGTTCAGATATCAGATCGATCAGTTTGTGGCCACCCACGAAGACCAAGAATCCTCCAGAGAGCATCCCGAATCACTGAATCGAAGGCTTTACGGAGATCAACATCGGCTGCAAGCAGCCCCTGCCGAAACTCTCGTCTGCGTTCGGTGAGGACCCGAAGAGCAAGGATACGGTCAACGGTTGACCTCTTTGGTGCAAAGCCTGACTGCTCTGGATGCTGGTGCTCAAGCAGATGGTGGCGAACCCTATCATGAATTATCCGAGCAAAGACCTTGCCCGGCACTGAGAGCAGCGTCACCCCTCGGTAGTTGTTGCAGTCTTGGCGATCACCCTGCCCTTTCCAGAGAGGGACAACAAGGCCGTCTTCCAGTCAGTTGGATGATGCCTGTGTTCCAGGCAGAGCACAGAACTGCATGCAACGACACGAGTGCAGCATTTCCACCAGCTTGAGAAGTTCAGCATGGATGCCACAGATCCCTGGAGCTTTACCCCATTTCAACCGGTTCACCGCAGCCTGTGTTTCCACAACGAAGGTGGACCACAGTTGATTGGAGGGTCAGCAACAGGGATTGCAACAACCTTGACGTCCAACTCGACAGCTGGTGGATCAGCCTGGTACAACCGCTCAAAGTAACCGGCCCAGCGGCCTTCACTTCGGATATATATATATATATATATATATATATATATATATATATATATATATATATATATATATTGTTTAGTTTCGCCGGTGCATCGCCACGAGCACGACCGCCAGACGGAGCCGCGAGTCGGCCCGGCTCGATCGCCCGGAATTTCAGATCGCCGGCCGGAAAAGTCCGGGTCGACGGGTCCTGGTTATTTTGGACCGAAATACACCAATGGTAGACCACGTGAGGTAGGGTCGATCGCCAACTTCAATTTACCCAAGTACCCACGTGTCCAGCTTCCGGGAATTTCACTCTCGACGGAAACGAGCTGCTTACCAAGCTCGTTCCGCGAGCGATCCGAGCGGTTTAATCGCCAAGTTCCGCCGGTCCGAATATCCCGTTACCGGGGCACAACGGCCAGCTAATCCCTCACACGCACCACACGCTCAGTCAATGTAAGAATCGACGCGACGAGCTAGAACATTCAACAAATGCGGATTTATTTATACAATCGGCAAAGGGGAAACACAGAGCAGAACTAAACCGACTACAAGGTGCCCACAGAAAACCAGGAAATTTGGTACAGTTTATTTAAAACAAAACAAAAGCAAACTCAGATGTAGTGTTAAAACAAAGATACACATCATTTAGAAAATTTATATATGTTAGTTTACTGATATGGTAAAATACGGTAAAATACGGCAAAATAAATCTCAAAATCTCAAATTTCCTGGTTTTCTGTGGGGCACCTTGTATAATTAATGAATGCGATGCAAATATATATATATACAGCACAAAAGCACTTATACAGTTTGTTACTTAACGACTGGCGCCACGAACACACATACGCACACTCACACACAAAGAAGTGGTGGCTATCGCCTTTATTAATACCCCCGCTTGGAGGGAAGGTGAGCTGGAGTGTAAGGGTCTATCTTGGACCTGGTCCTCGGGGCCGAACTGGACCCCCTGGTGTGATCCGGACGATCCAAGTGGCCGAAGTCGGCAGGGCGGAGGCTGGCGAGAGAAGTCCCTCCGTGCCCAGATACCCTTCGGAACTCGTGCGCGACCAGAACAACGACGACGCCCAGCTGAGCTCTCCACTACGCGCGACCACCTCCTTGCCAGGACCAGAACGGAACGAACGTGCTGACACTCCCAGTCACAGGCCCGCCCAAACACGACTCATATTGCCTCCTGACTGAATCTCACCTTCGCACAACATGAGCACAGCAGATGACATCGAATATGCACTGACCAAGAGTAATGTGACAATTCTCTCCACGGCTCAAATCCTCTACCACACATCAGACACAACAGGAAGCAGCACCAGATGTCATGTGAAGCTAATGCACCATCTTCAGTTTTGAACTCGCAGGAAACCGTATGCAACGCGCTCGACTCTAATTCACCAATTCAGCACCTCGGGTTCCGCCGACCCCACAAAAGATATTAACAAGTCCTCTTGCCAAAGAGTGACCTGCAGCTCATCCTGCGAAGTCAGGTCAGAGATCTTGCGACATACTCCCAACACTGATGCACACGCAGCGCTTGATCTCCATTGGACCTCTCTCCGCCCCAGAATTCACAGTCCATCACAAGTTGCTGAAAAGTGTGGGGGCCAGAATACACCCCCTAGACCAACTCCAGTACAACTGGAAATAGTTCAGAGATGGTCACACATCTCCCCAGCATTCCAGTACGCAGAGTAAAGTTCAGATACAAGATCGCAACATTATCGGTGGCACCCCACGAATGACCAAGCTGCAAAACTGCCGAGAGCTCCCGAATCACTGAATCGAAGGCTTTTTACGGGAGATAACATCGGCTGACAACGCGGGAGGCGCCTGCGACACTCTCGTCTGCGTTGGTGAGGAACCGAAGAGCAAGGGATATGGTCGTAACTGAGTTCTTTTGGTGCAAAGCCTGCTTGCTCTGGATGGGCTGGTGTCGAAGCAGATGGTGGCGAACCCCTATCATGGATTCCGAGCAAAAGATTACTTGGCCCCTGGCACATGCAAGCAGCAGCGTCCACCCTCGGTAGTTGTTGCAGTCTTGGCGATACCTCGCACCAATCTGACTCTGTTCCAGGAGGGCCACCCCATAGCGCCCGTCTTCAGTCAGGCACCATATGGTTGACGATCGCACTCGCGCCTGCTAGTATTCGCCAAGGCAGAGCAAGAACTGCATGTCAAACGACACGAGTGCAGCATTTCACCAGCCTTGCAAGCTAACTAGACCTCATGGATGGCACTCCGACTCCTCCTCGGAGAGCTCTTTACACCCCATATACTAACCGTTCACCGCTCCGCCTTCGTGGTGCTATCCCACAAAACAATACGAGGTGGACCTCCTTCGCAGTTAGCATATAGAGATAACGGGTCCGTAATTCACGGTGCATTGGCACGCAACACATACACCCTTGACGTCTCCAATCGCACCAATACTCCCTCGTACCGCCAGACCGGTCGAGAATCAGCCTCCCCTGGTAGCTACGCACCAACTACCGCTCAATCTCTCAGAACAGCTACCAAATAGGCCCCCAGCGGGCCTTCACTTTGGATTATTTCATCATACTTATATCGTCATATATACCAATATAACCTTATCCCTACGCCCAATAACCTATCTCATCTCTGCTAACCCAATCCTATCCCTCGCTACTACCAATATACTCATCTTTCGTTGTAGTTTGCCGTGCACCTCGCCCAGAGCACGACCGCATACCCATAGACGGTAGCCTCGCCGGGTAACGGTCCACGGCTCGATGCTCTGCCCCAAATCCTCCCGCGGCCAATTACCATTTAGGCCGGAAAGTCGGGTGACGGGTCTGGTTATTTTGGACCGCCGCAAAATACAGCACCATGGGTACGATCAACCTCGTCGACGTCTGAGGACCCAGGGTTATCGAATCGCAGTCCCTCGCGAACCAACTCTTAAACTTACCCACCCAAGACTGAACAAACCGTGGTCCAGTTCCGGGGAATTATCAGCTCTCGCCGGTAACCGAGCTCCTGTCTTTAACCCACATATTGCTAGTTCCGCGATTGGGGTTTTTTTCCCCGCGACCCTCCCCGAGCTGGTCCATGGTATATTACTCGCGCGAAATGTTCCGCCTGGTCCGAATATCCGTATTTGACGCGGCAACGGCAGCTAATCCTCACAACCGCCAACCGTCAGTCAATGTAAGCAAATCGACGCGACGAGCGTGAAGAACATCCACAACCAGTGCGGATTTATATTATAGCATATCGGACAAGGCGGAACACAGAGCAGGCAAACTACGCACTACAAGGTGCCCCCACAGAAAAACAGGAAATTGGTACAGTTTATTTTAAAAAAAACAAAGACAAACTCAGATGTAGTGTAAACAAGATACACTATCATTTAGAATAATTTTATAGTTGTTTATGATATGGCAAACGGTAAAATAGCACGATCGTAAAATCATCTGGCAAAAATAAATTCTCAAATCTTCTCAAATTTCCTAGGTTTCTGTGGGGCACGCCTTTGTATACTTCAATGCAATAAGCGACTGCAAATTATTAGTGCCTAATCATATTGATTGCCAGAAGGCACAGCCTTATACGTTTGTTACTTAACGACTGCGCCGCACGAACACACAACGCACCTCAAGCAGCACCTTCCCTCGCACCGCAGCCAAACGAAGGGTGGCTATTCCCGCTTTATTATCACCGCACCAGCACCTCCTTCGGACCAGCCACCCCCTGCCTGAGGAAGAACGGTGAGCTGGAGTGGTAACGCGAGCTATCAATTTGTGCACCCCTGGTCCGCACGGCGGAGCACCAAACGCAAGCTATGAGACCCATGGGTCGATGATCCGGCAACCCGCACACGATCCAAGTGGCCGAAGTCGGCAGGCGGAGGCTGGCGAGAAGAAGTCTCCGTGCCAGATACGCTTCGGAAGACCAACCACAATCGTAACGCCGGCGTCCGCAGAACCACGCAACCGACGCCACCACATCTGAAGACTCCTACGCAATCACGCGCTCGCACTGCCTTGACCCCCAGAACACCAGAAAACACGGAACGAAACCCGTTCGCTGGCACAAACACTCAAACACCAACCTCGCAACCAACACCCGAACACCAAACCCAACACAACCCTCCCGCACATCGCACACGCCAGACAACACGACGCGCATTTTATTCCCCAGCCGCTTTCTAAAGATAGGGCAGCGCGCGCCCTTCCTTCGCACATCCCGTTCTCCACCCAACCGACCATAAGACACCTTCCTGAGCCAGCATCAACCTCGGCACAACACCAACACCAACAACCAACCTCGCCCCGCACTCGCTCAATACAACTCCCCAATCTAGGCAAAAGGGCGGCAAACCCCCCAACACCCTGCATTGGCAGGTGACGTGGTGACATCACTTGGACGCACCGCCCCTAGGCACCAGGAAGTGAGCAACATGCATACTCATCGCAGGGCTCAAGCCACGCCTGCCCTGACCGCTACGGCAGGGCAAGGCAGGATGACAAGCGTAGCATTGAACGGCGAACGCCAGGCGAATCAGCAACGGCTGTAGGTGTCCGGGCGAAGATAACGTAGAGCTGTCGTGCAGAATCAGGCTGGTCGTAAAAAAATAAAACGACAAGAAAACTGACTATATTTAAAATAACTTCACAGCGCAGGAACATTTAATTACCCATTCAGACTAGGAGATCGCCGACCTAACTGGCAATCATGTACTTACCGAGATAAACTGACTAATAGGACATGAATGTTGTTGGTGCATGGTAGCTTTCCAAATCCGCAATATATATATTATATAAGCATGTTATACCTATGTTTTACTAATAGTGTATACACCTACAGACCCAAAATAATACACTATGTACTAAATACGTCTAGCTAGTGTATAATATCACTTAAACACTCAAACACCTAAGAACTAGCCTTAAGTTGACCTATTCGCATCACATAAATACACCTAACACATACCAATCATAATAATCTACATACGATTTATTCAACCATCGTGCAACACATCAGCTCATCTTACTATATCGGGGTCCATCAAATGTGTTTTTGTCTTTCTGTTCTCGCACGTAGCTCACACCAAACACCAACTCATTTCGAATCCTCTCGCCAGACGCTTGGGATCTCGGGCAGCAGCCCTCATACACAAACCTCGAACGTAGCAGAAAGCATCAAACCAAACACCTGATACGACTGCGTATGTCGGCATTGAGATATTAGCAAGCCATGTACCTGAACAACGTCTTTGACCCTGTATATGAAAACTAGCATATATTGCATAAGGTTGAGACATCAAGCAGGAGAGATCATACTCAGTTACACTAGCCAGAATGCACTCTTCTGATACAGCTGCACACAAGCACCATGTGTCTACTCTTAACGACCAAGGCGATACAATGCGCCGAGAGTAACTTTCTGCCTGGTCACTAGGCACGCCTATAGGTCCCAACGCTCTGCAGCGACATAAGCCGATGTTTATAAGTATTATCTAGAGATATCGCGCACCGAGCCATATATCAGGAATCGGATCAGATGACTCGAAAGAAACTATTACTCAGAGCACAGGTAGTTACTCGTTGTCAGTCGGCCGAGCACACACTCCCACACTCAATTATGCCATCTTTCAGCGCGCCACCCAGCACATCTGGCTAGTCATCTAGCTACCTTGCTCAATCAACGCTCAGAATATACACCTTAACCTTCATATAATGTATATAATGCCTGTTATTGTATAATATATATGTTAAATATGTATTATTTATTATATACGTTATTGTAATATATGTTGTTGTTCGTCTTTCGGCTGCTCCGTTAGGGGGTCGCACACAGCGGATCATCCGTTTGATCCCATACTGATTTGGCTAGTTTTGCAGATGCCCTTCCTGACACAACTGGTCACCTCTTCGACAACAGGGATAAGGATTGGTTTCGCCATGATCCAGGCTGCCCTACACCATCTCTATGCGTGGCCCAGTGCAGAGTTCCCGTCCTCAAGCGATCCTCCAACCCAAGCCTCCGAGTAGCCGGATTAACAGGTGCACGCCACTGCGCCTGGTATATATATGCATATATATGTATATATATTATATATATAGTATATAT
>CM068958.1:112983245-112996851 GCA_035128595.1 Eptatretus atami | reverse complement strand
AATACGGAGTGATTAGAAGAGAGAAATGAAGGCTGGGGTGGGGAGGGGGTTTGGGTGTAAAAAGTTTGATGGAAAATAGGGGTAAGAGGAGGGAAGGGAATCCACCTGTATAAGGCAAATTAATGCAAAAAGGGTGGGGTGAAGAGGTGGGACATATAATTAATAATGAATGTTGTGAAGTGTTTACTTCATTTTGGAATTTTCATTTCACACTAGATTGTAGTGGGACCCATTGCCACAGGCTTCGGATCTGGGAGCTGCCTAGGTTCCCAGCAGGGTCCACTTGCAGCACCCCAATGTTGGTCCAGGAAGTGAAGCCCCCAGTCGCTCCTGAACTTTGAGGAAGGCTTCACATATTATAGCTAGGTGCGACGGCCTACAATTCCGGGGGGTCTGGTGGGAATCGACGTAGCTTCCCCCACCTAGTGGTCTTCTCACCCGACCCCGCCGGCCCGCAACAATATATATATATATATATACACATAGGCCAGTCAATAAGTAATATATATATATCCCACTGGCGGGCATGTTGTTACTTAAACGTATCCCCAACCATTTCTCTGACATGCATGGTCTGACTTTATTCAAACCTGGCACAAGTGCAGTACACGATGGCATACACTTGCACCTAACTTTGTTTTGTGATATGATCAAAGATGGCTGACTGGTAGACTTGTGGCCATTTTAGTCGTAAATAAATATTGGCTTGCCCTTTAACTCCGTACAGCAAAATAGCTAAAACAACAGGGGCTTTGACATTTTGTGTCTTTTTTTTCCTTGTGTAGTAAGTTTCTTAACTCTAACTGCAGGACATGAATCACAGGTTCTTCTCTTTGCAAGAACTGGTTTGCATGTTTGAAGGTTGGCAGTGCAGACTTAAAAAACATGATGTGTACTTCAGTCATTGGTTTATGGGTTATTAAAGACTCCATGAAGTCTTCTGAATCTTACCTGTGGTGTCCTCTCTGACTTTAAGTATGCTGCCAAACTTGGAAACAGCTTCAGGTTTTGCTCCACCACAGTCTGCAAAGACAGTCATCAGGTTGAAACATGCTTGAAAATCCCTCTGTACTCTTGGTTACAGTACAAGCAGTCGGATCTAAACTCATTCTTTCACTTTGTGGATTTGTCAAACCAATAGTTTCGATCAATAGTAAACTCTTCTCCATCAAACCCACAACTCCCAGTGAAATTCTTTCCTGCTTGCTGAGCAGCATTATGAATTACATGACAAGGGCAGTCAATGAAATAGCTTGTAGCATTTCCCTTCAGGACCCTGGTCTTCAGTGAATTACAAATACCAATATTCACTGATGTGTTGTCAATGCTAACAGAGATGCACATGCTCCACAGGTTTGGGCACTGAAGAAATTCAACAAACATTCTATCCAAGGCATTGAAGATTCCTTCAGCAGTTGCACTACCAGAGAAGCACATGTCAGGAAAGCAGGTAACAATTCAATTTTGATTAACATCATAAGGTCTGACAGGTGCACGGTTCATTTTCTTTAGATCTGTGTCGTTTGAACCATCAATAGAAACTGAAAATGGGTGAACCTTCATGGTTCAAGAAGGTCTTCTATCAACAGAGGTGCAACAGCTTGATTCAGACTGCAAGTGGCTTTTGTTGATGTAGAATGATACTTGGCTGCAACTTGGGAATCTGAGAAACTACATATAATTATACATAGGTGACAGGAGATCATGAAAGGCTAAGGGAATGTTACAACTGGCAGTTGAGACAGCCATTTTTAGCTCGCCTGTTCGAAGAACAGAGAGCCATAGCGATACCCCCGGCGTGAGCGTAGCAGCGTGAGCGTGAAAATGTTAAAGTTTTGGTGCAAGTTATTTAGAAGCTTGCCATTCATTTATGTGTACGAGGATGCTGATATTTGGCATGGAGGTTCCTTTGGGGTATATTATTGATGTAGTTAGGTTGAAATAAAAAATAATTTCAAATGTTTTCAATTTTTGACCTGTTTTGAACTTAACTTTTTTGTGGCATCACGTTAAGTTGTTGGTGGCAGTTATTTAGAATCCGCTGCATTCATTAATATGTGTAGGAGGATGCTGATATTTTGGCATGGAGGTTCCTTTGGGGTATATATTGTGTAGTGAAGTTGAAATTAAAAAATGATTTAAATTTTTTTTAGCTCGCTTTTGAAGAACAGAGAGCTTAAGCGATACATGGCGTGAGCGTGAGCATGAGCGTGAGCGTGAAATGTTAAAGTTGTTTTGGTGGCAAGTTATTTCTTTCTAATTGATTTTATCTACACACTATTTTTTACTGATACAATATACAAATACTATATTGCTTTAAATTATTTGGATCAGACTTCACTGCAATGATTTTAAAAAATATTATTTAGCGTGAGTCTTTTAAAAACGATAAATGTATAAACAGGTGATGGGTGGCTTTGACACCAACTCTCTGGTAATCTCTGTTTCAGTTCTCTTCAAGGTTTTGCTTGAATCTGGTGCAATGAAACTTAGCTTGGATTGTTCCTTCAGTGCTTTGGTCTGGTCTTGTTGACTTTTTAACTTAAAGAGCTTGATGATATCCTGCTCTCCCATATGATCACCCTTGTGTTTCTTGTCACACCAAAATATATGTGAACATAATCGAACATCATCATCACTCGAAGATATTTTGCATTTTAACATACATTGTCATTAGTGTCATATCGAGGAAAAATGACACTCGTGGTGAGATCTTAAATTTCCACCTTTCTAAATGGTCATTGGCCTACTAAGCATGCAGTTGTTGTTGTGACTCTTTGGTTCACCTCTTCCTCGCCTCAGTGAGGAAAACTTGTCTCCCACAGCTTTGAGGTCAATTGACTCGTCTAGTCCATGCTCAATGGAGAGGATGGCTATATTACTGAGCCTAGAGTGGCTCATTATAGATCTGTGTTAGGTCTTAATCAGGTTCAGTTTAGAGAAGTTCCTCTCACATGCTGGAATGCTCACACACATGGTGAGAAATGCCCTCAGTATGATGAAAAGGTTGAGGGTGGGGAACAGCTTGAATGCTTGTCAATGCTCTCTCATTACTGGATCATATTTCCATAACAGTTGCATCAGTGCCAGGAAATTCCCTGGGTTATTTGTCGTTTTGGGTGAGAGACTTTCCCTATGCCCTCGAAAAGTGAAATTTTGGCATGATAGGTACATGATGCCATCAAGAATATGTTTGAGCATGAAGTGCCACTTTTGCACATCACTTTCAATCTGATGTTAGACGTCATGATCGATTGTTGTTCCTCTTTCCAAACCAATATATATATATATATATATATATATATATATATATATATATATATTTATGTTGAAGGCTACAGGCATGGACTGAATAGTCCTCATCAAGGCCAAGCCTTAAATAAAAGAACTGCAAGAATAGAAAAGAGAGAATAGACTACGAGTTTTTTAGAAAGTAAAAAATCTGTTCATTTTGAAAAGGGGAAGGTCATAAGTGTTTGGGAAGATATGAGAAGGTAAAGAGTTCCAGAGTTTGGCAGTGGAGGGGAAGAAACAAACATCATAACGGCCCACTCTTGAATTTCCAATGGCCACACAATAATCATGTGATGTAGTGGCTTGTCGAGTATCCCTTGGTCTCGCTCATGGTGGAGGTACACAAGCAGCAAGTTCTTATGAGCAGAAACCGAAGTAATATCTGTAGAAAAGAGAAAGAGAGCCAACTATGCGGCGTAATTTGAGCGCATCAAGTTTTGAGGTCACATTGATAGAGTTGACAACTCGAATAACTTTGAATTCAATTCTGTCCAGTAAGTATGTGGAGCTGGAACCTCCCCAGATGTGAGAGCAGTACTCTATACAAGGACAAATCAATACTTTATATAGTTGGAGCAACTGTTCAGAGGAGAAGAATCTTCGACATCTGAACAGGACTCCTAATTTATTCGAGGCAGACTTTGCTATATGAGTAATGTGTGGATTCCAGGATAAATTTGATGATAGCGTGATACCTAGTCGGTTTATTGTATCACATGGTGTAATTGTAGAGCTTTCAAAGGAGATTGGAGAGTTGAGAGGAGTTTTAGAGAGAGATGGGAAGAAATTGAGTTTTTGAAGCATTAAACTTAACGTGATTACATTTTCCCCACTGGGAGATCTTGTCCAAATCTGAATTTAAAGAGGTGGCTGTGATGAAACGAGATGTAGATCGAGTGAGGGAAGATGGGGCAGATTGGAAAGACATGGAGGATTGTAATGTTGAGTCATCAGCGTACGAGTGCATTTGGTTATTTGTGGAAGAAAGAAAGTCGTTGATAAAAAGAAGGAAGAGTGTTGGGGACAGAACGAAACCCTGAGGTACACCGCTGTTGATAGGGAAGGGGGGAGATGTTGAACCATTGACAATTACAGAGATAGAGCCGTCGGAGAGAAAGCTCGATATCAGTGAGCTGAGTGAAGGAGGAAAGCTGAAAGAGGGCCGCCTTGGATATCAGACCCGATGCCAAACTCTGTCAAGGCTTTTGAGGATATCAAGGCCTACAACAAAGGATTCCCAAAGTTTCTCAAGAAGATGCCCAGACATTCATAATTTAAGAAAGGATCATCTGTAGATCTTGCTTGCAAAAGCCATATGTGGTCAGATAGAAGACTGTGAGATTCAAGATGCTTGAGAAAAGGGAATTGAGAAGACATTCAAAGACTTTGGAAACATGGAAGTCAGAGCAATGGGAGGTAGTTAGAAAGGTTTGAACGATCACCCTTCTTTAAAATAGGCTGTACTAAGCATGTTCCAGGTAGAGGAAAAGTTTGGGTTTTAAAACAAAACTGAAACAAACGAGCAAGCACGGGTGCAAGTTCTGAAGCACATTCCTTCAAGACACGGGGAGGAACGTCATCTTGCCTGTAGGCCTTGCTTATGTCCAGTAGAGGAGTATTTTTTTGACTGCATGAAAGAGATTATAGGGAGGGACATAGGATTGGTGAGGTGAGCATCAGAGGGAGATGGAATGTTAGAGTCATCCAGTGTGGAGTTAGAGGGAAAAGAGAACCAAAAAGAGTTACTTTATCGGTCGGAGAGACAGCGATAGTATCATAGGAACGGAAAAGCGGAGGAAAGGTCGAGCAACAGAAGTTGTTGGAGATACTTTTAGCTAAGGACCAGAAAGATCTATTCGTGGAAGAAGATGAGAGGTTGTCACATTTCTTTTGAATAAAGGAATGCTTCACTTCGTGAATAACATGTTTGCAATGATTTCTGGCGGATATGAAAGCTGAATGCGAGTCGGAGGAAGAAGAGTTTTTTCCATGTCTGATATGTGGTGTCCCTTGCACGAATGGCCGCAGAGCAGGAATTATTGAACCAAGAATTGGTAGGAGAGATAGATTTGAAAGAGAAGGGTATATAAACTTCCATTCTTGCAACAATAACCTCAGCAAAACATTCAGCAGAGATAGAGGCATCACCCGAGGAGAGGCAGTAGTCTTTCCAGGGAAAGTCAGAGAAGAAGTTTAGTCATTTCATGGATACCTCATTGTGACCTGGACTTCGTTCAAGCTCAGCTACTCAAGGGTTTAACTTCCTCCACTTGTTAAATTCCTCCTTGGCAAAGGAGCTACTACCAGTATTGAAATGGCAACAGTAGAAGCAATTATAGAGGATGTCCAATGAAGGTGAACAGAGCATTTTCTCCATTTTCTGGCTTTTTGAAAAGCCACTCCACAGACATACTACGGTTCTCCTCATTTTGGGGGAAAAGCCCATCTCTATTCTGAATGCCAAGAGGGCTTTTCATCAGCAGATCCACTCTTATATGTTGAGAAATAGGGTGTGGCCAAGTTGCCACTTCATGGAAGATATCAATTGAACTGGAATCTGGTTTAGGTAGATCTATAGCTCAATGTAACTCAGGTGGTTCAATTACCTCAGTGGACTCCTTCTCTGATGCATCCCTTCTTTCTTGTTGTTGAATTTTAGGTGAGGTCTCCTTAGTATCTGGTCCATCATCAGACTTCTTCCCATCCACTCCATCTGGAGCCTGTAGGAACATTTGTAAGGTCGCTATACCTTTATTGTTCTCGAGCCTGAAGAATGCATTTGTAGGTGGCCCTGCTAAAATGTGGTGTAAGTCGCTTATAAAGTAGCAATGTTGTGGTAGTAAAGTAGAAAGCAAATAAGAAATAGCCAAAAAAAAATGAACATTTGATGCGGTGGCTATTGTTTTATGTGCCACCCCTCCAAATGGAGTACTATCAAACTCGATGATAATATATTGTTACAGTTTTGGAAATGTACCCCAGGGGAGAGCATTCGTGTACCAATATGATTCCCCAGAATGAGTTATTTCGTTAGTTTATATGGTAGGTAGACCTTTGCCCCTTGTTCGGAGGTTTGTGGGTGAAATGCGTTGAGATTAATCTGTGTTTTCCCGGTGTGATCTTCCCCTTCTCTACCCGCTTTTACTCTCCCTGATCCACCAACAATTTGCTTTACCAAACCTCAGTTCAACAACCCCTCCCTCCTTCATCCCATCAGTGTTTCCTTCAACCCCACAGTCAGTTTATTCTCGACTTCAGTCCGTATGTATCCATGTCCAACCATCCATTCATCCAACTCTTCCCTCTTTCATTATTCACCACCAACCCTGGAATGAGGGATGGAGCAAGAGTGCTCCCTCACTGCTAGGTGAGTGAGGGATGGGTGGGGCACCCGTGGCCATCAGTCCCATCAGATTCTACATGGCCCCATCACTGCACCCACCACCGTCGGACCTGCACCAAATGAAGAAGATACTCGCATGACGTTGGCTGTCAAAACCACACCCAGCCCAATGAAATGCAAGGGCATGTGACGATGATGTCGATGTCCAGAGGGCTGTTGTTGATGTCCCAAGGGCGTGAATACATATCCAACTGCCTGTTCGAGAGATTGCTGGAGTGCGGGTTGAGCTGGACACCGATGCGCTGAGATACGAGGTGCAGGAGTCAGTTGTGCCAGGGCCAGAGGCGGGCGGCCCATGAGCGAAGGGTGTAGTACAGTTCGCTGGGGTGACTCACAGCTCCCTATACACTTGCACCACCCACTTCCAACACAACCCCAACACTCCACCACCCATCTTTCCCATCCTAACCTCCCCATCCCCTCTCACAATTGTTCACCTGACGTAACCCCGCATAATTGTGCAAGGAGTCGTCCCCACACTCTGCTTCTTTCTTCTCAGTTCTTCTTGTGTCCTTCTTCCCAGAATGAATGATGGCCATATGTCTGTTGTTCAAGTAAGTCTGTATAAGAAGGAAATACATGTTAGAGGTAAGTCTTCTCTTCTGTGTCTTTTGCCTTTGTTTGATGATTGTCTGACTGTGTAAATAAAGATGCTTGTGGCTTGCTTGTAAACACATGTTTGATGATTAACTGCTTGTGTGTTTAAATAAATAACTGTTATCTTTCAAATCTGCCTCATTCGTGTCCTTTCTTTCATTGATCCGACATAGCGTGTTCATCATAAATAGATGGAAAGTTTTTGCCCCACTGATTGGCTCCTCTGATTAGCGATCACTGCACTCTCTATTCTGCTCAATAGTGATACAAGTGAAAGCTGAGGGCATGGTCCTTAGTTGCAGTAATTAGGTCACCAACAGGTAACATGACGTAATAGATGAGAGGAACCTGTTAGACTTAATTATCCCAACTGGCTTCCGTGGTTGCTTAACAACCTGTCGGACGTGGAGTTATCTGTGGCCTCTGTCGGGCCCCAAAAAGCTGGCCCCATTCCCCACCCCCCCTTTCCCTATGCCAATGATTGTCAAACATAAAATCAATGTCGATAAACTGAAAGGCTTGCAAGTATTAACTTCCAAAAACAGTTCGCAGAATTTCAAAACCAATACATACAAAGCTGATAGGGTCCCCACAAACTGACGTGATGAACAGGAACTATTTTTTCACTCTACATTAAATTCTGTTTTATCTGTTGCTGCTCATGAAAACTTTGTGATTTCGCAGGAGAGGCATGATCAGCTTGTTCGTGGTCAGTGTCATATTCTTCCAAGCTGGGTTCACATGTGAAGGTGCTCCATTGATTCAACAGAAATGAACCACTTCCGTTCCAATGCTTTTTTTTATTATTGATGGTGGTATCTATTCTCATGCTTGATAACTTTGGCAAAATATGGAAGAAAACCTGAACTTTTAAGATATTAATGTCCAAGAAAGGTAAAATCGTGAGTTTGTGAGACAAGCACTGTTTTTGTGTAGCACACGGCCAGATTGTGCGATTCAGAGGACAGCATACTGACAGTGGGCAGTTGTATTTGTCTACCTATACAAATCCAGTTGTATTTGTCTACGTATATTTGTCTCGTATACAGTGGCATGCAGAGGTATTCACCCCCTCCAAAGTTTTGCCATCTGAGCTTATTTTATGATGCTTTAACTTAATATATAGTCTTCACAAACTACTCCATAGTGATGAAGCTAAAAATGCAGATAAATGTGAATAAGTTAGATTAACAAAGAAAAGCAAATGATTCTCAGTTACATAAGTATTCAACCCCTTTGCCTAATTAACCTTAAATCACTTCAGGAACAAATTATTTGTTTGAAAGGTTACAAAATAAGTGTAATAGGTTTTACCTGTATGAAATCAGTGGTTTAACTTAAAAATTAAGCTCTCCTACTTATCAATGGAGTTTTAAGGTGCAGCTCACTTAGTCAACCAATGAGGGAAACATGAAGACAAGGAAAGGAGCTTTCCAAAGAAGTCAGACATAAAGTGGTGGAGAAATACAATTCAGGAGAGGGTTATAAGAAGATTTCAGTCTCTCATTTTCCCTTTGAGTACGGTGAAATCCATCGTTAAGAAATTGAAAGCGTAGCATTCCACCCAGTTCAGGTGACCCATCCAAACTCAGCATCTGGGTAAGCACGAAACTGTTTCAGGATGCCACTGTAAATCCAACAGTCTTTGGAAGATCTGCAAGGCTCTGTGTCTGAGATGGAAGGTCAGTGTTCATCAATCAACAATATCCCGTTCCCTTCACAAAGCTGGCCTTCATGGACAGGTGGCAAGAAAGAAGCCATTACTGAAAAAGATGCATCTAAAAGCTCCTATGGAGTTTGAAAAAAAAGCATCATTAAATTCATGTGATATTTAACTGTCATTTGCATAATATTGTGGCGTCCACGGGACTTGAACAGTCCCGCCAACGTAGGATGTGCCGAAACGATGGAGGCGGTTTATTTTTTTATAACCGAGGATGGCGGTCCTGATCGCTCTCCAGAAACGGGACGAGGAAGGTGGCACGAGTCGCTTTTCACTGAGTTAATAATGTTTATTTCTCTAACCAGAACGATAATAAGACTCGGCAAGAGGAGGGATCCGTGGGCGATTCGACGGGAGGTGGTGTGGGTTCGGGCGTGGGGAAACACAAACAATTCCAATGGATATACAAATCTCAAACCCTCTAAGGCGCCAGGTACACACACACACACACACACACGCACACACACACACACACGCACACACAAAACGTAGCTAGTGGTCAGGCTTGCCGTGGTGTCGACGTAAAAGTCACTGGATTTGTGCCGGACGAGCTGGCGTTGCGCCCGTCAGGGGCAGGAGACACGGTGGTGCCGAGGTTCCGTCAGCCCTTCCGTGCAGAACCGCGGTTTTCTGGCCTGTGAGCTCCAACCAGCCACCGTGGTGCGGTTCCTGGTGGTGTCGACCTCCTGGTGTAGGCCCAAGACCACTCACAGCCGCCAGGGAGCCAGTTCTAGCACCAAGATGCGAGCAGGAGAGGGAAGCAGGTCGCCGCCGTTCGGTCCCGTACTCCGAGCCAGCAGAACTCCAGAGCCAACCGAGGTGAGGCACGAGGCACAGCAAGGCCACGAGACACGACAAATCCAGGAACGAACCAGCGCAACGAGAGAGCGCGCTCAGAGACAAACAGCCTCGACCAGACCCTTTCTTTTATGACTCTTCCTCCTTACTCTCCCAATCAGAACGTTTTTATACTCGAGTCCTCGTCACTTCCAATGGAGCCCTTTTATTGGCCCTCTGCCTGTCGCCTCTCGCCAATCGTGATCAAGGGGCGGAGTCATCGCAGCACCGTCCTGTAACATCACGGCAGCCTACAGGAATACTAAAAGGGAATACGCATAAACACTTACCCTAACCCGTCTCCTATCTAATTACGTGACAATTATCATATTCCCCTTAAGAAATGGACATTTACTAGACAATTTATCACCACTGAATTGCTACTTATTACATCGAGATCCTGTACAACTCGAACAGCATGGCATACCTAATTAAACATCCTAATTACCCTTTGAATGCATACCCCCCCCCCCCCCCTCAGACGTAACAATATTGTTGAAATCATATTTACATCATGCACAATCTCTATGGGTATGTACGTGCTAGTGTTCAATAATAATTGTATTCAATGATGTTCATAAAACATAATAAGTTGTGTTCACAAACATGCAGCCGTTTTGCAGCATAAGGTTAAAAGAAGATTTTTTTTAAATCACACAGTATCAGAGTAAACTAGATAGATAGAAATGATGCTGTTTCAGCTACGCAACTGCTTTGAATGTACGGAAAGCATTGAATCTGAATTTTCTTTTAAAGCTGTTATTTTTATTATTCTCTGAATTCAGCGATTCCATCCTTGTGTCAAGACCCATAGATATCTGGAATAAATTTCTGCAATAAGAAACTTCATTATATAGTGTATTACCTGTGGATGTTCGAGTTGTTCTCACAGGTTGAAATTTACATCGGTGGGTGTTAGGAGGCAGAACAACGAGACCCACCCAAGGCTGAAAGTATCAATCTTCATTTATTTTTCATTTCAAAGAGCAAGATGTGATTTGTTTTTCCCAGATTTGGCTAAGGAGCGTTTTCAGATTTTTCTGATATCGTAGTGTCTTTGCTACAAGGGCCTTTTCACAAATGTCACGAAGGTTCAGACAGCATCTGCTTGTGTGTTATTTTGATATAATATTTCCTGGTATCTCTTTCAAATGTTCTGTGGGACTGGCTATTTTATTACACCACTCGTCATTTCTATCACCAGTATGAGGTCGATTTTCTTATATTTCCATGTTCTCTAGGCCTGATGGTGGACGTCCTAATGATGATCCTTTTAATTCTCTCTGCTCTCTTTAGACCAGTCACCAAATACTAACACATCAACCTCTGCTGTGTTTTCACTTTTTTATCTTCACACAATTAAATCTAATTTCACTGACTTTTATAGAATTCAATATCGAGGTCCATGAAAGAGTGAGAGGGCAAAAAAGGAAACAAACTGACAATAGGGCAGTGGGACCACATGTGGATGCAATAAGCAAGGGAATGAGTTGAGTGGAGGGGAGGAAACCGGTAAGAGGCTGGGGGGTAGGTAGGAGCAATTGGAAAAAAAATATATAGTCTGGGAATTGATGCAGGTGGGTTACATTGATAAATCTGATGGGGGTGGGTCAGTAGGTGATGTTAATATAAATTATGTGGACAAGGAAATTGTTTTTGAATCCACATGTACACAATGAAGTTTCAGATGTTGTGTCGCAATAAATCGGCCTAATCCATAATTACAAGAGAGATAGACACAACATATCTTAAGCTGGGTGTGTGCCTGATCTCTAGTCTATAACGATCTTTCTTGTCTGTATTCAATTTATGGACTTGACGACTTGATCTTCGATGAAGCTCTGAGAGCACATGTTGAAAAATTTCTCAAAGTGCACCACCTATCGGATGTATGTTAAACCGGTTGTTCCGTCTGTCAGATAAGATGTGAAGGATACCGTGGTGTCCCTTGTGAAAAGTAGGCACGTTTTGGCTGGCATGCTAGCAAAATTCCAAATTCTTATCAGCTTCAGTCGAATGTTACGCCTGCCAGCCAATTCATGAAAGACTTGGTGCAAAAACCTTCCTTGACCGTCCCTACACAAAGGTGGGAATAATTTAGGTCAATAAAAAGTAGTCGTATATATACAATATACATACATACATACCTACATATGCATATACATACACACATGACTATATATTTCAACATACAGAAAATAGTGCATGTACAATGCCATATGTGATACATGTTTGGAATCTCATAGAAAGACAAGATCACAAACATAGAAGTTCTCAGCCACACTGACATGCCCAGTGTCGAGACAATCTTAATTAAAACCCAACATCATTGGGTTGGCCACCTTGTATACATGTAAGATTGAAGGCTATCTACATATATTGTATTTGGTCAGCTTAATGCAGGAGTAGGACAAAGGGTGGGTAGTGCCTGTGGGACAAAGACGTCATCAAGTGCAGCCTTAAGACTGCAGAAATCACACTGGAAAATTTGGAGACCATCGCCCAAGACTGACATGCATGGTGCAGTGCAATCCATAATGGAGTTGAGGCTGCTGACAGATAAACAATAGCACGGGAATGACTATGACAAGAGACACACCATGATGCCATCCAACATCCGAGGCCAATGTTAGCCTACTGTGTCCAATGTGGAAGAGGCTTCGAAGTAGCTCTCGGCCTTGTCTACCACTCCTGTACCCATCACAAAATGGACTTCATCCCCAGTCATTGTTGAATTGATGGACAGCCATATATATGACAAATGAAATGAGAGTAGGCCTGAACATTAACATCTCATGCATAAGGCCGATTGCAGCAGGTCTCCTTGGCAGAGTTTCAGCAAATAAACCACTGCTGAGACCACAGAATAAGGTGAAAAGACTGCAAATTGCAAGGCAACACCAAGATTTGGCAACGGAACAATGGAATCGCATAACCTGGTCTAATAAATCGAAGTTTGAACTTTTTGGATCTAAAAGTCGCCAATTCGTATGCCGAAAAGACCAGGATAATGTTACAACATGCAATGCTTGCAGCCAACTGTAAATCACATGGGAGGCTCTGTGTCTGTCTGGGGTTGTATCTCAGATTTTTATGGAGAAAAACTTGTTAAAATCAATGGGACGCCCACAAAAGAGAACTGCAAGCAGTTACTGCAGCACTATGTAGTTCCTGGTGGAAATTGTTTACTTGAAAGATGATTCATTTTCCAACATGATAATGGTCCAAACAATTCCATGAGAGTAAAACAGTATTCGGAGAACAAGGTTACAGCGAGCGTGTTCAGGATTTAGAATGGCCACCACAGAGTTGGCCTTCCCCACAAAAGGGGGAATAATAATTTGTGATGCTATTCCCTATGAAACACGAGTACCATTGACGCCATGTAGGATTAGCTAGAAACAGAGAAGAACAAGAGGAACCCAACTAACCTTAAATAACTGTGGAATGCACTACAGGATATAATTTGGCACAATATTCAGGAAAGAGTGCTTCAGTCATATACAGGAAGCATGGGTGAAAGAGTGATGGCACGAAAGAGTGCAAAGGGTGGACACACAAAGTGTTGATTGATACTGTAAAACGACACTGTTATTGTTAGTTACATCAGCAGTTTGTTTCACACACATTAATAAAGGCTGTTAATGTACAATAATAAACACAAATGTCTGTTATCACTGATACTTTGATGAATTTATCATAAAAGTATGATGATCATTGGAATAACCCAAATTTTGTGCAGTAATATAGCT
>CM068958.1:112972388-112983220 GCA_035128595.1 Eptatretus atami | reverse complement strand
TGTCTTATACTAATATATTGTGGTGTGTGTGTGTGTGTGTGTTGGGTGTGTGTGTGTGTGTGTGTGTTGTGTGTGTGTGTGTGTGTGTGTGTGTGTGTGTGTGTGTGTGTGGTGTGTGGTGTGTTGTGGTCAGGAAGCATAACATATCATTCTCTTTGCGAAAACCACCTCCTCCCCTCACCTTTCTCTTGCCCCTCCCCCCTCTTTCTCTCCTCATCACTCCCCACACCTAATAAAATGCAGCACTCTCTCCCACACCTCTCTCTCTCTCACCCCCTTCTCCCAACACTCCTCCCACAGTGTATAGCAACACATCCATATCCGCTATTAAACACCACAGGGGTGTTGTGGTGTTAAATAGTGTTTTAATACGCCCCCTGCGGTGTTATATATATACATATATATATATATATATATATATTGGGTCGCCGAAATAGGTGACCCTTATTGTCAGTAATAAGGTGACCCTTATTGTCAGTCTGTTTGTTTGGATGTTTGTTCGTTTGTCATCAGCATAATTGGTAGTAAACGTGAGCAGATTTTGACCAAACTCGGTGGTAGGTACATCTTATGACCTCGTGCTTTGGAAATTGTGATGGTTGCTAGGGACGCTTTGGTTCCCTAGAAACAACCGAAAAACCTTCAAAATCGGTACCGTTCATGCGAAATCAATTTCGAAAGCCATTGTCCCACGTAGGGTTATGAAATTTGGCACGAATGATCTACAGGTGATGCTCTATCAAATATATTCCGGTTTTTGTGATATATGGAATACTTTACCCGCAGCGCCCCCTACAATTAGGGTATTGCGCGAAAATGGCGAAAATTGAAGGCCCCCTAGCGACCAGGTGAGTGCATCGATACGAATGAAACTTTGCAGGTTCATGGTACTCAACGAATACTACAACTTTGCCTCAGGACATATTGACCGATTTCGCTTAGGTCAGGGTCAAAGGTCAATTAGTGCAAAAATCTAAATATGCGAGAGCTGGAGGTGCCTTCGCGCCAAATGCTACTCCTCCTCAGGTTATGGTCGGATGGTCATGAAAATTCACACTAATCGTCTGGAATACATTGTGCACAAACGATCGAGCTGGATTTCGATTTAGATCTTTGTTCACCCACAGCACCCCCTCGAACTTTGGGGATTTCCGATTTCAAACCGCATTTTCGGTACTTTTCATTCAAATGGATACCGAGTAGTTATCAGGAGATGGAACTGGATGAGATTTGATATGCATAATCTTAAGGTGATTCCCTATCCGCTATATGACATCCATTTTGCTCTCTATCTTATAGTTTCCATGCTCGGCGACCCATCGATGCCTACCGGCTTGTATATGTGTGTGTTTATATATATATATATATATATATATATATATATATATATATATATATATATATATATATATACAGCTCTGGAAAAAAATAAGAGACCACGCCAAAAAATTTTCAATCAGCATCTCTACTTGTATGGCAGCCATTCCATTCCAGTGTCTGTTGAATTCCAACACAGGCACACCCTCATTCTACTTAGTGAGGTACTGATTAGGTGATCACCTGAACCGAATCTTATTTAACAAGGAAAAGTATAAAAACCACTGCTGTGGTCATCACTATCCTCTTGCAATAGGACCAGCTAGATGGCAAACACAGTGCTAGTCGTACCTCAAAAGTAATTGGAATCAAAAAATAACTATTGACCATGCCAAAAGAGTTGAAAAGAAAAGTTTTGAGTGAGGAAAAGAAGTGTTCAATTCTGGCTTTACTGGCAGAGGGATACAGTGAGCGTCACGTTGCTTCCATCCTTAAAATTTCAAAGACGGCAGTTCATAAGAACAAGGTCAAGCAGCAGACATTGGGACAACAAAGCTACAGACTGGCAGAGGGCGAAAACGACTTTCCACTGACCGGGATGACCGCCAACTCATTCGAATGTCACTCAACAACCGTAGGATGACTTCAAGTGACTACAAAAAGAATGGCAAACGGCAGCTGGGGTGAAGTGCACGGCGAGGACGGTTCGAAACAGGCTCATAGGGCAGGGCTGAAGTCGTGCAATGCTAGAAAAAGCCCTTCATCAATGAGAAGCAAAAGAAGCCAGGCTGAGGTTTGCAAAAGACCATAAGGATTGGACCGTCGAGGACTGGAGTAAGGTCATCTTCTCTGATGAGTCCAATTTCAGCTTTGCCCAACACCTGGTCGTCTAATGGTTAGAAGGAGACCTGCAGAGCCCTACAAGCCACAGTGTCTCGCACCACTGTGAAATTTGGTGGAGGATCGGTGATGATCTGGGGGTGCTTCAGCAAGGCTGGAATTGGGCAGATTTGTCTTTGTGAAGGACTCATGAATCAAGCCACGTACAAGGTGTTCCTAGAAGAACACTTGCTTCCTTCTGCTCTGACAATGTTCCCCAACTCTGAGGATTGGTTTTTTCAGCAGGACAATGCTCCATGCCACACAGCCAGGTCAATCAAGGTGTGGATGGAGGACCATCAGATCAAGACCCTGTCATGGCCAGCCCAATCTCCAGACCTGAACCCCAATGGAAACCTCTGGAATGTGATCAAGAGGAAGACGGATGGTCACAAGCCATCAAACAAAGCCGAGCTGCTTGAATTTTTTGTGCCAGGAGTGGCATAAAGTCACCCAACAGCAATGTGAAAGACTGGTGGAGAGCATGCCAAGACGCATGAAAGCTGTGATTGAAAATCAGGGTTATTCCACAAATATATGATTTCTGAACTCTTCCTAAGTTAAAACATTAGTATTTGTGTTGTTTAACAATGAATATGAACTTGTTTGTTTGTATTATTTGAGGTCTGAAAACACTGAATCTTTGTTGTTATTTTGACCAGTTGTCATTTTCTGCAAATAAATGCTCTAAATGACAATATTTTATTCGGAATTGGGAGAAATGTTGTCAGTAGTTTATAGAATAAAACAAAAATGTTCATTTTACTCAAACACATACCTATAAATAGTAAAACCAGAAAAACTGATAATTTTGCAGTGGTCTCTTAATTTTTTCCAGAGCTGTGTGTATATATATATATATATATATATATATATATATATATATATATATATATATATATATACATAATATATATATATATTGTTACGCTGTGGAAATTCGCAAACACCATTCAGGTCCCGTAGGTGAGATTTTTTTTTAAGTACATGTGTAGTTAGCCCAAACCCATTGTTTAGAGGGAATTAATGTGATTAATTCGGGCTGCGACACTTTGAGTTAGGCGTTTTTCTGTTCTTGCTTTATTTTCGAACCAACCACACTTCAACCTCAACCACGCCATCACTCCAACAACGCCAGCACGGCATTTCACAACAACCCCCACCATCTTCGCCACTACCCACACCAACGAACGCCATCCTCCGCGGTCCACGTACGACGGTTTCCGCGCTGGAACCGTCGACGCGAGAAGGGAAAGAAGAAATCACCACAGCGAGGGCGCACGGGTTTTCCCGCCTGTTTTCCTCCCTGGCCCGGCTTCAGGACGGATTCTCCTCGCCCCCCGCATGGCGCGGGAGGGGGAACGAGAGGAACGCCCCCCTTCTCGAAGCGCCTAGAAGGAGGGTGGAGCCAAGAACGGGCGGGGCGCCGGGGGTATAAGAGCCGGAGGCGCAGGAGGTTCTTTCTCTCTTGGTTCGGCATTCGTTCTCTCTTGGTGGGTCTCTCGTGGTTCGGCTCTTACGCAGTCGGTGCTCGGTCCGTGGCGTCGAGGGGCCAGCACGGGCAGGCACGAGGCACGCCGGAGAGACCTCGCCGACCACGCTCGAGCACGGAGTCACGGCCAGACGGGACCTCGTCGGACGGTCGCCAAGGACTCGAGAGCAGGGAAGTCGCGACTTCCTCATTTCTTTGGGTTCTGTGTGAACGTGTGTGTGTGGCGCCGAGTCTTAATAAGTAAAATTGTATAAGTGTTGCCGAGTGTTCGCGTTAGTCGGTGGTATAGCTCTGCTGCATTGTTGCTTTCTTACATGTGATATATGTGCATTTTGCTAATTGTGACTGTAAATACATGCTGTGTAATAAATGTGTGCTTGTTGAATTGTTGCCCCGTTTCGCTGCGTCCTTTCCTTTGTGGGTCTCCATCTGCTTTACGTAAAGTTTTGATGGGCGGGATGCCGATAATTAATCAGGAACCGTCGAGGCCGACGATAACACCGCTCGGTTATCCCGATAGGACGGAACGGATCGCTTAAGCGGCCCGTGTCCGAAGTCGACCTGCGGCGAGGTGCGGTCGCCCGGTTTACCATCCGCGTGGGTACTTAGGAGGTCGAGTTTGGCGAACAACCCTATCCCACGCGGGTGGCCGATTGCACGATCGTGGTGAGCCGAAAGGCCCACCCGTGACTGGATCCGGCGTTAGTCCGGGAGGGTCAGGACGGAATTGTCCGTCCGGTGGGCGACGTACCGCGATTCGAGTCACGTGGTCGTTCGCACGCCGGCGGGCGCGAATTCGCAACAAAAATATATATATATATATATATATATATATATATATATGTTGTTGTTGTGTTCGTCTTTCGGCTGCTCCCGTTAGGGTCGCCACAGCGGATCATCCGTTATGATCCGCATACTGATTTGGCACAGGTTTATGCCGGATGCCCTTCCTGACGCAAACCCTGGTCGCCTCTTACGACACAGGGATAAGGATGGGTTTCGCCATGATCCGGGCTGCCCTACACCCTCTCATGGCGTGGCGCAGTGCAGAGCTCCCGTCCTCAAGCGATCCTCCAACTCAAGCCTCCGAGTAGCCGGATAACAGGCGCACACCACTACGCCCGATATATATATACTGTATATATATATGTATATATATTTTTATATATATACATATATACATATACGAGGTATGTTCAAAAAGTATCCAACCTTAATTTTCGTGCTAAACAAATGAAGCTAGGGAGCGTGGTTTGGTGCACGATATGCGGCGATCCTAATTCGTATGCGTGAATATTTTCCCGCCTGCAGAAGCTGTCAGTCGCCGACAGACCGCCGTTGAGTGAGGAAGTGTAAGTGAGCGCCGTCGTATTTCGTTTTTGACAAAATGACGGAAAAACTTGAACAACGCTACTGCATCAAATTTGTGTAAAGCTTGGCGATTCCAAGTGGAAACGATCCGCAAGATTCAACAGACCTTCGGGAACGAAGCAATGGGCACCACACAGATAAAAGAGTGGCACAACCGCTTCAAAGATGGTCGCACATCAGTGGAAAGTGAAGCACGTTCTTGTAGGCCCTCAACATCCCGAAATGACATCGTCATTGACCAAGTGAGGACCCTGCTGATGCAGGATCGTCGAATCACGATCAGAGAACTTGCAGACGAGCGGCGTCAGCATTGGATCCGTTCATTCCATTGTGACTGAGGATTTGGGCTTAAGGAGAATCTCCGTTTGGAGATCGCACAGGACATGCTGGGAGACTGTGAACAGCGATCCCAACTTCTTCAACACAGTGATCATTGGCGATGAGACCACAGTGATCCGTCATTTGTCAAAACGAAAATCCGACGGCGCTCACTTACACCTCATCTCATCGGTGGTCTGTCGACGACTGACAGCTTCTACAGGCGGGAAAATATTCACGCATACGAATTAGGATCGCCTACATACGTGCACCAAACCACGCTTCCCTAGCTTCATTGTTTACATACGAAAAATTAAGGTTGGATACTTTTTGAACACACCTCGTGTATATATATATATATTATATATAATATATATATATATATATATACATACATACAATCACATATGTATATATATATATATATATATATATATATATATATATACACATTCATACATGTATATATTTCATATATATTTAATATGAAAAAAACACATACATGTATACTATATATAATATATATATGTATATACACATACATATTATATATATATATATACATATACATATCGACTCCTCCATGCGCTTTCTTGCCAAAGAAGCTGGATAAAGCGACCATGAAAGGCTACACTAAGTAAGCCCTTTGCCATATCATTCCCTTCCCAGAGTTCCTTTACAGGTGCAGACATTCACAAGTAACATTCTGTGTTTTCATGAGAACTTCAATGCGACACACCCCCCATCGGAAGCGGACAGTTTTCATGACTTACTGGCGAGTCATCAGCGACAGCACAGACAGAAAGCGCCCACGAGTCTTCCCAAACATATACCACGTGAAATGCCTGCAGCTGCGAGGGGAGAGGGTAATCTGGAGGTTACCTGTTCCTTCTTATAATATCCTACTTGACTGGAAAGACTGTTTAATCTACCACTTGACAACTATAAGTTTTCTGGCTGCAATCATCAGAAAAAAAGAGGTATGTTCAGAACATTTTAAGGCTTAATGACATTTACATCTCACATATTGGTTTGAAATGGATAAAGTGACTGGCTTCTTCTATGGTGTCCCAGTTGTGGACTGTGGCATATACTTTCAGCAGCTCAGGGTAATTCATGGCTATGCCTATGGTGCTAACATCAACGCCTGACACTGAAGCTTTTGTCATGTATAAATCAAGAACCAGTCATCCAGTCATCATCTCCTGATACAATATGATATCAGACAAATGGTCAGATATTCTATGGAATGACACATTTAACCAATGTGTGATATTGATAACAATGCTCCCTTTAAAGGATATGATGAGTGTCAATTCAACTTTAATTTGATTGAAACTTGTGCAAATGCACATTACCAATACATGCTGCCTCTTTTGGGTGGTAGACCATGGAATGTCCAAGGAATCTTTCTCCAATATTTTCTCTGTCTCTGTAGGTTACCCTCTCCCTTTTCTGTTTCTCCCTCTCACTCACACCACATTAACCTCTTTTGAGTCGCGTCCATGGTATGCCCTGCACTGATCTCCTCCTCTCTCCCCCACCTCTTTCTCTTCCCATGTACATGTGGTTGATATCACAACTGACAAGCTGTCTGCACAGCCCACTCTCTGATCACAATATGAATTATCACAAATGCTCACCATCAACCCCCTCCATCCCCATCTTCCCTCCAACCATTTTGCTTGTGGCTATGGCAACTGCTCTGGCAACCAAAGCCTTGATGTTACCATAGAATGCCTTCTATTATGTCAAATCCTCAGCCATGTCTTCCATCCCTCAATCCTCCATCATTCGTTCATCTGGAGGTAGGCAAAAATTGGTGCATTGATGTTTTTGCATAAGGTGCATAAAGGAAGAGGTATGAATAAGTCTCCAGAAAACACAGTCATTCATAGGCAAGCAAGCTGGTAAATAGCCTGGAGGTATTCCTTTGCCATGAGTCTCGCCTCCGTTCGAATCTCAGCTCAGCTGTAAACTGTCATCTTGGTGTTCACATGCATGGTGATTCATCATATGTGTGCCGTCTGTAGGTGGACATCGGCTATTATAGTCGGGGATATTATGATCCCATGATGTGCTTCGTGAAGAGAGCAGGCAAGTTATCACCGGCAGCCAAATTTCAAATTCTTGTTCTGACCTAAAAGGAGGCACTGTATCAGCGGCACGGCCGTGCCCCAGCACGAACTGATGCTAACCGCAGGCATGTGCTGCATATGAACGATGACGACAAGGTGCAAGCAACATGAACATGAAGTCCTTTAGTTGCCATCTTCAGAAGAGATCAACGGTAGTGGAAAAGTATTCAAGCCAAGGTTTTTAGTGGGCAACTTAGCATAACAATTGTGCATTTTGTGAGGAAAGCACCAAATTTGGCCAGTAGTAGCCTAACATATTATGAACAGATTTGGATATTGGGCCATCTCAAATTCAGCCACTGATGGCTGTGGCAGCCATTTTCCACTGCATCAAAATTTGAGATGGCCCAATATCCAAATCTGTTCATAATATGTTAGGCTACTACTGTGCCAAATTTGGTGCTTTCCTCACAGAATGCACAATTGTTATGCTATATTAGCTAAGTTGCCCCTATTTGGAGTATATGAATTTAGAGGTAGATCCAGGGGAAGGTGAAACAATCGACATGTTGTTCTGCTTTGAATGTATTGTTTCTTCAGTTGGTTTTCTTTGTTAATCATTCACGGTGAAGCTTTGTGGATGCCAATATGTTTGATAATAAAAACCATGAAACAAAAAAACACCAAACGGGAGTGAACAGAGATGTTGAGCTGGTTATTTATATTCTTACATTTCTTTCAAACAACTAAGAACTTCCAAATGTATTTTGGGAGTAGCCCACTCGTCGTGTGTCTGATCATGCAAGTTCTCCTGTTTAACACTAAATTCAATAGCTAAGGAATTATGAAAAACAAAATTGAACGATAGTAAACAAGGAAATCGTGTTTATCCATATATTGGGCTGATAGGATGGCCTGGAGGTATGCACACTCACCTCAAAGCTGTCTAGCCTGGGTTTACTTCCTGACCCAGCTATAAACTGTCAGTCTGGCGTTTTCACCACCACGGTGGATCCTCAATGTGTGCTTTCCCTTGGATGGATGCTAAACGGATGTCCTGTCTGCCAGCATTCGTTGGTGGATGTTGATGATCCCATTGGTGTCCTTTGTGAAGAGTAGGTGAGCTATCGCTGGCACCATGGCCGAATTCCTACCCTAATTATTCATCGGTCAGGCCTGGCCACCTGATTTGCGAACACTCAGGCTAAGCTTCCACTGCGCAACCACACAATAAAGGTTGGATAATGGTGACTAAAAGAGAATGTTTATCCATTATTATATATACCAGCAAATACACCCGGCGCTAAATGGGGGAGGGAGAAAAGCGGGGGAGAGAGGAGAGAGGGTGGGGAGAAGAGCGCGGAGAGGAGGGAGGAGGATCGTAGAGGGGTGGAGGAGGGAAGACGTGTGAGGTGAGAGAAGGGAAAGCCGATGTGTGGAGGAGTGTGAATTACGATTCACACTGTTTCATCAAAATGGATTCTGCATCGAAATAACAGTGAAAATGGAAACAAATAATGTCTGAAATCCATTTTCTACCAGCCATACAATAAACACGGCCCAGAGACAAACACCGCCCGAACACATCCGGAGACAAAACCCGCTGGACGCATCCAGAGCCAAGCCGTCCAGACACAACACTGCTGCTAGACACATCCGATGACAAACTTCCATCCGGCCGCATCCGGAGACAAAACTCCTGTCAGGAGACAACTCTCGTCCGGACATCAACACTGTCCGGACACGTCCGAGCGTTGCTTGTCCCTGGCCAGCTTGGTGCCGGATGTGTCTTGGTGGAGTTTGTCTCTGGACGCATCTGGGCAATGTTTGTCCCAGACGTGTCTGGGCAGTGTTTATGTCTGGATGGGTTTGCCTCCGGAAGGTTTGACTCTGGACACGTTCCGACGGGAGTTTGTCATCGGATGTGTCGAGTAGTTTTTTGGCGGGATGGGAAACACCATCCAGACATAACCACCATCCAAATATGTCCAGAGAGAGAGAGGGGGGAGGGTGCTGTACTGTATTTGAAGTGGTTAGAGCAAGGATTGGACAAAGAGAGAGAGAGAGAGAGAGAGAGAGAGAGAGGAGAGAGAGAGAGAGAAGAGAGAGAGAGAGAGAGAGGTGGGTAGGGGAGTTAGCGCAGAGAATATGTTATGCTTTATGAACAACACACAAACACAAACACAAACATCACACATACTTGTGCTTGGCTGATATCGGAAATTTTTGGGAATCAGCAGGTTGGAATCAGTGTGATTACCACTACACTACATCCTGCATACAACCCAAAAACCTTGAGTAGCTTTCAGCAAAAAACAACGTTGCCATTTATATAGACATTTCAGGGATATGTACACCAACATTATTCTTTATAACAGCTTCATGTGATGAGTGGAAAAAATGGGCTCAGTAATTTAGAAAAACACGTTAATACGGCAACGGCTCAGAAATTGGGTGTTATTTCACAACTCGCTCGGAAAGAATGACGGAGCATAAGCACTCGTCAGGATGACAGAGCATGAACCACTCACTCAGGATGACAGAGCATGAACCACTCACTCAGGATGACAGGCATGAAACCACTCATCAGGATGACAGAGCACTGAAACTACTTGCTTCAGGGATGACAGAGAACAAACCACTCACTCAGCTTAACGGAGCACAAAACACTCGCTCAGGTATGATAGAGCACGAAACACTCATTCAGGATGACGGAGCATGAAGCACTCACTTAGGGTTGGAGCACGAACCGCTCGCTGCAGGTGATAGAGCAGTGAACCGCTCGCTCGGGGCGACGGAGCATGAACACATTCACTCTGAATGACGTGGCGCAGCTAAAGATCCGCTGGTGAGTGAACGATTTGCTCCAGAAGGATGTAGCCAGCATCACTATTGCAAAAGGGCGCTCGCAAGTGGCTGAAGCACTGAAGGAAGCACTCCAATTAATGCTTGATAAGAACGGCTGGCAGGCTGTCGCTGCATATCATATAGGATCCCTTTAACTTTAAAGCTAGTCTACACCATGCACACAGCAGTTAATAAATAAAATTAATTTGTTCAAATAATGGCTTTATCCATAAAAGAGTTGCTGCTTAAAGCAGAACCACCCTGACACATCGCAAAGTTCAATCGTCCATGAAATAAACATGCAGAAAATCCGCCACGTGCCTGCTCATTATGTACGCGTCATGGTACATCGTTCGGGGTCCACGCAAATGTTTTCTCTTCTGTGGTTCTTGCTTTATTTTCGAACCAACCACACTTCAACCTCAACCACGCCATCACTCCAACAACGCCAGCACGGCCATTTCACAACAACCCCCACCATCTTCGCCACTACCCACACCAACGAACGCCATCCTCCGCGGTCCACGTAC
>CM068958.1:112939879-112969879 GCA_035128595.1 Eptatretus atami | reverse complement strand
AATAGTATATATATATATATATATATATATACACATTCATACATGTATATATTCATATATATTTATATATGAAAAAAACACATACATGTATACATATATATATATATATGTATATACACATACATATATATATATATATATATATACATATACATATCGACTCCTCCCATGCGCTTCTTGCCAAAGAAGCTGGATAAAGCGACCATGAAAGGCTACACTAAGTAAGCCCTTTGCCATATCATTCCCTTCCCAGAGTTCCTTTACAGGTGCAGACATTCACAAGTAACATTCTGTGTTTTCATGAGAATCTCAATGCGACACACCCCCCATCGGAAGCCGGACAGTTTTCATGACTTACTGGCGAGTCATCAGCGACAGCACAGACAGAAACGCGCACCACCGAGTCTCCCAAACATATACCACGTGAAATGCCTGCAGCTGCGAGGGGAGAGGGTAATCTGGAGGTTACCTGTTCCTCTTATAATATCCTACTTGACTTGGAAAGACTGTTTTAATCTACCACTTGACAACTATAAGTTTTCTGGCTGCAATCATCAGAAAAAAAGAGGTATGTTCAGAACATTTAAGGCTTAATGACATTTACATCTTCACATATTGGTATTGAAATGGATAAAGTGACTGGCTTCTTCTATGGTGTCCCAGGTTGTGGACTGTGGCATATACTTTCAGCAGCTCAGGGTAATTCATGGCTATGCCTATGGTGCTAACATCAACGCCTGACACTGAAGCTTTTGTCATGTATAAATCAAGAACCAGTCATCCAGTCATCATCTCCTGATACAATCTATGAATCAGACAAAATGGTCAGATATTCTATGGAATGACACATTTAACCAATGTGTGATATTGATAACAATGCTTCCCTTTAAAGGATATGATGAGTGTCAATTCAACTTTAATTTTGATTGAAACTTGTGCAAATGCACATTACCAATACATGCTGCCTCTTTTGGGTGGTAGACCATGGCAATGTCCAAGGAATCTTTCTCCATATATTTTCTCTGTCTCTGTAGGTTACCCTCTCCCCTTTTCGTGTTTCTCCCTCTCACTCACACCACATTAACCTCTTTTGAGTCGCGGTCCATGGTAATGCCCTGCACTGATCTCCTCCTCTCTCCCCCACCTCTTTCTCCTTCCCATGTACATGTGGTTGATATCACAACTGACAAGCTGTCTGCACAGCCCACTCTCTGATCACAATATGAATTATTCACACAAATGCTCACCCATCAACCCCCTCCATCCCCATCTTCCCCTCCAACCATTTTGCTTGTGGCTATGGCAACTGCTCTGCAACCAAAGCCTTGATGTTACCATAGAAATGCCTTCTATTATTGTCAAATCCTCAGCCATGTCTTCCATCCCTCAATCCTCCATCATTCGTTCATCTGGAAGGTAGTGCAAAAATTTGGTGCATTGATGTTTTTTGCATAAAGGTGCATAAAGGAAGAGGGTATGAATAAGTCTCCAGAAAAACCACAGTCATTCATAAGGCAAGCAAGGCTGGTAAAATAGCCTGGAGGTATGTGCCTTTGCCATGAGATGTCTCGCCTCCGTTCGAATCTCAGCTCAGCTGTAAACTGTCATCTTGGTGTTTCACATGCATGGTGATTCATCAATATGTGTGCCGTCTGTAGGTGGACATTTCGGCTATTAATTAGTCGGTGGATATTTATGATCCCATGATGTGCTTCGTGAAGAGAGCAGGCAAGTTATCACCGGCAGCCAAATTTCAAATTCTTGTTCTGACCTAAAAGGAGGCACTGTATCAGCGGCACGGCCGTGCCCCAGCACGAACTGATGCTAACCCGCAGGCATGTGCTGCATATGAACGATGACGACAAGGTGGCAAGCAACATGAAACATGAAGTCCTTTAGTTGCCATCTTTCAGAAGAGATCAACGTGAAAGTGGGAAAAGTATTCAAGCAAAGGTTTTTAGTGGGGCAACTTAGCATAACAATTGTGCATTTTGTGAGGAAAGCACCAAATTTGGCACAGTAGTAGCCTAACATATTATGAACAGATTTGGATATTGGGCCATCTCAAATTCAGCCACTGATGGCTGTGGCAGCCATTTTCCACTGCCATCAAAAATTTGAGATGGCCCAATATCCAAATCTGTTCATAATATGTTAGGCTACTACTGTGCCAAATTTGGTGCTTTCCTCACAGAATGCACAATTGTTATGCTATATTTAGCTAAGTTGCCCCACTATTTGGAGTATATGAATTTTAGAGGTAGAATCCAGGGGAAAGGTGAAACAATCGACATGTTGTTCTGCTTTGAATGTATTGTTATCTTCAGTTGGTTTTTCTTTGTTAATCATTCACGGTGAAGCTTTGTGGATGCCATATATGTTTTGATAATAAAACCATGAACCAAAATAAACACCAAACGGGGGAGTTGAACAGAGATGTTGAGCTGGTTATTTTATATTCTTACATTTTTCTTTCAAACAACTAAGACTTCCAAATGTATTTTGGGAGTAGCCCACTCGTCGTGTGTCTGATCATGCAAGTTCTCCTGTTTAACACTAAATTCAATAGCTAAGGAATTATGAAAAACAAAATTGAACGATAGTAAACAAGGAAATCGTGTTTATCCATATATTGGGCTGATAGGATGGCCTGGAGGTATGCACACTCACCTCAAAGCTGTCTAGCCTGGGTTTACTTCCTGACCCAGCTATAAACTGTCAGTCTGGCTGTTTCACCACCACGGTGGATCCTCAATGTGTGCTTTCCCTTGGATGGATGCTAAACGGATGTCCTGTCTGCCAGCATTCGTTGGTGGATGTTGATGATCCCATGGTGTCCTTTGTGAAGAGTAGGTGAGCTATCGCTGGCACCATGGCCGAATTCCTACCCTAATTATTCATCGGTCAGGCCTGGCCACCTGATTTGCGAACACTCAGGCTAAGCTTCCACTGGCCAACCACACAATAAAGGTTGGATAATGGTGACTAAAAAGAAGTGTTTATCCATTTTATTATATACCAGCAAATACCACCCGGCGCTAAATGGGGGAGGGAGAAAAAGCGGGGGAGAGAGGGAGAGAGGGGTGGGGGAGAGAGAGCGCGGGAGAGGAGGGAGGAGGATCGTAGAGGGGTGGGAGGAGGGAAGACAGTGTGAGGTGAGAGGAAGGGAAAGCCGATGTGTGGAGGAGTGTGAATTACGATTCACACTGTTTCATCAAAAGGATTCTGCATCGAATAACAGTGAAAATGGAAACAAAATAATGTCTGAAATCCATTTTCTACCAGCCATACAATAAACACGGCCCAGAGACAAACACCGCCCGAACACATCCGGAGACAAAACCCGCTGGACGCATCCAGAGCCAAGCCGTCCAGACACAAACACTGCTGCTAGGACACATCCGATGACAAACTTCCATCCGGCCGCATCCGGAGACAAACTCCTGTCAGGAGACAAACTCTCGTCCGGACATCAACACTGTCCGGACACGTCCGAGCGTTGCTTGTCCCTGGCCAGCTTGGTGCCGGATGTGTCTTGGTGGAGTTTGTCTCTGGACGCATCTGGGCAATGTTTGTCTCCAGACGTGTCTGGGCAGTGTTTATGTCTGGATGGGAGTTTGCCTCCGGAAGGGTTTGACTCTGGACACGTCCCGACGGGAGTTTGTCATCGGATGTGTCCGAGTAGTGTTTTTTGGGGATGGGAAACACCATCCAGACATAACCACCATCCAAATATGTCCAGAGAGAGAGAGGGGGAGGGTGCTGTACTGTATTGGAAGTGGTTAGAGCAAGGATTGGACAAAGAGAGAGAGAGAAGAAGAGAGAGAGAGAGAGAAGAGAGAGAGAGAGAGAGAGAGAGAAGAGGAGAAGAGAGGGGGTAGGGGAGTTAGCGCAGAGAATATGTTATGCTTTATGAACAACACACAAACACAAACACAAACACACACATACTTGTGCTTGGCTGATATCGGAAATTTTTTGGGAATCAGCAGGTTGGAATCAGTGTGATTACCAACTACACTACATCCTGCATACAACCCAAAAACCTTGAGTAGCTTTCAGCAAAAAACAACGTTGCATTTATATAGACATTTCAGGGATATGTACACCAACATTATTCTTTATAAACAGCTGCATGTGATGAGTGGAAAAAAATTGGGCTCAGTAATTTAGAAAACACGTTAATACGGCAAACGGCTCAGAAATTGGGTGTTATTTCACAACTCGCTCGGAAAGAATGACGGAGCATAAAGCACTCGCTCAGGATGACAGAGCATGAACCACTCACTCAGGATGACAGAGCATGAACCACTCACTCAGGATGACAGAGCATGAACCACTCACTCAGGATGACAGAGCACGAACTACTTGCTCAGGATGACAGAGAACAAACCACTCACTCAGCTTAACGGAGCACAAACCACTCGCTCAGGATGATAGAGCACGAAACACTCATTCAGGATGACGGAGCATGAAGCACTCACTTAGGGTGATGGAGCACGAACCGCTCGCTCAGGGTGATAGAGCATGAACCGCTCGCTCGGGGCGACGGAGCATGAACCATTCACTCTGAATGACGTGGCGCAGCTAAAGCATCCGCTGTGAGTGAACGATTTGCTCAGAAGGATGTAGCGCAGCATCACTATTGACAAAGGGCGCTCGGCAAGTGGCTGAAGCACTGAAGGAAGCACTCCAATTAAATGCTTGATAAGGAACGGCTGGCCAGGCTGTCGCTGCATATCATATAGGATCCCTTTAACTTTAAAGCTAGTCTACACCATGCACACAGCAGTTAATAAAATAAAATTAATTTGTTCAAATAATGGCTTTATCCATAAAAGAGTTGCTGCTTAAAGCAGAACCACCCTGGACACATCGCAAAGTTCAATCGTCCATGAAATAAACATTGCAGAAAATCCGCCACGTTGCCTGCTCATTTATGTACGCGTCACATGGTACATCGGTTCGGGGTCCACGCAAATGTTATAACTTTATTTTAAAATGTCCGTTTTTTCACAAGATTTGCTTTGATTCCCTGTAGAGCACATCGTGAAACTTCTGAAAATATCGACACAGATCTGGCACATGCTATGGATAGGCAGTCCCTCTGGGGGACAGGGCACGAGGTCTAGCAGTGAATGCATGAAATCATATAGCTGAATGAAGCTGGTTAATTTTGACATGTTCCTAAATTTTTTGTTTACTCAATCTAATTCCCCAAACAGTAGAAAACGTTAAGTTTAATGCTTTGGAAATTTCACATTTTCTTGTGTATGTATGGAGAAGGAGAGAACATAGTCTTGCTTGCTTAAAGTAAATCGGTATATCGGCTTAGTCATAAGACTCGTTTATTTCTTTAAATTATCTGATTCTCTCCAGATTTCGACGCTTATTTAGTCCGGACGATATCTGATCCTCAAAACCCAATAAGCCGAAAAATGACCCAAACATCTACCGCCCAATCTCGCTCTTGTCGGTTTCTTTCAAATTGTTTTAAAAGGTCATGCTGAACAGGATTGAGCCGCTGCTTGAGCAAGTTCTCCGTAATGAACAAGCAGATTTCAGGAAACACAGGAGCGGAGAATATCAGGTGCCGGCTGCCACAGAACATGTTGACGATGCTTTTCAGGCCAACAAGAAATGTGATGCACTCATGATTGATCCCTCATCTGCCAATGACACGGTTTGTATGACTCCATGGCCTGCTTCTCAGGCTATATAATGCTCATCAAGACAGATGTATGGTACACGTCATCAATGAGATCATCTCCAACCACTTTTTTCGGGTGCTGATAAATGGACTACCCAGCCGGACCAGGACCCTGAAGAATGATATCCCCAAAGGGTCTGTTTTTGCTCCGGAACTTTTAAACCTCTATACTGCTGACTTTCTGCACACTTCTGGTATGAAACTGGTCTATGCAGATGATTTAGGCATCCTAAAGGCCTGTGACACTTTTCAGGACATAGAGCAGGCCTTGTCATGTGATGTTTACACAATGCACAACGATTACCATCAATGGCAACTTCGTCTTAATGTGCAGAAGACCACCTGCTCAGCTTTTCACCTGAGCAACAAAGACACCAATAGACAACCCCAAGTTCGATTGAATGGTATTCCAATTCATTTTACCAACAAACTGACCTACCATACCTTGGTATTAAGTTGGACAGGGCCCTTAGTTTCCACAACCATGCTGAGGATGTGGCTAGAAAAATATCAGTAAGGGTCAACCTGCTAAGGAAATGAGCAGGCCATGACTGGGGAGCAGATTTCAAACACTACGCTCCACCACTCTGGCATGCTCCAGCAGAGTACTGTATTGCTGCTTGGGCTAGAAGTGTGCACACAAGGAAAGTGCAAGTCCAGCTCAATTCTGCAATAAGACTCATCAATAGCTGCCTCAGACCGACACATACTCACCACCTACCTCTCCTCGCTGGCATCCCGCTTCACCACCGAAGGTGAGAAGCAGCAACCAGACGTGATGCACTTAAATCTTCTGACTGAAGTTCATCCCATCCACCACAAGATGCATGAACCACTGCAAACTCAACGATTCAAGAGTATGAAATCTTTCAGCAGAGCAGCCCAATCGTACATTGAGGCTGACAACTCAGAGAACAGACAACAGTGGCTCCTCTTAGAGTGGAAGAGGCAATCTGATGGCAGACTGCAGCATCTGCCTCCCATTTCCACATCTCCAGCTGGCTGCAGCCTTTCAAGAAAGGAGTGGTGCCACCTGAACAGACTGCATACAGGCATTGGACACTTTAAGGCTTGCATGTAAACCTGGAACCTGCCTGACACAGCAAGCTGTGATTGTGGAGTGCCCCAAACTGCAGAACACTTGGTGGAAGTGTCCCATCCACAAGTTGATAGGAGGTTGGAACGTTCTGTCACAGCTTGATCAGCATGCCTGAAAATGCTTGAGATTTGATGGGTTTACATCTTGAATGACTGATGATCAGACCACACGAAAGAAGAAGAAGCTGGCTGGCACCATGGCCAAATTCCTGCCCAAACTACAGCTGGGAAGGCAATTGCAAACCACACAGTATAACTCTTGCTCAGGAAGCTGCTTTGGCATCACCGATGCTCTGTGACAGAGTTTGATGATTATCATGAAGTTCAAGGATTATCACTGTCCACCCCATTCCTCCCCATCCCATTGTTTGTCCAAGTCTCCCTCTATTTTGTCCATCAACTCTGCTGTTGGTGTGCCCCACCCCCTCATAACTGTTCCTTTTGTCATGTTGGGTCTTGATCCATTCAAGGTTCTAGCTCTTCCATGAGCCTCAACTCTGTACACAAAAAAACTGTCATAGGTTGTCAACCATTGTGCAGGCTTGATTGGCCGAATGGTCTCTTTCTGTGTTGGAGGTCCTTGGAAGGGAAGTCATCTATTATACATTGCGAACCGTAGTGTCTGTCCAAGCATTTGTCTGTCGCACGTTTATGGCAACCACGTCCTGCACTGCATTTGAAAAGCTCAACATTTACTTTTGAAATGATGGGAGAACAGGCATGAATCATGTTTGCAAAATATCCTGCTTGTGAAATAAAATTTGGCACACTCTTTTTAGATAAATTGAACGTCCACTGCCCGATGTTGCACCACCATTTTGTGGTGGGCGGTACAAGTAGCTCAGAGTTTTGTTTCTGAGTGAAACCAAGAGTGCAAAACAGTTAACCTATGTAAAGTCAACGGAATAAGGAATAATTTAAATTTATAGATCAACTTAAACGTCACCCATCACGACTTTGTGAATCTCAAAAGGGATAAGGTTGTGCAACCTCAAGCGGAGGTTTGGATGGGAGGGGTCAAGGGAGAAAGTTGAGGACCTCGTCAATGTGAACTATAAGAATGGCTATACCTCTTAAAAAAATGGATAGAGTCTTCTGGCCAAATATTCTCGCTTTAAGTGCACTGTTGATAGCTTTTTCCTCTGCTGTCAATTGTCAAACCTGCTGCAGGACTAACAACAAGACTAAGAGATGGGTGATAATGGCTGAGAATCAAAACATACTCAGGCCAGCTAAAAGCAAGGAAATAATAGACAGGACCGGTGGTTACTGTAATAGAATGCGCTAATGGTGCACGAACTCATTGTAATCGTCACCCTTTTGCATCTAAATCATTTAATTTGGCAGTAATAAGGAGATGCATATGCTTACTCGGTGTTTGGCAATGTAGGAAAAGCATTTCTCCTCTTTGGCTTTGGTTGAACCGTGATTGATGAATTCCTTTGTGTAGTATTGGAAAACCTTTGTACTTTGATTCCGACAGTCTCTCGTGGGCCAAATTTAATCCATGCTGAGTACTAAAGGGATACAAATATGATTCATACCGACTGAACGAGGACAATTATAGATATGTTATTGTTCAGGAATAGGATTCAGACATCGTGTTAAAATTATGTGTTAATTTGTGAACTTATCAAAGAGCTACATTGTTTCTGCATTAACTATGAAAGTTAGATTGACCGATGTATTTTGCTTTGTCCTGTAGATTTCAACAGACTGTGGACAAACGCACTCTGGGAAAAAATTTAAAAACGAGGCTTTTGAAGTGTTGCTCTACCTCTTGAGAATGAGTCAAGTTCGTAAAGATGAAAATGAGAGTTGCGCCTGAGCAAAGGCCTCCTTCAGACATGAATTCCACATCAAGGTGCTTGACAGGATGTCTTTTACTTGACAGCATTTTCTTTATCCAAAACTTGGAGTTCATTTCATAGGTGAGCTTCTATGACTTATGTCACTTACAACAATGACCAGGTTCAGAAGTTAGAGTGTACTGCTTGCTTCACTTTGTCTTTTTAGCCTGCAACTGGGCATTAGCCTAGCTGGGAGGGTTATATATTGGGTCCTATCAGTCCGTCGGGCTGTGCATCTGTCCATCCATGTGCACATCCAGAGCCTCTCCTCAAAAACGACTGGATGCATGTCTTTCATATTCAGCATGTGCATGCAATAATATCTGGGCATAAGGCACGTCAAATTATTTTGCGATGGGTTGCTTCTTAACCTGGCTGCTGTGGAACGACAAAACAATGGATTTTTTTTTTGTTTCCTACAAGATCAAGGCTCGTAGAACAGCAAGGTAGAACAGACAGTAGGACAAACATCAAAGTCATAAAGGAACAGGAAAAGAGGAGGACTTGGGGAGGAAACACAGAAACTCCCAAGTAAGATGGTTCGGTTTGGTAAAGGTTGATGGGGATAATAAAGATCATTGGTCAGAACTGATGATGACAAGAAATGGCGGTGCACTCCTTGCCTGAGGTTCTGGAAGGAAGAGTGAGACAGAACAGCCTCTGGAATGTGATTCCATAAACAGCAGGTGAAGAATGAAAGAGTTCAGGTGTGCAGTCAACCTGGATTTTGGAAGTTTATTCAGGAAGGGATTACTGGAAAAGCTCGTGCATCTGAGAGTTGTTGGATAAGGTTGGAGGACTGAGAGAGCAGAGAGAGAAATGTTGGAGGATAGACAGGAGAAAATAGAGAGACTATCGACCTGCCTGTGATAATAAAGCAACAGACCCTGTGCCTCAGCTTCATCAAGGCCTGACAGGATGGCCACGTGGTACACACAGCCACCTCTCACCTGTCTAGCCTTGGTTTGAATCCCGACCAAGCTTTAAACTGCCATCCCGGTGTTTCACAGGCAGGATGATTCATCACTGTGGGTGCTGTTCCTCGAATGGACGTTAAACAGGCATTTATCGCTGGACGTTAAAGACCCCCATGGTGTCCTTCGCGAAGAGTAGGCGGGCTATCGCTGGCACAATGGCCAAATTCCTGCCCTAACCAGCACATGGCATTGCATAAACGGCACAGCCACGCCATCAGCCAATGATGCCACCCTGCAGAACTAAGTAGCCTCATCATTGGATATCCCATTAATTTTGAGAGCTTTAGATTCCACGGAATCCAGGAGAGACAGATGTGATGCTTCGGCACTTTCCCAGAGCAGAGAGCAGTACTACATTGAGCAATAGCTAGGAAAGGACCTTGCAGGCTGTGGTAGCTCTGATTTTCCAAGGAAATACTGAGATCAATGGAAGACCCCCAGTCTTCTGCTGGCATTGGAAGGCAACCTTGCTATGACCTACCCACAGAGCAGGAAAGGTCATGGCTGATGGCGAGATGCTTGGTAATCATAGTCTTATCAACTAAACATTGATAAGACTATGATTACCAAAATGACATGCTGCTGCCATGCTGGAAATGGCAAGATAGACTAAACCTTGTCCAGCGATGCACATTGACACGAGCAGTGGTGACGTTAGTCATTTGGAGGCCCCATGTAAAACACAATAGTGGCCCAATGGGAGCCCTGTTGTCATACTAAAATACTCGTATGAAATTTGGTGTCTGTCTATCTGTGGCTAATTCATTGGGTGGACAATTATCCAATCTCAACCAAACTTGCCAGGGGGACTAATTGTATCATAAGATAAAGGTTGTAGCTACTTTGTTCCTCGCACTGGTTTCAGAAGATGGCGCCAACGCTAATTCTCTACTGAAATGAAAATGAAGTTATTTTGGGTGATTTTTCAAACTTTTTTGCCTTCCGTTGAGCTATCGATTTTGGTAATTTTGTTTCATCTTTAGCTGCTCCAACATACTTCTGATTAAAAAAAAAAACCCTGCAATGTTCCGCAGTGGCGCATGTGGGTTAGTCCATTTGCTAATGAGGGATTGTTTTGTTGATCGCACAATTAATCATAATGTGGATTTACTGAACAATATCAATTTGGATTGACTTTAGGCATTCTCCACATTTTATTGTCATTCTTGTTGTATTTGTGTATACATTCAAGGTAGTTATTATTTCACTTGACTGGTTTTTATACTAACCTCACCCCTAATTTACAGGAGAAAAATTTGTTTTCAGACTCATCATGTGACATTTTTAGCTCGAGTTGGAGCATTCCTTTGTGCTGTGTTTAACACCACTCACAAGTTGATGTGTTTCGTAAGCAAAGTGAAACTCACCACCACTACTACCACCATCACCCTCGGGGGCCCTATCTCGAAAGATTGTGTACCACGATCGGTCATTCGTGGGGGGCCCTTGTTACCTCTGGGACTCATGCAACTGCATGTGTTGCATGGCCCCAATGCCAACACTCTACATGAGCCTTAGACTAGTATTCTGTTGGACAACCATAAAAAAACTAGTTATCAGAGGTGAACCTTCTCGCATCCCCTTCTTCGACCACTGCTCCACAACATAAACCATGCCTTAACCCGAGTCAGTGCCTACTCCAGCCCATGCCCAATCCTCTTGACTTGCATGATATGGAGGTTGGGCAACATCCCTCTCCACCATAGTTTTCTCCATCATAGTAAATACGTGGGGCATTCAAAAATACAACAAATTGGAAAGAGACACTCACAATTATTCAGCAAATACCACATTTTTTTCCCCTTTTTCAACACGTAAGTTGTATATAACGAGGAAGAAGAAACATTTCCCTACTAATCATGTACACTCAGTGTACAAAATATTAGGAACACCTTGCAAATATTGAGTTTCACCCCCTTTTGCCTTCAGAACAGCCTCAATTCTTTGGGGCATGGACTCTACAAGGTGTCAAATGCGTTCCATGGAGATGTTGGCCGATGTTGACTCCAATGCTTCCCAAAGTTGTCAAGTTGGCTTGTAGTAGATCTCCACTCCGAATAGCTTATTCCATCTCATCCCACAGATGATAAATTGGATTGAGATCTGGTGACTGGGCAGACCACTGCAGAAAGATGAGTTCACCGTCTTGTTCATGGAACCATTCCTGGACAATCCTAGTCTTGTGGCATGTGGCATTACCATGCTGAAGAAATTCATTCGCAGATGGATACACTGCTGCCATGAAGGGATGCACCTGATTGGCAATGACTTTCAGATATCCTGTGGCATTCAAACGTTGCTCCACTTGTATCAAGGGGCCCAATGTGTGCATGAAAACACACTCCACACCATCACACCACCACCACCCCCAGCCTGCATGGAATGATGGATGCATGTACTCATGTAGTTTTCTCCATACCCTAGTCCTCCCATCAGTGTGAAACAGCAGGAACCAGGATTCATCAGACCAAGCAATGTTTTTCCAATCCTCCAGTGTCAGGTGTTTTCGTTCCTCAGCCCACTGCAACCGCAGGTTCTTGTTTTTTTGCTGAAAGAAGTGGAACTCTGTACGGTCATCAGCTGCCATACCCTATTTGTGTCAAGGCATTAAGAGTTGTGTATTATTTTATGGGTCTTTCAGCACCAATGTTGTACTGGACTATCAGTTGACTAACTGTAGTCCTTCTGTTGCTCTGTCTAATTCATGTCAGCCTTCTTTGGCCTCTTTCATCAATGAGCCGTTTTCGACCACTGGTCTGCCGTTGGCTGGATGTCCTTTGGGTGGTGGGCCATTCTTCATACACACGTGAAACTGGTGAGCGTGAAAAACCCCGCAGCGTTGCAGCTCTTGACACACTCAAACCGGTGTGCCTGGCACCTACTAGCATACCCCGTTCAAAGGCAATTAAATCTTTTGTCTTGTGCATTCACCCTCTGAATGGGCCCACATACACAATCCATGTCTCACTTAGTGTATACTGTTATGTGAGTGTGAGTGTGTGTGGTGTGTGTTGTGTGTGTGTGTGTGTGTGTGTGTTGTGTGTGTGTGTGTGTGTGGGGGGGAGGGGTGCCAATTTATGGCAATAAAGCATGACTAAAGCTGGAAGCCTGTGGTTAAAATATCACAATAGAAAAATAAAAATAAAAGGAAGCCTTTTATTCTTGCGCTGGTTGAAAGAGCTAAATTGAGGGAGTACGTTTATCATTTTCCCGTAGGTTTTGATTAATTTAACAGACAGACAGACAGCATTAGCCGATTCAATATATTGCATAGAATATTGTGAAATTTCAAAATCGGTATATTTCGAAACAGCAAATACGTCGCGACATATTTCTTAACAGCAGAAAGAAAAAAAAAATTCGGGAGCAATTGAAACAGTGAGCCGCTGCCTTTTAGACCGCCCAGGTAAAATTTTGGTCTGATTGAAAAAATTATAATTTCCCCATAGGTTTGAATTAATTTGTAGCAAATTTTGCTGAATTTTTTTTTCTCTCTGAGGAGCGTTTCTGTATTTCAGGGTGGGACAGACAGACAGACAGACAACAGACGGCATCAGCCTACACATTGATACGTTTGTGGGGATGGGTTAGATATTCCCCTCGAGCAGATAGAAATGTATTGAGTCGCATGGTCCGTGTGCGAGTGGGTAGATAGCCATCTCGATGTATAAGTATGGAAATGTTAGCTTAAGAATTGTCTTGCTTGCATGTGAACCATACAGGGGTGGTGCGAGGTTATAATTAGTTAGAGATTATGGTCAAGGAAATCGTTTGTATAAGCTCTATGTCAACCTCTACCGGGGCGGTGCCGGGAGACTCGGCATGAAAGAGGGGGGTGGAGTGATGGATCACCTGGGAGGGGTGGAGCATTTCCCAGATTGATGAAAGGGAGGAACAAAACAAGCAGTTGGTCAGAGAGTTGGAGATGACAGAGTGAGAAGCCTGAGGGAAAATGATCGACGTCTGAGGAGAACAGGGAACACAAAGAAAGATAACCGATTTGGAAGATCTGACTGAAGAAAAAGTTCTGAAGCCTGAGGACAACTGGAGGGAGAAAGACCTCGAAGGAGGTCATCCTGCATGTCTTTCTTCATCCTGTGCCTGTTTGTACTGCCTACCTGCCTCTGCCCATTTCATCGTTCCTGCCTTGCTCCATTTCATCAGCCTGCCCATGTGCCTTCGACTCATTGTCCTGGTCTTCATCTCCCCATCGTCTGCTCACCTCATCGTCATCCTCCTCATCGCCTGCTCGTCCCTACTGCCTGCAGAGCTGAGTCCCCCAATTTTTGTTCCATTTTTCCCATCTGTAACTGAGTCTGGAGTGAGGCGCCTTAGTTTCTTTAGATTTATTATCCCGCCCCTCGGAGGGAGGGAGCGGGATATTGTAATCGTCCGTTTTGTTTGTCTGTTTGTTTGTTTGTCTGTTAGTAACTTTACGGCAAAACGGCTTTAGCAAACACTATCAAATTTAATCCACAGGTGGGGCAATTGAACCTTGGACGACCCCATTAACTTTTGGGTCCAATTGGATCAAAGGTCAAGGTCACGAAAAGATCAAAATCATTTTTCGCTCATAACTTCGTCAAAAATGGTTTAATTGACTTCAAACTAAGACTAAAATATTCCTTATTCTATTCCTTATAATCGACATTCAGGTTAAGGATGTATCAAATTTAAATTTGATCCCCAAAATAACTTTATGCCTTAAATGGGCAGGATTTGTTGTGCCTGGCACCACTTGTTATTATTGTCATTGTATATAATTATTTATTGATTGTATCCCCTTCCTCCCAACCCTCCGTCATCTCCTCGCGATTGCATCATCACTGGTTCTTTTTATTTATTGTGGTTTGGGAAATAAACCCGTTGGTTGTAAAAAGCTTTAAGGTTTTCGTGACTCTCCGCACGACCCACGCGTGTGTTGTCCTCCATTAATTCGGAACATCTCCCCAGGAGTTGAGCTGCTTGGGACATCGCAGGGTTTTAACCTCCCGGTGCGCCAGGCTCAACGTTAGTTGAGCCGTCGATGCCACAATATATTGATAAATAGACAGTTTAAGTGTGTCTCTTTTTGTGTTAAGGATGTCAAGGCTGCTTCCACGGTGGCACGTGAATCTGTGTTTGAAGCAGAGGCAGCGGTAGGGGCGTGAAACCCTTGCAATTGCATGGGGCCCCATGACAACAAGGGGCCCCAAGACAACAAGGGGCCCCAAGACAACAAGGGGCCCCAAGACAACAAGGGGCCCCAAGACAACAAGGGGCCCAAGACAACAAGGGGCCCCAAGACAACAAGGGGCCCCCAAGGGTATGGTCTCACTTTGCCACCAAAACATATCAACTTGTGAGTGGTGATAAGCACAGCACAAAGGGAATGCTCCATCAGTCCATCTTAAGTAAAGAGAGCACTGTCATGTTATGAACCGATTTTGAAATATGTTTTCACCTGATGTTTAACTCGAAAGGACTATTACAAAATTAGGGGGTGAGCTTAGTATTTGTAGAGAAAGCAAGTGGAATAATAATTACATTTAATGTACACAAATACAACAATAATCACAATACTTTTATATAATTCCTTATGTTAATACACACATAAACTGTTGAGGAAATCCACATGACAATTTATTGTACGATCACAAAACAAACCCTCATTAGTAAATGGACTAACCCGTATGCATAACGGAACGTTGTGGGTTTTCAAAATCAAAGCACCTGTCCCAAAGATGAAACTAATTTACCCCAGTGGTGCTGAACAGCAGAAAATAGCTCAACAACAAGCGAAAATGGTTGAAAATCACCCAAAATGAACTTTTTTCATGACACAAGTGGCAGAACCAGAAGACGAGTTCTAGGCTTAGCATTTGCACTTGAGTGTGTTCGATCACCAATTAGTTTGAAGAGCACTCACCAAGTGGCTTGAGCACTCCAATGAAACAGTTAATAAGGGACAGCTGGCTCGGCAAGCGACAGCAAGCCGATTGTTAATAGAACATACCCCAAGATCAGCTTTTTGTGTGAGTTTGTGTTTACTGTTGGTGGTGAGATTAGGAGGTTACCGTTATTCTAATTGCATATAATAATAAGAAGAAGAAGAAGAAATTTATCTACAGGACCAGCCAGGGGATGACATTATTATCCTTTTTATTCCATCCATCCATTGGGACCATACTCTGTACAGAGTGTTGGTGCTGCCGAAGCAGTCTCCTTGGCTATTGGGCACAATCCTGGACGGTCGCCACTCCGACACAGGATACCAGCAAGCTGGCACTCATTTTGCCGACCTCGGAAGGATGACAGGCAGAATCAACCACACCTGATATCAATTCAATGGCTGAGTGGGATTTGAATTCAGGATCCTGGGATCCTAAGCCCACCACCCTTACCATTAAGCCAACACCAGGCATATCCTTTTTTATTACATTCAATTATTGAACTATTATTATTGATTAACAAGCCGGTAGGCGGACATGGTAGTCGACTACCCAATAGAACCTGACGCGATGGGCACGTTCGATGGGGAATGACCTGAGGATTAAGCACAAGAAAATTCATGATTCCAGCTTCAAGGGTTAATGCTGCAGATTGTTTTTTCGTTAAAATACCCCCACATTTAGAGGTTTTTCGGCCGTTGCTAGGCAACGGAGGGGTCCATAGCAACGGTTCTTTCTCACACATAACTAGGACATACCATGAACCTACCATACCAGTTTCATGTATATCTGACTCATAGTCCTGAGATATAACGAACTTCGTTTTTATCTTGCCAAAACGAAGTTTTTGCAAGATACGTTAGTCAGCTTGTATGTTTTTTTGTTGTTTTGTTTTTTTTTGTTTTTTTTGTTTGTCTGTAATCACGTATCGATCACTCCAGAGCACAGTTATCATTGGAAATTTTTGTAACTTCGCATATCAGAGGCCTAGAGGTCCCTTTCAGCGCATAATTTTCAAGGTCAAGGTCAAAGGTCAAGGTCACTTTGTCGCAAATCAGGGGAGTCGACGAAACCCTTATTTTTTGAGTAATTTTGATCGGATCGTCTTCAAACTTCATGGGAATATAGTTCATGGTCTGGCGCTCAGCTGATAATTTTTGGTGGCGATCGGCCTTGACCTTCATGGTTAGCGCTGGAGGTCGAAAGTTTTTGACCCCAAGGTCAATTTTGAAATCTTAGATACCATATCGAGTAATACCTCATATGAAAGCGCTTGATAAGTGCTTTCCAGATCTGTCAAAAGTTCGACGCTATGACGTCATTTGATGACGTCATGACGAAAAAACGGATTTTTCATGAAAATTTTATTTCCTCAAAAATTTTCAAGTTTTAGGAACCATATCCTGTAGTACCTCAAATTGAAGTCCTCGATGAGTGTTTTCTATATGTCAAGCTTTACCATTATGACGTCATTGGGTAACGTTATGAGGCAAACACGTATTGTTCATGGTCACTCTGTAAAACGATTCTCATCGGCATCTCTCGTAGGCAGATATTCCTCAAGGAGTCGCTCCTGGTGGATAGCAGCTCTGTTCACCTCAGTGTGACCTTAAAGAAGTCACACTGGTCACCTTTTGGCAAGATACGGGTCTTTTTTTTATTGTTTTCGACCAGGGTTCATTCAAAGTCTATCTTCTCCGACAGTTTTCATAGGATCCGCTGGAAATTTTTGACAATATGGCTGAATGTACTGCCCACAGTCGGTCGTGGCCCGATTTTTGATTTTCGAAAAAATAATTTTTTATGATTTTTCAAAAATTTCAAAGTCCCGTTGCTAGGCAACCAAAGGGGCGTTAGCAACCAGTACCTACGCGGCACAACGAGGTCATAAACTGGTCCTACCACCCAAATTTCATCAAAATCGAACAACTGCAAGGGGTCAAAACCCCCGAAAAACACACACATGACAGAACGACACCACGACCAACAAATAAGGGTAGATCAAAAAAAAATTTTTTAATCGAAAAAAAAATTTTCTAATTTTTTTTTTTTTCGACTCTATCGACTACCCAACATAATATATATTTAGAAAACTGTAATGTTGATATTATTACTATGCTATTGTAATTATTCTTGTTATTATCTTTGACATTTGAAGTGGCCTTGGAAAAATACCACAATGAGGTGGAACGACGCTCAAGCTGCTGTATTTTATATATATATATATATTTACACTTTTCCAAAAGGTGGGGTGGGGCAATAAAACATGGGAATTCCTCCGGATTTTTGGCAATTGAGTCTAAAGCAACATTGGCGAGGTGAGTGTAAAAATAACACGGAGTCCTCTTACTCGTGATACAATTGAGGGTTCTGAAACATCACTAGTAATGCCCTCTCCCACAAACACCAGCAGCAACACAATACGTACACATTTCCAAAGATAATTTGCATCATCTCACCTTTGGAACTCCTGATGGGGGGAAATGAAGCCGTTACAACCTTTGCCATATGACCCGGAGTCCCCTTGGCAAGTTTGGTTGGTTGAGATTACCTCAGTAAAAACCGAATACATCGACGTCAGACAGACGGACGGACGGCAAAATGCGTATTTTAGTGTGAAGACAGATTGGCAGGACTCACGGAGACCCCATTGGCCGTTTTTGTATGGGACCCCCAAATGACTCACGCCACCCTTGGTTAGAAGGCTGCCTGGGAAGAGCTTGTGTTTGGTGTGTGCAAAAGTTGTGTGTGTAGCACCATAGTGGGGTTTCATTCCTTTCTTTGTTATAAATTTGTCATGTTTGCCTGTCTGTTTATCTCGAGGTGTGCTCTATATATTTTGTCCAATATAATAAATTATTTATATTTTACTCAGAGACATTCCCGCCTCGCTCATTTGTTTTTCTGTGTTCAATGGTTTGGTTTAATTGGATTTCCCTGTTGGGTATAAGTTCTTAATTACTAATTCATAAATGGGGGTGGTGGTGAGAGGTGTATTGGAGAGAGGGCAGGGAAAGGGGGCCGGGGGGGGGTGTTCTTGACTACGGACTTACTTCAAAATGCACCTTCCGTTTGGGTGCACACCTGAAACTAAATTGTGGTTTTAACAGTCATCCACGAGGTGATCTGCTTCGGTGTTTGTGGCTTCAACACTGACCGGTTAAGAAGTCGGGTGTGTGGCCAAAAACGCGACAATTCTTGTATTGAAAAAATATTGGTGTTTTTTGGGCTATTTGAGAATTTCATGATAAAAACATTTGAATGCCACCACCTGCTCCCCCCCCCCCCCCCCCCCCCCCACCCCCTTACAAGCAAAACAAAAACTTGGCCACAACAAAGTTGATTTTGTCTGCTGGCCCACAAGAGAGTGCATCACATCATTGTCCAGGTTAGAAATATGCAGAGGAGCCCTGAAAAGAGAACAGTACATCACAAGAGGGAATGATAAAAGTAAATTTTACACAAGAAAACGTGATGTCCTTCCATTTAGGTAAAACATGGTTTTTTATGTAATGATAATAATAATAATAATAATAATGATAATATAATTTCGGTTTTATTATCAAACACCAAACAAAAACACCTCCCACCAGCTGTGGCACTTAAGCAAAGGACTTCTATGACTCCAATTGACGAAACAACAACTAAAAAAATGTGAAAAAAGAAACATTTTGCACATTTCTTGCTTTGATCTGGTGTTGATAAAGTGGTGTGGTGTTGATGTGGTGCAGGCATGATGGGCAGAATGACCGCTACCTGCATCTAATATCATTGTGTTTCCTTGTGTTGTGTTACCTCTCAGCTTACTTCCCATCATCAGCAAGCTACAGGTCATGGAATCCATCATTGTAGCTGATATTATATTCTTCTTTTCCTCAAATGGCTTCATCTCAGATCATCAAATTCAGATTCAGACCAAGTCACTCTACCTTGGACATGCTGCTTCTACTCTCCCAACAATGGATGGAGGTAAGACGTAAGAGCAGAGCCATCTCCCTTGACATATCATGATCTTTCAATGCAAGCTGGCACCTCGCCTTGCTCTCCAAACACCAAATCTTGTGTCGCCAAACCCTAGTTTGATGTAAACACCCTACCCAGCCACACCCAACTCTACCTGGACTCTGTGTCTTTTGCACCTGAGAATGTGGAGAAGTTTCTGGCAACCTTCGAATGCGTTTCTGCAACTGGACAAAACGACATCAGATCATGTGTCCCAATAAACTGCTCTGCTGCTCCTGCACATCCCATCTCTGCCCTTTTCACCATATAATTTGCCATTGGTTGCCTTCCCTCTGCTTGGAAATCAGCCAACACCAATGCATTGCATAAATAAGGTACAAAAACTGACTCCCTTAATTAGAGACCTATAAGCTTGCTTCCAATCTTCAGCAAGGTCATGGAATCAATCATCATCAGTTGACATAATATCCTTCCTTTTCTCAAACTGAATGTCAAAAGGCAGAATACCTAAACTCTGTGTTTGCTTCTTACTCTTGTGTCCCAAACCCATTGCTTTCTGTACCCACCTGAGCCAGTCGCATCCAGCTGTTCCTGGACTCTGTGTCCTTTTCTTCTGACAAGGTGGAGAGCTTGCTGTCAAACCTCGACTCACATTCTGCAACCGCTTCAGACAGCATCAGACCACATGTCCGAAAAACCTGCTCTACCGCTCTTGCTCACCCTCTCTCTGTCCTGTTCACCCTCTCATTTGCTCAAGGTCAAGGCAGTGTTCTGGGCCCAGTGCTTTTTCTCGTTTTCATAAATGATCTCTCTGACTCTCTGGAAAATGCTCTTTATCTCTTTGCTGATGACTCTACCCTCTGCCATGCCATCTGTCATTCCTCTGGTCGGCAAGCAGAAGCCTCTTCACTCTCTGCAGATCTGGATAAAACCACAAACTGGTCCAACACGTGGAACATGTGTTTCAATCCTGATAAATCTCACACTCTCACAGAGTCTCTCCGAAAGGACCGTCTGGAAAACTCCCCCATTTACTTTCTCAACAATCCTCTTGAAGAAGTCCTTTCATTCAAACTTTTGGGCTTCACTATCTGCCATGATCTTTCTTGGAAAAGCCACATCTCCAAGCTGGCCTCCAAATCCAGTTGCCGATTGGGCATCCTCCGTCATGTAAAGTCCTTCCTTGGCACACCTGAGCTCCTGACCACATACAAAGCTTTGATCTGCAGCCTGATGGAGTACTGCTCTCCCCTCTGGGTTGGTGCTCCCCCCTCTAACCGTTTTTGGCTTCATACTGTGGAAACCAAGGCATTTCAGATCACTGGTATCCCCCACGATGAGGCTGAGTATTTGGGTCTCTCACTCTCTCACTACAGGCAGGTCGGTGGTCTTTCTGTCTTCTACCGTCTACTCTCCGGCCTCGTCCCCTCTGCTATGTCTGCAATATGTCCCCCCCCTATATTTATGTAGGGTGGCTCAAGGTCTGCCCAGCAACCCCCTTCTGGTAAAACTACCAAAATCAAGAATCACTGCTCACCTTCATTCTTTCATTCCTCCTTTTTCCCCACCTTTGGAACAAACTTCCGCACCTCTACAATCCCACGCTTCCCTCCAGGTCTTCAAAACAGCTGTTCACCACCACCTCTTATTTTCTCCCATCCAAAACCATGATCTTTTCCACACCAGTTAATCCATTCCAAACCCACCTCCTTCAAATTCCCTGCTTTCCTTCCTGAAAGTCCCTGTCGTGTCCATTTTGTTTATCCTGTGTACCCTGCCCCATTACTCTCCTTTCCTCAGATCTCCTCATATCTCCGTTCCCCACAGTTTTGTGTTTCCCTCTCCTGTCCCTCTTGTCTCCTGCTCCCCTTCTTATATGTTCTCTGTGTTCGCTCTTATATGAGCCTTGACTTTGTATATAAATAAATAAATAAAAATAAACGACCTCAACTCACCTCATCAATTCGGATTCAGACCAGGTCATGCTTTGCTTGGATATGCTGCTTATACTCTTCCAACAATGGATGGAGGCTCGCAATGTGAAACACAAGATCAGGGTCATCTATCTGGACATATCTCGAGCTTTCAATCCAGTTTGGCATCCTGCCTTGCTCTCCAAACTCTCTCCTATGGAATCCAAGGCCAGCTCCATTTTTGGGTTACCGACTTTCTCTACTCTGGTAGCCAACATGTAGTTCTCAATGGAATCCTATCATCTTCACTTCCTGTCAAAGGTGGAGTGCCCCAACCAGTGTTCTAGGCCCCATCCTATCTTCATCAATTATATCTCTGACTCTTTAGAAAATCTCCTTTATCCGAGCTGATGACTCTACCCTCTGCCATCACATCCCCCATCCTTCAGAGAGACAGGCAGCAGCCTCTTTCCTCTCTTCAGACCTTGATAACATCACAAGATGATCAAACACTTGGAATATGGCTTTCAATCCTGATAAATCTCAGATTCATTCTCTCATTCTTTGTCTCTGTCTCTGTCTCCAAAAGGACCATCTGGCAAACACTTCCATCTTCTTTATTAAAAATTGAAGAGGTTCAATCACTCAAATTATTGGGTCTCACTCTCAGCCATGATTAGTCTTAGGCAAAACACATCTCCAAAGCCAGCCGCTGACTCGTCATCCTTTGTCGTGCAGTCTTTCCTTGGCACACATGAACTCTTATTCACCTGCAAGGCCTTCATCTTCAGCTTGATGAAATATTGCTCTCCCCTCTGGGCTGGTGCCACAGCCCCACACCTTGCTCAGCTTGATGCCATTGAAAACAAGGCCTTCAAGATCAATGGAATCTCCTGTAATGAAGTTGAGTCTAGGGGCCTGTCACCACAGACAGGTCCATGGTCTCTGCCTTTTTCCACCACCTTTCTGGTCTTGACCCTCTGCTATTGCCACACTTTGCCCCACCTCCCTCTCCCAGGTTTCTGCAGGATGCAAGCAGTTCTCCGTCAACCCCTTTCTGGTATAACTCCTAAAATCGACACTCACTGCTCACCTCCACTCATTCATTCCTCTTTTTCCCACTTGTGGAACAACATTCCACATTCTCTTCAATCTCATTCTTTCCTCCAGGTTTTCAAGACAGCTGTTTTGAAGTCATCCCCCATCATAAACATCTCAAGTCATCCCCCATCAAAAACCATGATCTTTTCTTTACCAGTTAAACCACCCTCCACCCCTCCCAAAATTTTATTTATGTATCCATCTTGTCCACCCATTGCGTTCTTCCCTACCCCTCATCGTCCGGTGCATCCCTCGTTTGCCCTTTTCCGTCTGCTTTCTCCCTTCACCCTGCTTTGTTATGCTCACACCATACCTCCCAGCCTCATCACCTTCCCCGCTGCCCATTTGTTATGTTGTGTCCTGACCTGTTCTGTGCCCTTGCTCTTCCACGAGCTTTGACCATGTATTTCAAAAAAATAAAAAAATTCTTACTTTAAAATATAAATAATAAGAACTCAATAATAAAGTAGTTTTTAAGTGGACTTATTTAGCTGTCGTCTGCTGTCACGCAGGTAATCTTGATTAACTTTGCAGTCACAAAAAAGGGAATATTATGTCACGATAATAGTTATCATTCAATAACTAAGAAACGTAAGATAATTAGTTATGAATTATTATCAGTTATCAGTAGTGGCTTCTGAAATAATACACCACTTCTCATTGCCTCATGAGTAATACATCACCATAAAGGCCTGGCATAGCGCTAGGTGTAATGCTGTAATGACGTCCCACCTGCCCATTACTACACCGCCATCTTACTAAATCGATCATCTTGATGCCTAGCGTCTGGCATTCACCCATCACTGATGGACGTCAATAGTCAAGTCAGATATATGGGTTATGTTGTTCAACTGCCATCAGCGAAGCATTGCAGTGGGATGAGCACTGGATGTCAGGTTGACGTGCATGTCTGTAGAGGCCTAGTCTACTGCTCAGCATAATGCCATCCCAGCAAAAAGAGCGTGATAGGGACAGAGAAATCTGGCTACTTCCATATATATAATCTTCCCTCCAGGTCATCAAGACAGTTGTTCATCACCATCTCCCGATCATTCTCCACTCCAAAAACCATCATATTTTCTACCCCTGTTAGAGCACCTCGACCTCCCACCCCTTTCAAATTTCCAAGTTTTTCCTTCCTGTGAGCTTGCTTCTGCTTGCATCTTATGTACCCCATCCATCTTTCACTACCCCTCATTCTTACTTACATCTCTTGCTTGTCTGTCTGTCTATTTTGTCCCTCGTCCCTGCAGTTGCCATTCCCCCCTTCTCTTTCTGCTCTTCCTTCCATTCTGTTGCATCCTGATCTCTTCCATGAGCCTTGACTCTGTATATAAAACGTCTGAATAGGAAGGATATTTGGTTTACAAATAACAACATATAAAAATACATAGATATAAAATAGTTGAGATATTACTCTGGACAAGGAATCGAATGGGGGACTGTTTGTATCATTGTGTTCAGGTTTGTTTCATTTCAATTTGGTTCGAGTTTCTTCAACGACTGTACATCTTGATACCGCTCGTAGAGTTTGATGGTGGCGATGATAACTGGAATCGAGTACAGACAGACTTAGCAAATTGTGATGAGTTTACTGCGACGATCAGCAAAGGAAGCATAAATGAAAGCATATAAAAGATCAGCAGCGGAAGATGGTTTCGAAAGGTGATCATTCACATGCTCTCTTTTGCATTCGCTCAATATCATCAATTTGGAATATCATGAGAACTGAACTCTATACAGGGACTCCAAATTATACGATGGGCGAATGTACATCTTGTAGATCATTATTCAGTCTCCAACTTTCACACCATTCTTTTTGAGCTTACACAAGATGTAGAAATGCCGAGAAGCATTGCGAACCATATGCTCAACCTGTTGATTCCACTGCAGATTGTCTTGAAATATGACGCAGAGAAGCTTCATAAATGAAACGGTTTCCTAGGAAACACCATTGATCGCTAGTTGAAGAGAAGGTAGTGGTTTGAAAATAAATTATATCCCACATTATCCTACATTTCTTTGTCTTAGGCATCATGCCATTGTCACAACACCATTCATGAAGCAATTCCAAATGTGATTGCATGCAAGACTTCAGTCCTTTGCAAGATTTCAACGATACTAAGGTCATCGATGTATTTCTATTGGTGTATGCCCGCAGCAGCGACATCATTGACCATCACGAGGAAGATGATCGGCCCAATTTTTCTGCGCTACAGCACTCCACATCAGAGTTGAAATAAGTCGGAAGGAGCTCCATTGTACCAAACAGTCTGAAATAACGGTGATAGGAAAACACAAATCATGGGCAGAATTGCACGGTTCACTCCAAGTTCAATCATCCTTTCAAACACAGTCGTGTAGTTAATATGGTCAAATGGACAAAAATTTGCATAGTAGTTCTGTTTGTTGAGGCCCTTGTTTGTACAATCCATCATATGGTACAAAATAGTGATTGATGGAACATCCTTTCAAATTACCAATTTTTTGTGTATCAATCACGTCTGTAATATCCTTCATCATCCAGTCAACTAAAAAGCCCTCAAAGACATGAGAAATGACAGGTGTAATAGATACTGTGCAAAGCTGATCGTATTTCGTGACTGGGTTGGTTTTAGGAAACGGACATACAGATGCATTTTCCAGGTGCCAGGAAAGCATCCAGATACGAGGCATGCATTTAAAAGTTCAGTTAAAGGTTCAGATACTTCATATTCAATTTCCTTAAGAAGTCGTGAGTGGAGATCAAAAGGATGCACAGATGCAGAAACGTTCCAATGGAGTAGACACGCATAAACTTGATAACGCTCGATATAATCAGGAGAGGTGATGAGGCTGGGAGGGATGGTGTCAGCAAAGACAAGTTTCAGGGAGGAACAGTGGAACAAATTTGCACAAGATAAAAATTAATACCAAATTTTTGTGGATCAATCACATCTGAAATATCCTCCATCACCCAGTCAACTAAAAAGCTCTCAAAGACATGAGAAATGACAGGTGCAATCGATACTGGGCGAAGCTGGTCGTGTTTTGTGACTCTAGTGGTTTTAGGAAATGGACATACAGATGCATTTTCCAGGTGTCAGGGAAGCATCCAGATATGAGGCATAAATTTAAAAGTTCAGTGAAAGTCTCAGATAATTCGTATGAAATTTCCTTAAGAAGTCGTGAGTGGAAATCAAAAGGATGCACAGATGCGGATACATTCCAATGGAGTAAACACTCATAAACTTGATAACGCTTGATAATCGGGGGAGGTGATGAGGCTGGGAGGTAGGGTGCCAGCAAAGACAAGTTTAAGGGGGGGTGGAGAGTGCAACAAATTTGCACAGAATAAGAATCAAGTTCAACTGCAATTTCAGTTGACTTATCAACACCAGGGAAGCATATCATTCACTTACGCAATCCAGTTGTGTTTCTAATTCGTTGATGCCACTTTTCTGATTGTGATTGTATAAGTTAATCTTTGACAGTTTGATTTCACACTGAAGCTCATTTGTAGATATATGTATGTGTCAGACCCTCGTTTGAATGCCACATCACGTTGAACCAAGAGTCTATGAATACTCTTGGTCATCCAAGGCTAGTCATGAGGACAGCATATAATCCTGTTTTTTTAACCTTCGTCCTATCAATAGGGGTCTTTTTCTTGGACCCCAGGCATACATTTTTATGTATTATTTCTACATTAGTTTAACAATGTATTTCATGTTTTATTAGTTTGTTTACTTATATGTGCCGGGAATAAATATATATGATGTTTTATGATCCAAACTCGCTGCACATAGTTACAAGCAAATCCTTTCTAGGGTCCAAACAGACCCCAGTTGTTTTCGTTCATTGATTTGTTTACATGATTACTTCATATGGTATTTATAACGGGCAAGTCCTCTAAAAAAAAAAATTCTGCTTATGTTTGTTCTATCTATATCTCTCTCGTGCAGCTTTATGGCTGCTGGTTGCATCACTGGTTAGGGACACGGCTCTGCCGCTGATGCAGTGTCTCTATTACCAATATACTGGTACTCATTTTGCCGATCTCGGAAGGATGATAAGCTGAGTCAACCCCGCCTGGTATTAATTCAGTGGAAAAACGGGGCACGAACTCAGGACCCAAGGATCCCAAGTCAGCCACCCTAACCGCTAAGCCAACACCAGGCTGCTTCTTTATCAGCAAAACATCATCCAATCAAAATAATTCTGTTTCCTCATTGATGTGAAACTTTAGCAGACTGAATGAAATTTAGTGCTTCTGAGTTGGGGTCATCAAATTCCCAGTTGGTTGGTTAATTTTATATTTTATATCGATTTTTCTTATCTTTGTTGACTTCATCAATAAAACACCATGTTTAGTCATTGATGTGAAAATTTGGCAGATTTAGTGAAATTGAGTTTTTTTTTTTAGTTAGAGTCTGAAAACACCCAACTGGTAAGAATAGGTCGTAAAATATATTTGTAGGACTTGGGTTAAAATGTTGTTTTTATTGATTATTGACTAATTGATGAAATTGCTCAGTCATAACATTAGCATCATTGCAATCAGTAATTACTGAACAATCTATCTGCATACAATCCATTGAACAAAAATGCATATCTATGAAATGCGGAAGGGTCAGAAGAAAGTCTTTACCGATTTCCAAGGTGGAATACACTGATGTGGATGAAATAGTATCACCGAATGATCACTAGTTGAAATGGAGGCACGAATATCCGGTTGGTAATATCACATTCATAAATTATTTTAATGAATGCAAGAAAAGGACATATCATTCCTGACGTGCAATTTACGGGGGGAATTTATCGAAGCATATGGGAAGTATTCATCAAAATAGAGCTGCACGTTTACAAAGTGCTCCTCAAAGAGTGTACTCATTGTCCAGACAGTATGATGCAGAAGTGCCATGATTCTTGGTCCAGGTATAAAGTGCCGGATTGATAATTTATTGCATCACAAGGTGTGCTCGAATGGAAGTAGAGCTGGAGACCTGATTGATAGAATTACTTGATGGTAAAAAAAAAAAAATAATTCCACTGCGTCTTTTGACGAATCGGAGGTGAGGTATCGCAGGCAGCCAGGCAAGATTGTAAATTATAGCCATAACCTCAGGGGTAAAGTCAACCCACTACTCCCCCCACCCCACCCCACCCACAGAAATTATTCTACCTGTCAGCTGAAATGGTCACCCTTTCCTGGTTCAATAGACAAATGACATGAAGGAACTATTCATTCAGCATTACTTCATACGTAAACATTCCTTCTACCAAACATTCCATGATTGCTTGGTCAGTCGAAGACAAGCTTGCTGCTGTCTATAGTGTGGAATGGATAATGGTGAAAGGAATTATTTGCAATCATAATTATTTTCACATGGATGAGCTAAACAATAGAAGGCAGCAGTTTCAAAACTGACAGGCGATCAAAGGGAAGCATGGAGCCAAAGACTTCATGCATGAGTGTATGAGTGGCATCAGTAAAGGGGTGGTGTGGGAGGCGGGGCTGGAATCAACAGTAAAATAAAGCAGGGATAGATATGGAAGAAAGCATGAGGTGATGATGGACAGCACTCTCAAAGGACTGGAAGGAAGGGAAGGAGAGAGAGTCAACCTCAGAGTTTGTGGCCCAAGTTCGAGCACAAAATCACAAACATTGCTTCCAGGTGGAAAGTGGACTCGTAAATGCATGGAAGAAAATGGTGATCTTTTTATTATTCACAAAAGCAGAAAGGAATCTGAGCAGAAGCAATATTGGAAGTGGTGTAAAGTCAACAAGAGTGGGAGAGTGAGACAGATGAAAGGCAAGAGATGGGGAGATGGCTGTTCTGTTCTCCTACTCCTCCTCTTCCTCTTCCCTTTATAAAGGGTGAGGTCCAATGGCACCAAGCTGTGATACTCCTCACAAACAGCTTCTCAAAGCCTTGACCACAATACTCCTCCACTCCCTCTTTTCTCAGCCAACACTCTCCATTCTTGAGCCACCCCTACATTACGGATATCCCTCTTCATACAATCCTCCATCTCAACCGCGGTCTACCTCTTTCTTCCTACCTTGCTTCCTCAGTGTTGTATAGTAAAATCAGCCAACACATAAGTCCTTTGGCTCAATAGTTTAATGGCGGCTCTCACCTCCCACTCCTCCCAGCCCGCTGACGTCCTCTCAGTTCTGCATCGTCAGTTCCGTCTCAACATGCATACATTAATATTCATGCAACTCCCAATACCACAATATCCTTTTTTCGTGAAAATAGCAACTAACAAGTCTGAAGACGACGATGGTTCACGAGCGGTATTTGACGATGTAGATTGTCAGAAGTCAAGGATGAGACAATGTGATAATTTTTGACCAAGTTATAAAAATGATCAACATGATGTGGTACGGTGGCAGGTTATTAGCTGCAAAATGTCGAAAACCCGGTTTCGTTCAACAACTTTCAAAAATTTGACCTTTGCATGACCTTTAAAGGTCACAAAACAATGTGTGGACATTAAAATAAGGAAACAGGATACGTGCTATAGCTTATTGAGTTAGTTCGGCGAAGAAGGTCGAAAACCCGATTCGATTCCCACAACTTTGAAAATTTGACCTTTGTGGCCTTTAAAGGTCAAAGGTCAAGGATTATGACCTTTGGTGCAAAACTTCCTCTGGAACATTCCAGGAACAATATAACATCATATAGGCTATATGGCATTTCGTACTCCTCGGATTAGCCATACTTTGATGAAATCAGCGTAAAAACAAAGTTGAAGGGGCGCCACGGGCAAGGTGTTCGAGATAGAGAAAAATGGTTTCAAGACTTTAGGTGGGAATGACCTCAAGATTATGCATAAAAAATATGTCATCCTAGCTCTCAAAGTTTGGGCGGTCGTATGATTTTTATGTCAAAATTCGCAATTTTCTAAGTTTTTGACCTTGTGACCTTGACCTTGGGACGAAAATGAAAAATCGGACAACGACAAGTTTTAGATATTCATTTTGCTATTCAAAATACCGAAGAACCCATTCCATTCAGTCAATTCCCTAGGAGAAGATAGATTTTTTATCCGACTACCCCCTAAAAATGGCTATTTTTGGGGGCATGGCTCCGCCCACAATGGGCATAGCACGCCCTCATCCAGGAAAACACAACTAGACATTGATATCGAACACATAACCAAGTTTCATCAAGACCGGATCAAAGTCCACGGAGTTATGCTCTGGACAGATAGACACAACAGACAGACAGACAGACAGACATAACGAATATAGTTGTCACTCTGGCTGGCGCTCATGAACCAATAATGAAAAAAACAAAGAACATAGTAAGCATGTCACATGACAAAGTCCTTGGTCCATTCAGGGGCTCGACAATATCTCGTCCCACGCCGAACACCTGGAGTAAAAACTTGTGGAGGCATTTGTTGGACAGAGCTACGTGACCTATAGTCCTCAGAACCTGTCGTACTTCCAGCAGAAAGTCCATT
>CM068958.1:112912313-112939630 GCA_035128595.1 Eptatretus atami | reverse complement strand
GACGGTCCCCAATGTGCAACTTGGTGTGCAATGTACGTCAATGTAGAAGTTCAGTAGGGGTCTGATGAGTTGTTGCATGTCTTTTGCTCTATATTTTTGCAAGAAGTTGGGTACGAATGATTTCCAGATCTTCCCTTCGAGATTTGTAGTGTGTAAACATTCCATAAACACTCTGTTGAAGCGTTCTATCTCCCCATTGGCTTGTGGGTAATAGAACTACGTCAGTGTTTGATGTTTCTTTCCTGCAGGAATGTTTCAAACTCAGATGAAACAAACTGAGATCCATTGCCAGAGATAAGTTCCCGTGGGTTTCCTTCATGACTGAACACTGCAGTCAGGAACTTGATAACTGTAGCAGATGTTACTTGCGACGTAAAGGCGACTTCTGACCATTTGCTAAAGTAATCAATTAAGGTAATGGCATAGCGACAGTCCATTTGGCCGTTACCAAGTAGTCCCACTACATCGATGGCAAGCTTTTCAAAAGCAGCATAAGTAAGCGGAACTGGTTGCAAAGGTGGAACCCGTTTTACAGCTGTTTTATCATGCATTTGGCAAGTAATACACGACTTGATGGCAACTTCCATGTGGGAGTCAATCCCTGGCCACCAGTAGAGGTCATGCAGCCTTTGTTTAGTCCTTACAATACCTTAATGTGTATCATGGGCAAGCTGGATTAACTTGGGTTGAAGTTCTGTCAGCACTGTCACACGGTGAGTGCCCCGAATCAAGTTATCCTCCTGTACAGCCACTTCATTCCGAATGCAAAAGTAGGGAAATACATTTGAGTTAATGCCCTCTGCAGTACAAGGCCATCCTCTGAAGACATATCCACGCACCTTGTGCAGAATAGGGCATCTATTGCAAGTTTCCTTGAATTGTTCCACAGGTACAGCAGCGCAGTCACCGGACACTAAAACCACCATTTCTACATCCGGTTCATGGTAAGGCTCTGTCATGGGGAGTGGTAACCGTGATAAACAGTCTGCAGTTTTGTCATACATAAACAGTCACATTTTGATGGCCAGGTTTGTACACAATTCCATAGTTAAATGACAGTAAGCCTGCAGACCAACGTGAAATTCTTATTCTAGCTCGACCAAGACCTTTCAAAGACAGTCGTGTGGTCAGTGGACTGTGGTCTGTACGCAGGATAATTTCTGACCCCACAGGTAAGTACACCATTTCTCAATTGCCCAGATGCAGGCGAGTGCTTCCTTCTCTACTGAAGAGTACTTCCGTTTGCATTGTGTGAGCGTTCTTGAGGCAAGTGCTACCGTTTCCTCTGTAGTGTCCTCATGAAGTTGAGTGAGCACCGCTCCAAGTCCATAATCAGATGCGTCTGTGGTCACAATGGTGGTCAGAGTAGGGTCAAACAAAGCACATGCAGGGTTGTTAGCAATCAATAAAATTTACCCTTTCAAACTGAGTGTGCATAGCATTGGTTCAGGAGAAGTCAGCATCCTTGCGCAGCAAGGCACGAAGTGGCTCCATGACTATCGCATCATTTGGAATGAATTTGGAGTACCAAGAAGTCAAACCCAGAAAAGAACACAGAACAGATGCGTCCTTTGGGGGTGGTGCTTGTGTTACTGCCACCACATGTTCGGTGTTTGGGCTCACACCATATTCTGGGATCATGTGACCCAGAAAAGAAAGTTCAGCCTTCCTGAAATGACATTTGTCATAATGCAGTTTCAAGCCTGCTTGATCAATATGATTCAAAACAGCTTGAAGACGTTCCTCGTGTTTCTCAGGAGACGAACCACACACAAGTATGTCATCTCGGTAACACTGGACGCCGTCCTGGCCAGCTAAGATCTGTGACATCATTCACTGGAATGCACTGGGAGCAGAAGCAAGACCATAAGGAACACGGCAAAAATTGAAAAGTCCTTCATGTGTATGAAAGCCTGTAAGGTCTCTGCTTTCCTCATGCAAGGGCACTTGATGGTATGCACTCTGAAGATCAAGAGTAAAGAACATTCTCGCTCCCCAAAGTTCTGTGAATATCTCCTCAATATGTGCGAGTGGATGATTGTCTATTACGATTGCCTTATTGGGTTCACGAAGATCAACGCACAGTCGTATACCTCCTGCATTCTTATGCGTAACGACAATAGGTGAAACCCATTTGGAAGAGTCAATTCTCTCAATGATACCTGCTTATTCAATCATTTTCACTTCTTGCGACACAGCATCACGGACAGCAAAAGGTAAACGGCGAAGTTTCTGCTGGATTGGCACCACATCGGGCCTTATCTTCACTCTGTGTACAAATCCTTTTGCATAGCCGAGAGTTCCAGTGACGTTAGGATTAGATGTCTGCCATGCCGATGTTTGATGCACAGAGGTACTTAGTACTGATGCAGGAGTAACACATCTATAAACAATATTCAGTCCGAGAGCAGTGAAGAGGTCCATGCCGAGTGTAGGTGTTCCAGAAGGCACAATGAAGAAATCAGCAGGCACAGAAACATGGTTGTGTCAAACCTGTACTTGAAGACAACCAACTACAGAGATCGTTTTTTTTTAGGTAAGCCACCAAGTGTAATTTTGATTCTGTAAGAAGTGCGTTCTTGAAATGCTCCAGGTATGTAGACTCTGGAAGAATGGAAACGACTGAACCTGTGTCCACCAGCCCTTTAGCTGAGCATGCCTGGCCATCAGATGTGCAAAGATGAACATCACAAAATAGGTTCCTTCGAATTTGTTCAGAAGCTTGTGTGTTTATGCTTAAAACAGTAACATCTGACACAGTCACTTCCCGCACTTGGTATTTGTGGTCTTTACTGCAACATACTTTAGCAAAATGACCACTTTTGCCACACTGCCAGCAATTTACATCTTTTGCAGGACATCTGGGGTAATAATACCTGGTGTTGGCTTAATGGTTAGCGTGGTGAGCTTGGGATCCAAGAGTCCTGAGTTCAAACCCCGCTCAGCTGTTGAATTAATACCGGGTGGGGTTAACTCGACCTATCATCCTTCCGAGGTTGGCAAAATGAGTGCCAGCATGCTGGTCTCCTGTGTCGGAGTGGCGACCCATCCAGGATTGTACTCAATAGCCAAGGAGACTGCTTAGGCAGCACCAACGCTCTGCACAGAGTATGGTCCCAATGGATGGGATGGATGGGGCAATTGGCTAAGTGCATTGCAGAACCACACTGATAACAAGTACTCTCTTGGCGTACCTGTCGAGCTTGTGAAAAATTTGACTTTGCATGTTCATTTAACGTGTCCCTGTGGATGGGGTCACGTCTGTATTTCCCCACGCTAGTACGCGCTGGTATTGTATTTACATCCTGAAAGGACGTCGACGTGTCACATGCAATCGCTTTTGCTTCCACCATGGCTGATTCGATTTGTCCCGCCATTACGAGGGCTTTCTGCAGTGTAAGCTCCGGTTCCAAAACAGCCATTCACAAATACGAGCTGTGAGGGGTTTTTTTTTCCACGAGCCGATCTCGTATCATTTCATCAGAGAGGTCACTAAACTCGCAATTAACCGCAATCTCACGTAAAGCAGCAACAAACTGAGTAGTCGATTCACCCGGCCTCTGTGCTCGTTGACGAAACTTATATCGTCCAAAAACAACGTTCACCTTTGGCATGAAAAAGGCTGTTAATGCAGCGACGGCAGCAGAGTACGTGTCCCCATCAACTGGGAGGGTATAGAATAAACGCTGCTCTTCAGTTCCTCGGCAGTGTAGAAGCAATGCGCTCTTCCTCGCATCAGAAAGTGTGTCATCATTTACCGCCAGCATGAAGTTCTCGAATATGCGCATCCAAGAGGTAAAAGATATCGAAGGCTCACCCGGACTTGGTAAGAATGCAGCAGGTGGTGTCAGAGCAAGGTGAGCAGTTCCACCTTTGTCACCAATATGATGTATAGTAAAATCAGCCAACACGTAAGTCATTTGGCTCAATCGTTTAATGGCGGCTCTCACCTCCTTCATTCCTCGACAGCCCGCTCACGTCACTCTCGGTTCTGCCTCGTCAGTTCTGGCTCATCATGCATACATTAATATTCATGCAACTCCCAATACCACACTCAAACTATCCGCTCTCTTTGTCATTCTCTCTTCCCCCACCCACACCAAGTGTCCAGCCAATCTCAGCTGGCATTTCACCAATCTCCTCCCTCAGTTCATCCATCCTCCTTCTGGCCACCCTCTTCACTCCCACAATCCTCCTGACCCAGTTCTCGCAAACCTGCAACCTCTGTTGTTGTCTCTCTGTCAGTGCCACCGTCTCCCGACTGTAAAGGTAGGTCGGCATTACACATGACATCAGAACCTTCCCTTTCAATTTTCTTGATACCTTTCTGTCTGCCATTCTCCCTCCACCCTCCTCCATACATTCACACCCACCTGAATCCTCCTTCGCACCTCTACCTCGAGGTTGCCATCCCCAGTCACTGTTCCTCCCAGATACTCAAACCTATTTCCCTGCCTGATCTCCTTCCCCTCTAATCTGATATTAATTTCTTGTCTCTGCTGCCCGACCCGCATCACCTCAGTCTTCTCTATCCTCACTGTCAGTTAAAAGCTAGATGTTGTGGTATTTGTGAATAAGCATTAATAAATGCCAATACATGAACGAGTAAAATGGACGGTTACATGTTGGAAGTTTGCTGCAGCACACATCGGTAAATGGTAATATAAATTGCTTGATGTAATGAGCTAATTTCGACTGCAGAGGGCAGAACTGTACTATAAATGCCTTGTCAGATTTGTGAGGTGCTGGAACGTTCTCAAACGAAACTTCCAGTTTCGACGAAAATCGCTTTTGCTGGAAGGCACGGGATTGTTTTCTCTTACTCTATAAACCCGCGAGAGGGAGGTGTAAGGAGACGGGTGACATGTGACAAGACATGTGTTTCGATTGTCTCCATGCTCGATTGAACTCTGATGAGTGAACAAGGTGTTAATGCCCAGAACGGTTCTTCACATGTGGAGCCTATTATAATCAGGTTGATTAAAAACTCATTAAGATTGTGTATCGGGAAAGAATTCCTTTGAGCTCTTCAAGCATCCTGGATGGGCCAGCGTACACGAGAGAACACCACGACAAGACTCAATCGTTCAACAGCCCTGGTGGACAAGGTGAACATGCGTGAGTTGAGCCGGCAGGACAGAGACACTGGGTGGAAACACCTCAACGTGGGGATCATTGTTGGGCATTGCATTGTATGTGATGGTAAACTTCCTCATTTGACTTTGTATCTGTTTATTTGAAATACAAGTTTCAAAAATGTTACGCAGTTGATGTGGTCATTGTAACGTCACTCAGAAGTCACAGACCCCAATTGACAAAGATCCATTTGAGTGGTAGCCGACCAATATGATCGTTCATACTGATGAAGTGCAAACCTTGGATTGCAGTCGTTATAGAATGGGCTGGGTTCGGCACCACGAACAACATACACACACTAAAGGGAAGGAAACCCGAAAGGTAAGTGTACCACCGACACTCATCTTCAGTCCATGTTTCCCAAATGCCTCCTTCCACTCCCCTCGTACTTCTTGCATCTCCCACCCACTCTCCACCACAACAGCCAGATTGCTTGCATACAGCATCCTCCTAATACTAACCCTCAAGCTCACCTTCCTGCTTTCCAGCTCCATCACCACGATAAACATGAGTGGGCTGAGGATAGGCGAGTATGGGAACATGGGAAAAGCAGAAAAAGAGAAGGATGGAACATTCCAAATGACTACTTATACTTTAGTTCTACAAGGAAACACAGAAAAGCACATAATTACAGAGAAGCAAAAAGATACACAGACAAGCACAAGTAATACACAAAGAAGCAGATGACCAATGAAAGAAGGAATGAATGAACACCGAAGAAATGAGGAGAGGAGAAAAAATAAAGGTATTTAAAATTACTGCAAATTGCCTTTTTGGTGTTTTCAAATGAATTTATTAATTGGGGGTAAAATAATATTGAGAGCGAGGAAAGTTAGACGAGCCGAGAGATGGAGATATGGACAAGGATCCAGACCACGTGGGAAACAAACGAAAATTAAGACAGAATGTGCAAAGAAGCACATGTAAAGGTCCAACTATGAACACAAAGGACATCCACAAGTTTTATAGAACAGTTTGGGGAAAATTAGAAGAGGATAGAGAGCAGAGAGATGGGAATGGAAAATAAATATGGAAACTACTTTAGTTGTGGCCAATACTTGAAAAATCCAAACAAGTTACAAACAGTAGGAAAACAAAAAAGTATTGGACACTTGACGATAGCAATCAACACAGTAACATTTAACAATGCAAAAAGAAAGTTACAACAGGGGGACTCAAAGTAAACTGGGTGGTCGACTTAGCTTGGTAGGCGACCGGTAGGACTCATCTGCACACCTTTTTTGTCTACAAAGTTAAGGTTTGTGGAAGAGCTAGAACACAAAATGGATTCAGAAGCAACGGAACAAAGGGAACAGCAGAAAGAGGGGAGAGACACCAACAATGGGGCCGAAAACCAAAACAGAAGAAGATGGACAAACAAGGAATTTTGTTGAGTAAGAATGAGCAGTAGGGGAGGATGCAGGAGCAAACTCGCAGGAAGGAAAAACTGGAAATTTAGGGGGGAAAGGGGTGTGTGTGTGCTTTAATAGGGGTAGAAAAGATCATGGTTTTGGAAGGGGAATGATCTGAGATGGTGATGAACGGATGCCTTGATGACCTGGGGAGTGGGGGAGGGAATATTTCTCTGTCCTTCCATCCCTTGCGGTGCCTGTCACAATCTTCTCGCTGGGACATCATTGTGGCCTCTATGACGTGCATGGCATCCCGACATCTGGTGCTCAACCCGTCATGTCGTTTTTCCACCTGCCGGGGGAGGGGTGGGGGGAATGGGCCAGTGGTTTAACGTGGGTAGAAAATACCATGGTCTTGGATGGGGGTGATCTGAGATGATGATGAACAGCTGTCTTGAACATATGTAGGGGAGAATGAGATTGAAGAGAATAAGGAAGTAGGTTCCTCAGACAGGAAGAAACTAGAACAAATGAGTGGAGGTGAACGGTGATTCTGAATTTTTGAAATTTCACCAGAAAGGAGTTGATGGTGGACCACCTGCTAACTGCAGAAACCTGTGGGGAGCGGACAAAGCACGGAAAGAACATGGATGATATTGAGGGCCTTGGTTTCCACGGCATCAAGCTGAGCAAGGTGTTAGGCAGGGGGCATGAGCCCAGAGCTGGCGGCCATATTCTATCAAGCTGTGGGCGAAGGCCTTTGTAGGTGGATAGGAGTTCAAGTGGGCCAAGGAATCACTTTGCACGACGGAGGATGCCCAGTCGGTGGCTGGCTTTGAAGTTGAAATGTTGTTTGCCCAAGAAAGGCCATGGCCGATTATAATACCCAAGAGTTTGAGTGACTGAAAATCTTCAAGAGGAATGTTAAGAAAGCAGATGGGAGGGTTTGCCAGATGTCCTTTCCTTTCGGAAAGGTCCTTTCGGAGAGAGAGAGCTAAAGTAAGAGTGTGAGATCTGTCAATATTGAAAGACTTGTTCCAAGTGCTTGGCCAGCTTGTGATTTTATCAACAACTGAAGAGCTGGAAGAGGGTGCTGCCTGTCTACGTTATGGATAAGAGATATGATGGCAGAGTGTGGAGTCATCAACATTTTCTTTTTCTAGGATAAAGAGGATTTTCTAGAGAGTACAAGAGATCATTGATGAAGATTGAGGATATTATAGGGCCAAGAATACTGCCTTGGGGCACACCAGCCTTTAAAGTGAAAGGAGATGAAAGGATTATGGTAAGAGCCACAAGTTGACTACGAGAGTAGAGGAAGTCAGTAATCCAAGAGTGTAGGTGGCCTTGAGTGAATGTCATATGCAGAGAGTTTGGAGAGAAAGGCAGGGTGCCAGACTGTATTGAAAGCTCAAGACATTTCTAAAGAGATGACCCTGGTCTCATTTGACAATGAGAATCTCCATCCATTTTTGGGAGAGTATAAGCAGCGTGTCCAAGGTCGAGTGACCTGGTCTGAATTTGAATAGATGTGAGATGAGGTCGTTATAGAAAAGGAAGGATTTTATGTCAACTGTGATGATGGACCCCAACTGAACATCTAAACCCCAACCCAACAGAAAAGGCCACAAAACAGGCAAAGCAGATTCACAACATCCCTTTGCGAGTGAGCCTTTCCAAAGAAGACAAGAGATGGATGACAAGGGACAAAGTCATCTTGAGTAACCAGTCACATGCTGGCTCAATACTGAAAGCAGATGCCAGCTCCTCACTGATGGACTGAAAAAGTTGACAGTAATATCGGCATTTTTATGTATACAAGATTAAGATTGCCTCGTTAACCCTGTGCTTTATCATCTAACTGCTGTTCAGACCTGGCCCATCCTTTAACCGGCAAATTCTGAGCTTGACTGCTGCAATCAATTTTTTGCAGCACCACCACAGACTCAAGCCTCAAGGATGTTTGAGAGGCCAGGTGTAAGTATTGCTACAACCATTGCACTTCTTCTTCATTTGTATGCAGCACAAGGCTGCGGGGTAGTATCATTGGCTGAGGGTACGGCTGTGCCGCTAATGCAACGACCTCTGCTGGTTTTGGCAGGAATTTGGAATTTGGCCATGGTGCCGGTGACACATCACCTTGACGAAGGGCACCATGTGATCTTTAACATCCACCAATGAATGCTGGCAGACGTGACGTCTGTTTAACATCTATCTGAGGGATGGCACACACAATGATGAGTCACCCTGCCTGTGAAACACTGGGATGACAGTTTATAGATGGGTCGGAATTCAAACTCAGACTAGATAGCTTAGAGGTGAGTGTGCATACATCAAGGGCATCCTGTCAGCCCAGCCATTGCACTGACCTGTTGCTATACATATTCAGATTTGTTGTACACAGGACCTCCATGGAGAGGGTGAGGCCCAAATCAGTGTGCTGCCTGCCAGCTCCACTGTCAATGACAACTCCATTATTCAGCCAATCTCACATGAGCCAAACTGCCCTCCCAGCACTCTTCATACGCCAGTGGTGCTCTCTCAGATAGGTGCACAATACAGTGGGGTTGGAGGGGAGACAGGAAGAAAGAAGGAGATGAGGAAGTAAGGAAGAGAGGATTGTGGAGAAGGGAATAGGTTGGGGGGGGGGACAGTGTGAGGATGTAAAGCAAATAGACAAACCACTGCCCCTTCACAATGTACAGGAGACAAGGTATTTTTGTACTTATTTGTTTGGGGAAAGAGGGGGAGTTGGGTAAGAGTTGTATTTACATGGGTGACACATTTACACTTGACAAGACCCACACCTAGAGAGGAGACGGTAGAAGACCGAAAGACCACCGACCTGCCTGCGGTGAGACAGTGAGATACCCAAAGACTCAGCTTAATCACAGGAGATACCAATGATTCTGAAAGTATGGTTTTCACAGCGTGAAGTCCAGCTAGGTGTGAGGCAGGAGCACCACCCCAGAGGGAAGAGCAGTACTCCATCAGGCTGCAGGTGAAAGCTTTGTAAGTGGTAAATTATTCTCTATTCAATTTTTTTATTCTCTTCTCTTCTTCTCTATTTCTCTCAAACGGATCCGTCTTTCTTTTGAAATTCAAAGAAAATGTAAATTGGCCATCCTATCTAATTTTTTATTTTACCATATTTCTGGTCTAGCTTTCTCTGATCGCAGCACTCATATCCCTCAGCAGCAACTCCAGGACACACGGATGCTTTGTCACCCATTTCTGCTTAAACAACCAAAATCCAAGCTTTCCACCAACCTCCACTATTATTCCTTGCTTTTCTCATCAAAGGTTCTACAAAACCACCTTCTGGAGGCTGTTCAACCCCACTTTCCCTCCAGGGCTTCATACCGGTGGTACACCACCATCTCAGGCCATCTCCCATCCATACGCATAGTCTTTTTGTTTCACCAATATTAACCCCCCTAACCCCACCTTAATTGCAGGTTTCTCTGTTGTCCACCCTGCTCTCCCTTCTCATTTTCTAGTCTTTCATTCCCTTGCTTATTGTGTCCAAACTGTTGCCCCACTACTCCACAATCAGTTCATTCCCTACCAAACCTCTCTTTGCATCAGCCTCAATCTTCTATAAATAAAAAAAGGAACCATACACAAGGTAAAAAACAGAAATGCAAGTCGTTTCTCATGTACTTAAGCTTTTTCTTCTTTCATTTGCATCACATGCCTGCAAGTAGCATCACTGGCTGAGGGCACAGCTCTGTGCTGCTGAAGCAAGCCCCCTGTAGGTTCGGGCAGGAATTTTGAATTTAGAAGGGATATCTCCTCTCAACTACTTTTCACAAAGGACACCATGGGATCTTGAAGGTCCGCCAACTAATGCCAGCAGTTGGGACACCCAGTTTAACATCCATCCAAGAGACGGCACATACATTGATAGCTTGCCTTGCCCGTGAGACACCAGGATGACAGTTTATAGCTGGGCTGAGATTCAAACTCAGGCTAGATGGCTCAGAGGTGAGTGTGCATACCTCTTGGATATCCTAGCAGCCATCCCCAAGCTGAATTTTTTCTATCAAGCGAAAAAGCTTTCACATCATGGATACAATGGGTTTTTTTTTAACCTCCTAATTCATATTAACCACCTCTGTGAGACACAACTCTGAACTAAACTTCTCACTAATATTTCGAGCCAAAAACCATTTGATGTACTGTCTTTTATGTTTAAAATGTAGTTTGATAAGTGCTGTAAAGTAAATTTCGTAAAATCAAATCAAATACAGCGCTTATATTTATGCCCTGCTAATAATGGACTGTAGAAATGAAGTAATCTGCCCCGGAATGCTCGGTGCACATGCGCAGAAACCCTTAGACAGAGGTGTCTGCAGCACGCTGAAGTACATCATGTGCGAGATAAGGATTGCTACCTCAACTGGCTCACAAATCTTCTAAAAGAAGCCGAAAATACTTGGAAAAGTACCTGAGAGACAAGAGTGTGCCTCTACACAATGAAAGAGTTGGAGAACTTTCTCAGCTTGCCGAAAAGGTAGCTGCCCATACATCAAATTCCAGACGATATTGGCTGGTGCAAGGCCAGAGTGAATGGGCGTGTGGAGTCTGTGGACCATCAAAGCCTGACTAATCATTAAAAGACTTTGAACCTTGCACGAATGCATCCTGCGAACTTGGAAGGCTTGGTCATTTATTTAAAGGAAGTCTGAAATTGTTGGAAAAACGATGCTGTGCGTCATTACTAGGTAACGGTAACCAACAATTCGAGAAAGGACATCTTCGCGATGTCAAAATCCAGAGAGCTTGTGCCAGATATTATTTATGGGGGAGCGAGATGTACCAGGTAGACTTCCTTGAAGAAAACACCATATCTGGTCTTGGGTGCTTCTGAACAACTATGGGAAGGACATGTCTGGGGCTTGAGAATGTACAGGGTAAGTTTAAAATGATGATATTTACTATTAATCATGTTGGGGGGAGGAAGAATGGGAGTTGTCGGAGGTGTGAGGGCTGTTATAAGTGTATTATTTGTTTGCTTATGGGGCCACAAGAGGAATTGTACTACATTTTTGCATCTATTGCCAAAGGAGAAGTGTGTGTGTGTGTGTGTGTGTGTGTGTGTGTGTGTGTGTGTGTGTGTGTGTGTGTGTGTGTGTGTGTGTGTGTGTGTGTGTGTGTGTGCCACCGTTCACTTGTATTAACCTAAAATGGAAGGAACTCAACACCTCACTTCCACAGATATTTCTCATTACCTCTGTCGCTGAAGGTGGAAGGAGGTTATGTTTCAACCCACCTGGCTGTTTGTTTATTTGTTTGTGTGCAGGATATCTCAAAAAGTTGTGGACGGATTTGGATGGAATTTGGTGGGCTGGTTGGGTGTTTGACAAGAGCAAACTGGCTAGATTTTGTTGAAGAACCGGATCCGGATACGAGATTAAAATTTTTCTTTTTTTTAGGTGATTCTTTACTTTTGAGAGATGGGGCCAAAAACGATATAGAGCATGATATTTCAAAAATTTATTGGGCCTGATATGTTCTCCTGGATTGCGTGCGGAAGTATGTGCTCTACCGAGGGCCCTTCCCGTATTACCTTTTCATGAGTCCGATTTGTATACAGGAACACAAAACAACAATTATTTTTAACCATTTTGAAATTGCCACTTTCATTTAAATCCAGAAAATTATGCCAAAAAGACTACTTGAATTTCAGAGTTCACACTAGCACCGGCAGGTTAAAAGTGCCTGCGATAGCAGAAGCGAGTCGCTGGAAACGCACACACACTGCATGTGCGAAAAGCCTCATTAGCATTCACATGTCAATTTGAAAGTCCTGTATTGCAGAGTTATTGTAAAGTTGTGCATGGGTTTTGTCGGAACTGTAGCTGGGGGAAAATGTTCTTGTGTTAAATCCAAATCCTGCGTTATTTTTCTGTCACCGAGTTCATATGAAAAGACATTTAAAATTTTTACATTTATTAAATGATCATGATTTATTTTACGATACAAGCTGCTTGTCCTGACCTTTGCCTTTTATGTCACTCAAACATATACCATCCATTGGGACGAGACTCTGTACAGAGTGTTGGTGCTGCCAAAGCAATCTCCTGGGCTATTGGGCACAATCCTGGATGGGTCAGCACTCCAACACAGGATACTCAAATGGCTCAATCATCCCAGCAAGCTGGTACTTGTTTTGCCAACCTCAGAATAATGACAGGCTGAGTCAACCCCACCTGGTATTAATTCAATAGCAAAGCAGGATTTGAACTCGGGACCCAAGGATCCCAAGCCCACCACCCTAACCATTAAGCCAACACCAGGCATAAACATATACCGTTGGTATTTTTAAGCAAGTATTTTTTAGCAAGCTGCCTGTTAAATGGCTTGCCGGTTATCTATCCAAATGACTGGCCTTGTTGCGAGTTGAGGTTCGGAACTGAATCCCAGATCAAGGATCAAATGAGGGTTTCCATTGTCTTGGGCAAGGTCAAGGTTCAAAGCGATCGAATCAAAGATGAATGCTGAAAGATAAATGGTCAACAACCAAAGGGAATTCCACCATTTGACTGGTTAGTAAATTTTATTATCCAAGTATGTAAGCAGAATGTTGCTCTGCTCAGAATGATATCTCCTGTGCATACTTTGGAAACTGCTGTTAGTCCACATAGATATCTTCACTTTGCCACAGCTGCTTTTTCTCGCTGTCACGATGCAGATGATTTCATTTTGTACAGGCCAGCAACTCAAAACAGGCAGGCTGTTTTCAAATGTTAAAATGTCAAAGAAATTGGTTAACTATCTCAAAAAATGACTTGCAATGCTATCACGTCCCACACTCTCTGTGACTGATGTTTAAAATGCTGAGCATGCAACCTTTCTCTGAGACCCTTGTTTTTTGAGAAATCTCTGTGCTGTCAGGATAGCCTCGAGGTATGCACACTCACCTCTAAGCTAACTATAGCCTGTGTTCGTAATCCAGACCCAGCTATAAACTGTCATCTTGGTGTTTCACAGGCTGGGTGATTCATCAATGTGTGTGCTGTCCTCAGATGGATGTTAAATTGGGCATCCCATCTGCCAGTATTAGTTGGTAAGCATTAAAGATCCCACAGCGTCCTTCGCGAAAAGTAGGCGAGTTATCACCGGAACCCTGAATATATTTTAAAAATCCTGCTCTCACCTATGGAGGGCATCAGCAAAACAGCTGCACCCCAAGTAAATGATGCCACCCACAGCCCCGTGATGATATGAAAGAAGTACAAGGAGAGACCTTTTGACTCAAGGTTGATCGATTCAGTTTGTTTGAGGTTTTCTCTCATCTCATTCATCTAGATATGCTTGGTTATATAAATGAGGTATTGTTCTACACCTTTTCTTCCTGGTACTCAGGTTATGTGGTGTGACACAAGTCATTTGTGGGCAAGCTCAGCCTTAAGTAAATTTATCTTCCGAATGATGTTTCAAGTCAGAAATATGTGGTCAAGACAAGTTTGCACATTTTCCCTGAGTGGTTGTTTTCGAGAGATATCTTTACAAGGTGCAGAAGCAAATCTCATTTATTAGGCAATTAAATTTGTCATAGTTGTAATCTTTGGAACTTCCTCACCTTAAGATGAGGTACAATTTATCTTGGGCACACCATATTTCCAAACTAGCCTCCAGGATGGAATTTATAAATGTTTGCTTTCTTGATGCAAGCTCTGCCCCTGTCCTCAACAGAGAGCGTCGGGGCAGAATCAAATTTTGGGCAAATGCGCATGCACAGTCCAAGCTCCAAGCTCCAAGCTCCTCTCTCTCTCTCTCTCTCTCAGTAAATTCACATTCTATATCCATGCAGGGTCGGGAAACAGCTAGTACTTCATAAAGTCAAGATGTTTATTACCTGTTCTTGGTTATTCTTAGTTCACAAGACATTCATGCACAGTGCCAGGCAGGTCTCCTTTATGAGTTGGTGCTGCTGCATCACTTTTCCCCTTTTCCTCTGCTTGAGGTGGTGGAGTCTAAGGCTATACACCAATCATACACCAAGTTTTGGCTGCAGACTCATCAATGTCTCTCTCAGCAGCAGGCTACTGCTAAGGCACCTGAAATTAAAGTGCCATGAAGATGACTCCATTCAAATTGCACACCTCACGTCTATAAGAGACATATCAGAGTATGACACTTATCTCCAGAAAGATCAGAAAATAAAGCTAACTCTCCAGCTCTGCCACAGCTCTCTTCATGGCACATTTCAAGTATGTCACATTATGCAGATTTTATGGCAGAAGGTAGTCCTGACATGATGTGATAAGAAATGAGATATTAAAATATTTTTTTGCAAAAACATCATAGCGTTCTGCCAGCAAACATGCAAATGGGTAATTTGTTCATTGGAGATCGCTCTGGTTGCATCTTACCCTTTCCATACCACAACAAAAACTCAATATTTATGTAATCACATCTGTATTGCAATGGTAATACATGAGCTGGTTGTGTATTGAAGCATATTGGAGTGTACCCACGATACAAAAAAACATTGTGCGAACATGACAATCCTTGTGTTCACAATAGTTGTAAAATAAGTTCACCAGAGGTGCCTACCAATGATATTCTTTTTGTCATCTGGAAAGGGTTTTGGTGAAGATGAAGTGCATGCATCCCAGTCAAATGTGTGTAGCATAGATTAATAGAATGGTGCTTTTGAATTGGAAAAGGGGCAAAGGTATTGTTTTTATGAATTTTTATTATAAGTAGTCAAATAAGGATTTCAATATTGATGAGCTGAAATAAAATGTTCAATATGAAACATTAAATAATACACACGCAATATTATATAAATGACCCAATCACGACTGACCAAACGCAGTGGTGTAATTGTTCGACAGTCCGTTCTGAGTGTGGGAGGTCAGGGTTTGAAACCTGGCTGAGTCTACGTTGCTCAGCATTTTAAAGGATAGAGCATGGACAAACAACCATAGGTCTCCTTTTGTATGCAGCACAAGGCTGCTGGCCTGCATCATTGACTAGGTGGTGTGGCTGTGTTGCTGATGCAATGCCCTCTGTAGATTAAGGGAGGAATTCGTCATATATTCATGGTGCTGGTGATAGCTCACCTACAGTTTGCCAACTGACGACACCATTGGATCTTTAAAGTCCACCAACTAATGTTGGCAAACGGGACACCCAGTTTAACGTCCATCTGAGGGAGAGCACCCACATTCATGAATCACCGTTTGTGAAACACTGAGATGACAGTTTATAGCTAGGTCAATATTCAAACCCAGAGTAGACAGCTTAGAGGCAAATGCATGCACCTCTCGGCCACCTTGGCAGCCCTAACCATAGATAATTGCAATGATAGTGCAGGCTTTGATGGGCCAAATGGCCTCCTGCACTGAACTGATGTACTTGTCAGGGAACTTTAAAAAAAAAAGTATATATATATAAATAATAATTTAGTAACAAGAGGAATAGGAAGAAGAATAAGAAGACGAATAAAATAGAGGAAGAATATTGGAACAGGCAGGGGCGGCTTCAACCAGACTTAGTGACGTAATGGTTGGGGCATCTGCTCTCATTCTGAGAGGTCGGTGGTTTGAACACGACCCTGGCTGAGTTTGATAGCCACTGCATTTTTTTTTTTGTAAAGGTAGAAAAACAAAATCAAAACGGAATCGAAACAAAGCAGAAACAAGGAGTCAAAACAATAACCAAACCAAATCAATACACCAAAAAACAGAAATGAAAAACAACAATCAGCTAGATGGTACTTATAGAATACTTACCCTGTGCAGTCAACGGTTTTGGAGATAGAGAGGTGCAACGTTTTTCGGTTTTTCCAAGATGGCACCTGTACCACATGACCTATGACATCATGATCATTAAAATATTCTACAGGAGGAGGCGCTCTGATGATGAAAATTTCGTGTCCATCAGACCAACAGTTGCTGAGAATTTTTTTTTCATAATGATCGGATGTGTTGTACTTATCAAATTATGACATCATAATTAAGGTACCAATGACATCATCATTATTAATATATCTTATTCCTCAAGGGGAGTACTTGACAATAAGCCATGTTAAAAAAATTTCCATGGAGCAGTTTCAGAGATATCGAGGAGTAACATTTTTCCAAGATGGCATCTGTATCATGTGACCTATGACGTCATAATTACGAAGAAAATTTTTTGCAGGCGGAGGCACTCCGTGCCATTTATACAGGCCAAGGCACTCTGGTAAAATTTCCTGTCAATCGGACCAATGGTTGCCGAGAAAATGAATATTTCAAATGCAGACACGCATGCACGCCACACATACGCGCATGTATGCAACCGGATGCCTCGCCCTGCTTTTCGCTTCACGAGTGCAGGGTAATGAGAATGGAACTCAGTGGAGTGCATACCTCTGCCAGGCTGAACATTTTACATTTTGTATCCCACAGACCGGCCGGATCTGTTGACCTCAACCAAAATCTAATCGGCTTGTTCTTGTCAACTAAGCAAATCATACACCATGTTTTGGCTGCATCTGTTCCTAGTTTTTTGAGATATTGTGCTCCATATTGTGTTTGGCCTGATACAGTGCCTTCAGAAAGTATTCACACCCCTCCACTTTTGTCACATTTTGTGTTACAGCCTGAATTTAAAGTGGATTCAATTTAAATTTTTTGTCACAGGTCTACACAAAACACCCCATAATGACAAGGTAAAAAAAAAACATTTTTAGAAATTTTTACAAATTTATTCGAATATATCAAAGACCTTGAATATCCCTTGGAGCACAGACAAGAAAATCATGAAGAGGTGGAAGGCATATGGTAAAACCAAGACCCTGCCTAGATCAGGCCATCCCTCCAAACTGGATGACTAAGTGAGGAGGAGACTGATCAGAGAGGCCAATGGCAACTTTGAAAGAGCTAAATGCCTTTGTGGCAAAGACTGGTCACTGTGCATGTGACAACAACATCCCAAGTACTCCACAAGTCTGGCCTGTATGGTATGGTGGCAAGAAGAAAGCCATTACTCAAAAAAGCCCACCTTGAGTCCCATTTGAGGTATGCAAAAAACCACTCCAGAGATTCTGAAGCCATGTTGTGAAAAGTTTTATGGTCCGACGAAACCAAGATGGAACTTTTTGGCCTAAATGCAAAACGTTATATTTGGCCACAAACCCAACACAGCACATCATCCAAAGAATGCCATCCTTCCGGTTCTGGGTTTGGAGCGACGGCAGGGTCTCTCAGGGCAATCTGCTGACTTTCTCAAAGCTAAGTTTCCGGTCGTTATCTGTCCAGTTTTAACTGTTTATTTTCTCACCTACATGTTTCTGTGTGTTCCAAGTTCGGTTTTGTTTCAAAAATCATGCTAGTTTGTGAGTTTTCGTCGACCTTGTCTTACCGGGTTCCTTGAGGCCTACCCGTCCTTCCCCTCGAGGTGTATGATCGTTTTTATTTGTATTCTCTCCCTATTACAGATAATTCCTATTTTCCCCAATTTCCCAACGTCCCCCATCCCTCTTAACTAAACACTGTTTCTTGTCTGAAATAAAATATAAAAAAAACGACCTTTCTCCTTGCATACCCACGAGTCCCGATCCTTCTTCTTCTTCCTTCTTCCGCCGGCACACCATCTTTATTCTAATTGAGCTGACCCACTCTCGCCATTACCTTCACGATATATTCCTTCAACCTTACATTTTCAAATCTTACCTTTTCTTCAAAAATTAATAACCTTCCTTGTATCCTTATGATCTAATCACCTCCTGCAACCACATGTCTCTCTCCACCCCTTGTGTTTACCGATCCAAATTCACCATTCATCTCACGATTTTTCCACAACCTCCCATTACCTAATCTGATTAAAACTCTCAAAAAAATAATAACAATAATAATAATAATAATAATAACGAGCTCTGATAATACTTCATCTTCCTCTTTCACACCTGTGGTTCTCATTACTGCATCATAATGCACGACTCTTCTTCTATTTAAACAGACTGCTCTCAATTCGACCTTTCATTCATACCTTGCCTAAAAAATCCAACTGTTACAGAGTTTCTTCTCTCCTTTCGCTGAATTTGCCTTTATTGCATCCATCAATAAATGTCTTCAATCGCATCTCTGACCTAAAGATAAAAAATAAAAACCCCAGTTTACTATGAGTGTTTGCTTTCCATCAACCATTCTTTTTTTCCAACTTCAGTGCCAACTCACCCATCTCAAAGCAACCATCACACTCTTCTCCCTCCAAGCCTCCCCCTCAACCTTTCTCCCTCAACTCTCCCCACTCACCCTTCTCCCAACATTCACGCCCTCACTCACCCTTCTCAAAGTTCCCCCCCCCTCTCATCCACAAAGCTGCCTCCAGCCCCTGTACTCTCACCTCAAATCCTAAACTTCCTTCTGCCCTATCTCTTGCCCCCCCTCTCCCCCAGCACCACAGAGCCTTTCTCTCCTCATCTGGCCCCCTCCCCTAGTTATTCTTCAATTCCCCCACACTCTTTCAACAACTCTCCTTACCTCCCCCCTCCTCCCTGTCCTACCCTCCCCTCCCCTCCATCCCCGACACCCAAAGCCTCCTCCCCTCTCTCATTAACAGTGTGGACCTCAATTATCTGGGGCCTTCGCTCAAACCTTACAGGTCGCCACTGACAAACCAGACATAATCTGCCTCACAGAAACTTTCCTCCCTCAAGACGTCTCGGACTCTCAAGGATCTCTCCCTGGTTACTCCCTTCTCCGGTATGACAGACCTGAGCCTCATCCTGGTGGAGGAGTTGTTCTCTTCATCAAAGACTCTATTCCTCACTCTCCATGCACTGCCCTCACCTCCCCCCCCCCCCCACACTCCCAGGAATACCTCTGGCTACGGCTTCCCCTCCACTCCCACCTCATGTTTATATGTGTACTGTACCGTCTACCAAACAGTGATGACTCCATTTACACCTCACTATCCAAAAACATGGACCAACTTCTATCTTCTCATCCAAACTCTCTCTTCCTCATACGTGGTGACTTCAATTGTCATCATGCCGGTTGGCTGGGTGTGGGTACTTCTCTCACCTGTCATGGCACTTCAGCAAAAGCTTTCTGCGACTCAATCGGTCAATTTCCCGACCCGGATCTCAACCAATGGTACTCCATCTCTTCTGGATCTGATTTTTACAAAATTCCCTGAAAATATCTGCCTGTTTTCTTCCTCCGCTCCAATCGGTTCTTCTGACCATGTGCTTGTCAAAGTGGACATCTCTCTGGCTAGGATATATTACTAGGATATAGGATACATTCGAATAATATACCAGAGAACCACCTCAGGGCCGTCGAGACTGGCATTTCACTCAAGCCCACTGGCAGGGTCTCCAAGCAGCCGTCAAACTTCTAGACTGGTCTCCCATCGCTACTTTCTCCAACATTAACTCATCCTTGGAATTTTTCAAAGAAACTTTCTCTTCCTCATGCACAGATTTATCCCCTCTAGTCTTCAGTTGTCCTACCCTTCCACCCGCCCGTGGTTCACTGAAGCTTGTGGCGAGGCAGTTGTTCTGAAACAACTTGCCTTTGCCTCATGGAAAGCAATCCCAACTGAGGGGAATCTCAGTTCCTTCCACAAAGCTCGGAACAAGTGTGTATCCACCCCCAGGAGAGCCAGAAAACAACATCTTTCTAATCTCAAGTCTGAACTGTCAAACCTCTCTCCCTCCTCCAAATCCTGGTGGCATCTAATCAAATATGTTTCTGGTGTATGTTCCCACTCCATCCCCTCCCTTACCTCAAATGGCTGCACTGCTGATACCGCACTTGAAAAGGCTGAAATCTTGTGTCCACAGCCCATCGCTTCCTGTACCCACCTCACCCAGTCGCACCAAACTGTCCCTGGACTCTGTGTCCTTTTCTCCTGATAAGGTGGAGAGCTTGCTGTCAAACCTTGACTCAGATTCTCTAAACGGTCCCGACGGCATCAGCCCACATGTCCTAAAAACCTGTTCCTCTGGGCTTACTCGACCTCTCACTGTTCTATTCACCCTCTCATTTGGTCAAGGTCATCTGCCATCTGCTTGGAAATCGGCAAACATTACTGCGCTGCATAAAAAAAGATGCAAAAACAGATCCCTGCAACTACAGACCAAACAGTCTTCTCCCAATCATCAGCAAGGTTATGGAATCCATCATCGCTTCAACATTAAATCCTTCCTCTTCTCAAATGGCCTGATTTCTGATCATCAATTTGGTTTTAGACAAGGTCACTCTCCCCTGGATATGCTGCTTCTGCTCTCCCAACAATGGATGGAGGTCCTCAATGCCGGGCCTGAAATCAGAGCCATATCCCTGGGCATATCGCGTGCTTTTGACACGGTCCGGCACCCTTCCCTGCTCACCAAATTCTCTTCCTATGGTATCCAAGGCCACCTCCACTCATGGCTTGCAGACTTCCTCTCCTGTCACAGTCAACGTGTGGCCCTAAATGGAGTTCTTTTCATCCTCTCTTTCTGTCCAGGCTGGAGTTCCTTAAGGCAGCATTCTGGGCCGTGTTCTTTTTCTGCTTTTCATCAACGATCTCTCTGGAAAATCCTCTTTATCTCTTTGCTGATGACTCCACCCTCTGCCGTACCATCTGTCATCCCTCAGACCAGCAAGCAGAAGCCTCTTTCTCACTGCAGATCTGGGTTAAAAAAAAAAAAAATTCAAAACGTGGAACATGTCTTTCGATCCGGACAATATCACGCTCTCACACGTCTCTCTGAAAGGACCGTTTGGCAAACCCCCCCCCCATCCACTTTCTCAACAATCCTCTGGTAGAAGTCTTTTCTTTCAAGCTTCTGGTCTCACGATCTGTCATGATCTTTCCTGGTCAGGCCACTTTCCAACCTGGCCTCCAAAGCCAGTCGCCGACTGGGAATCCTCCGTCGTGCAAAGTTCTTCCTCGGCCCACATGAGCTCCTGACCACATACAAAGCTTTCGTCTGCAGCCTGATGGAGTACTGCTCTCCCCTCTGGGCTGGTGCTCATGCCTCTCATCTTTCTCGGCTTCACGCTGTGGAAACCAAGCATTTCGGGATTCATTTGGCCATCTCCCCGCGATGAGGCTGAGTCTTTGGGTCTCTCACTCTCTCACCGCAGGCAGCTCGATTGTGTTTCTGTGTTCTACCGTCTCCTCTCTGGTCTCGCCCTCCCCCTGCTGTGTCTGCGATTTGTCCAATCATATTTCTGCAGGGTTCTCAAGGTCCGCCAACAACCCCCTTCTCGTAAATCTACCAAAATCACGAATCATTGCTCACCTTCACTCTTTCATTCCTCTTTTTTCCCCGCCTTTGGAAGAAACTCCCTCACTCTGTTCAATCACATTCTTCCCTCCAGGCCTTCAAAACAGCTGATCACCACCACCTCTTATCGTCCCCCATCCAAATCCTCGATCTTTTCTGCCCTCGTTAATCCACCCCAACCTCACCTCCTTCAAATTCCTTGTTTTCCTTCCTGAAAGTCCCTGTAATGTCCATTTTGTATACCCAGTGTTCCCCGCCCCATCCCTCTCCCTTCCACAGATCTCGTAATGTCTCTGTTTCCCACTGTTTTGTCCTTCCTACTCCCGCCCCTCTTGTCTCATGCCCCCCTTGCTGTGCGTTGTGCGTTGTGTCATACGAGCCTCGATAAGGTATACAAAAAAAAAACCCGACTGTGAAGCATGGTGGTGGCAGCATCATGTTATGGGGTTGTTTCTCATCAGCAGGGACTGGGGCATTTCTCATGATAGAAGGGAAAATGGATGGAGCAAAATATAGAAAAATCCTAGAGGAAAACCTGCTGCTCTCTGTAAGAAAGCTAAAATTGGGACGGAAGTTTACCTTTCAGCATGACAATGACCCGAAGCACACAGCTAAAGCCACAGTAGAGTGGCTAAGGAACAAAAAGATAAATGTCCTTGAGTGGCCTGAAGATTGCTGTCCATCAATGCTCCCACGGAGTTTGACTGAGCTTGAACAGTTTTGTACAGAATATTGGGGAAATCTTGCCCAATCAAGGTGTGCAATGTTGGTAAGACACCTATCCCAACAGATTTACAGATGTAAATGCTGTCAAAGGTGCTTCGACCAAGTATTAACTCAGGGGAATGGACACTTATTCAACCAAGATATTCTAATTTTGTATTTTTAATTAATTTTATGAAATTTGTGGAATTTATTTTTCATTTGGAAGTTGTGGGTTACGATGTGTAAATAAAGGATGAAAAAAGTCTGATTTAATGCAATTTATTTCCAGGTAGAAGGCAACAAAAGATGAAAATTTTGAAAGGGGGTGTAGACTTTCTGTTGGCACTGTACTTTTGAAGGGATAGCTCCTGACAGCAGTCCGAATGGGCTTATTGGGGACATCCTTACCACTTGTGCTTGGCGAGCCTGCCCTCTTCCTCTGCAGGATGATACCAGTCTCAACAAACTTTTTGGGCCACTCAGTGATTGTTTTTTTGATGGTAGCTGCCTTCCTTAGCTCATCCAGAATTTCCATTGAACCTTTGTAGCTTATTTTGGTCTCTATAAACCAGGTAACACACTGCACTTTTTCTTGTGGGGACACCATTTGCAGTAAATCTGACATCACATGTCATAAGAGACACCTGGAAACAAAGAAACGTCTATAAGTTTTGGAGAAATGTTCTTTCACATGCAGTAAACTGCCTCATTGTATCCCATTTTATTTTTTATTATTATTATGGTTTGAATTTGAAACGGTAATTTGTGGACATCCTGCATGTAAAATACATTTATAAATTTTCTTGCTCAGACATACAAATTATTCAATAATAAACAACGTTGGTGTGAACGTGTCTCATCTTTGTCTCGAACATTACGAGTGTCTCGTTCAAAGAATCTTTAGAACACCTCATGTAAATGTCCAAAGAACAATTGGTGTCATTGCAAGAACAAAATTAAGCTCAACCTTGTACAAAAAATTTGTAATGGGTAATGCAGCATGTAATTACGAACATTTTTGTGCGGTTCACACGAGTGTCAGTCATTCCTCTGTTGCTCCTTCATTGTTTTTAAGGCCTATGATAGAGATGCAGTTTCATGTTGCGTTAAAATTAATTTTGGATCGTTGGTGTACTCGTATATAGAATCCAGCGGCGCATTAGCAGAATGGCGCTTTGACCATACGTGTGGGCGTGCGCTTGTCTGATTGAGCATCAGCAGAATCATTAACCTATGGTCTCTCACCAAATGATGATAATAAGTCATTACAAAATGTAGTAATGATAAAATATGTATGCATCATGTAAAATTCGGGGTTGCAAATCAGAGATCTTTCACATATAATGAATTTGTGGCTTGCTCAACAAGAGACTTAGATGCAATTGGCTTACTCTTTTCTCACGGCATCTCCTGTGAGATGGTACTTATTCATCTTTGTCTCACGATTTGAGGCAAAGAGGGGCATCATTACCTTCACAACAATATGCAAATTAGGAGTCAAAGTGGTGGCTGAGCAGTTTTCTACTGCATCATATCTGATGTTTCCCCAACAACCCTTCATTCTTCAAAAGCCTTAACACGTCATATACACTTATCCAGAAACCCATCTTTGTAACTACCCCGAATCTAAGCTGATTCACACCTCCACTCATTCTCCTTTGTTACACTGTCTCTCATTTGTGAAATAGTATTCCCGAGTCTGTTCAGTCCCATTCTTCCCTCCATTCTTTAACACATCACAATACCACACTTTCTCTCATTTATACCAATCATAATTTGTATTATACTCTCGCTGATTCTTCTTTGCAGTCCACATGCATGCGCTTCCTTTGTCTATACTTGTCCGGTGAATAGCCTGGTGTTGGCTTCGCGGTTCCGGTGGTGGCTTGGGATCCTAGGGTCCTGAGTTCAAGCCCTGTTGGCTGCTGAATCAACACGAGGGGGTTGACTCAGCCTGTCATCCTTCTGAGGTTGGTGAAATGAGCACCAGTGTACTGGTAATAGGGGCACTGTATCAGTGGCATAGCTGTGCCCAGAACCAATGATGCAACCAGCAGCAAAAAAAGGCTGTAAGCAATTGGCACATGTCCTGTTTATTAGCTTTTCCTGTCTGCTAAAATGGCCACTTTTGTTAAGTTGCCATGCGTCTCACATATATTCTTACTTCGCCTGATGTCTGTCTACTTGTCCCTCATCTGTTTCTCAGTGTCTTTGTCTGTTTTCCCCTTATGCCACCCTGCCTGTATTTTGTAAAATTTGTGATCACCTCTCGGCTCTCACCCCGTTGTTTGGTTCTCCCATGAGCAAGTTTTCAAACATTACTTAACCTCCACTGAATAAATGCTGACTGAACTCCTACGCCTCCTAACTCACAAATGGAAATCGAGATATTTATGCAAGAAAGGCAATGCAGTGGTCACATGAGATTACAGACTCTCAGACTGCCAAAATTGCTCTTCTTAAATTTTAAACAACTCGTCAAAGATTAATATTGCAGTGAAAAGAAAAAAAAACCAACAATAACTCAGTGTTGGATTAACTCGATCTTAAGAGACCATCTGGATGTTCACGATGCACAAGTGGCAGGAACTTTGACCCCTTCTTCCAACACATCCCATAATTTCCCTTTTTTGCCCTTAGAACAATCACTTACAAAGCTCCTTCTCCTCACTACACCATTCCTTTTCTTAACCATAATCTACATATCAGTTCCCTTTCCAAATGTATAATTCCTTAATTTAACTCCCCTGGAAATGTAATGTGTGGTTGACTTCTGGACAAATAAGTGTGTGTACAAATAGTGAAATGCAGTACAATGAGGCATCATTGAGAGGATATGACAACTCTAAATTGAGAGCTTTTAAAGCTTCAAGGCCTTTTGAACAGTGATTGGTGCAATACTTGTGCAATCCAAAGCAAAGGTTGAACCTATAACTCAGAAAGCAGTGTGACATCAACAAAACAAGCAACTTCAATATTGCATTTGGCTAAGGCAACCAAGTGAAAAACTCGAAAAAGCAGCCTAAGTTAATCATGCATATTTCATCTGATGGTGGTGAAAACTTCATTTATGATCGATTTTGAGATGAAGACACATCAACAAAAACGACTCATATGAGGAGTGTTCAAAAAGTTATCGAAACGACTCTCGATAATCAAACAAACGCCCGTTTTTATTATTAAAAATATAAACGTTTTTGATTAGTAAGCAAAATAATATTTTTCTTATCAATTATACATACTTGTAAATTGAAAAATAAAACACATTGCCGTTTGTTATATTACGAGGATCTCGTTCCGAGAACATTTCGAACACCCACATAGATCTACAAAAACCTTTACAGGTGAGTATCCAAAAACAACACCCAAAAGGGCAATGTGAAATTCTCGTGTGCGTTTGCAAAAGCTGGAGTTGAGAGGGGAGGGGCGGTGGGGGAGGGAATGCATGGTGGGGGAGGGAATGGATGGTGGAGGAGAACTGAGGAGAGAAAGAGAGAAAGGAACCATGGCATATGACAAATGCAGTGAGTCGTATCACGGGAAGCAGGCTTGGCTTGAACAGCAGTGCAGGTAACACTTCTGCACCTCTGAAATTCCATCTGATGTTTGAACCCATATTTCCTTTATTTCTTTCTGTGAGCCAAATGGAAGCATCTCCACAACGTCAGGCTCAACAAGCACTTACTGATAACAGCTAGAGTTCACTGAATTTGCCTGCATGACGGTCTCTGCCAAAATTCCTTCCTGCCTGTCTCTCTCTGCCTGTCTGCCGTGACGCCAGTTGCTGTGTCGATGTCTTTTTCGGCTCCCTGCGTATGCTTGTCTTATTTGTATTATTCTCTCCCAGTTTCTTTGTTGTTCTGTCTTGGCCTATATTCAAGCTAAGTATAGGGAATGTTGGGCAGCTGAGGTATGGTTGGGTGACTGTTTTCATGTATGATGATGTCTGCGAGAGAGCCTCGTCAAAAAGTGAATTTGCTGTCGATGTTCGTTTATTCCTCACCCCCCCCCCCCCCCAAACACCAAAAAAGACAGTGTGTGTGTGTGTGGTGTGTTGTGTGTGTGTGGTGTGTGTGTGTGTGTGTGTGTTGTGTGTGTGTGTGGTGTGTGTGTTGTGTGTGTGTGTATATATATCACGAAAAAAGTAACTCGATATACTCTGCAACTTTAACTCAAAACACTCGCTCCCTTCAGGAAAATTGGCAAGTCGTCTACCTCCCCCTCATCCATACCATGACCTGACCATGGGTACCACCAACACATATGCAAAATTTGGTGGAGATTGGGTGAAAAGGGAGGGGGGGTAAGGATTATTTTCTTTATGCCCATGACCTGACCATGGGTACCACCATGTATGCAAACTTTGGTGGAGATTGGGCAAGCCCTGGTTGTTTCTATGATCTTCAAATGTACATGCTGTCATGTCAAGCAATCGATTAACACCAACCACTGAACGAATGGACCGAACCAGTTTTTTACTCCCCAGGACTGCATTCAATTTACAGGGGCCCATAATTATTCCTTAAATATTTTTGTTTCATATAATGATTGTTTGTGATGATTCAGCACAGGGGGCAGCTTTATATTGTGTCCCCCTCCAAGCCACTCAGGGTGATTCCCTGGCATGCCATTGCCATGGACAGTGACACCCTCCCTTGTAAAATAAACAACTGACTGTGGGAACAATTTACATGATCACAATTGTGGTAATGACGTCATGAGTCATGACGTAACATCCGGATGAAGTGTGTTCAACAAATCTGCATGTAGGAAAAAGTGAATAACACTTCAATTTCCCTGAAACACGGCATGTGTTTTTGCGGATGAAAATACGGAATCATTGGTTGTAAAAAAAAATAAAAAATTGAAGGGGCCCAACACTTCGTATTGCCCCGGGGTGC
>CM068958.1:112874143-112891571 GCA_035128595.1 Eptatretus atami | reverse complement strand
ACAAATTAGGACAGACAAACAGACAGACAAGCCGGTAGGCGGCGATGGGTCGCCGAGCATGGAAACTATAAGATAGAGGCAAAATGGATGTCATATAGCGATAGGAATCACCTTAAGATTATGCATATCAAATCTCATCCAGTTCCATCGACTGATAACTACTCGGTATCCATTTGAATGAAAAGTACCAAAATGCGGTTTGAAATCGGAAATCCCCAAAGTTCGAGGGGTGCTGTGGGTGAACAAAGATCTAAATCGAAAATCCGGCTCGATCGTTTGTGCACAATGTATTCCAGACGATTAGGTGAATTTTCATGACCATCCGACCATAACCCTAGGAGGAGTAGCATTTGGCGGAAGGCACCTCCAGCACTCGCATATTATCGATTTTTGCACTAATTGACCTTTGACCCCTGACCTAAGCGAAATCGGTCAATATGTCCTGAGGCAAAGTTGTAGTACTCATTGAGTACCATGAACCTGCAAAGTTTCATTCGTATCGATGCACTCACCTGGTCGCTAGGGGCCTTCAATTTTCGCCAATTTTTGCGCATACCCTAATTGTAGGGGCGCTGCGGGTAAAGAATTCCATATATCACAAAAACCGGAATATATTTGATAGAGCATCACCTGTAGATCATTCGTGCCAAATTTCATAACCCTACATGGGATAATGGCTTTCGGGATTGATTTCGTGTGAACGGTACCGATTTTGAAGGTTTTTCGGTTGTTGCTATGGAACCAAAGCGTCCCTAGCAACCATCACAATTTCCAAAGCACTAGGTCATAAGATGTACCTACCACCCGAGTTTGGTCAAAATCCGCCCACGTTTACTACCAATTATGCTGATAAAAACGAGCAAACATCCAAACAAACATCCAAACACAACAGACAGAATTACTGACAATAAGGGTCACCTATTTCAGCGACCCAACAGAAAGGGTGAAAACATAACCTCCTTCACCTTCGGTGCGGAGGTAACAAACGGACACAAACAATATCCTCTCCTTTGGCGAGAGTAACAAGAGCGAGAAGTGCTTTGCAATACGTTTCTTCCGATGTGCTATTTTAACTAACCCCATGTACATACAAGAAGCAAAAACATGCGTATGGCTTATGTGCATATCTAATCCATTGTGGTTATATATCTGGGATCATTCCACTTTCATTGGGCTGTGGACTAACACCCAGGCCTAAAGCCTGAGGCCTGCCAATCTGTGCTGCTTCATGGATAGTCAGGATCACTATGTTTTTTCGTTCAAAGTCTTGGTAGATTAGTAAACCTATACATTTTCGAAAATGTTATGACATGGGGAATCTAAAAATACATGTTTACATTTGCGGACATACCTGCATGGCCGCCATTTTCAAAATTCACACCCTTCCCCACCTTTTACTTTTTGATCAAACTGTCTGGGTACATATTAGGCACGAACCATGCCAGGAAACAAACTCTTCCTCATGCGTGTATGTACAGCATGTCATATGCTGCGTGTACAGATATATGTGTATGTGTGTATGCATGTGCTGTGTAGAGGGTTCTATACTGTGATGTGTAGGGGTTCAGTTATTGCTTGATTAGTGGTATTCCCTGTCAGACAATTGTTGTCAAAAAAAAAAAATGCGGGATTCAAGAGGAGGAACGATAGGTGACAAGTGGTTAATCACCAAAACACTCACAGCACCGCCGGTAAATCTAAAAACCATCTCCAGCAATTGTACACGACTTCTCCAACAACCATAAATATCATCAAAGCTTCTTTTGTGGTGAGCCGCAGGAGGTGGTTTGGTTATAATGCCTTTCACAAACCGGCCGGCCAAGTCTGACATCTGCTTGAAGTTGGTTCGGGCGGCGCTTTGGAATTTGTTCAGGGTGCCGGCGATAACTCGCCAACTCTTCATCCAAAGAAACTGTGGGGTTTTATCGTCGACGAGCTAGTGCAAGCAGATGGGTCCCCGGCTTAATGTCCACCCGAGGGACGGCACGCTGTGTCATGCAATGTCCTGCCTGCGATGTCAGAGTCGGGTTGGGGGTTCGACCCACCGCACGAGACAGCTCAAAGGATAACATGTTGCGAAATAAGAATCCACATCCTCATCGAGGACGCAGCCACCAACCCCACCTGAAAAATATTTCTCGATTTTACAATTAAATTAATTAAAATTTAGAAGAATACTTCAAAGAATTGTGTGTTCGTTGTGGAGAAATAAATAATTCAAAGAGGAATGTGCGTCGTGGAGATGGTAAAGTGTCTAAAAATAAATAAATAAGTCAAGGAGGTATGAGCGTAGTGGAGATTGTAAAGTGTACATATATATATATATATATATATATAGCCACAACTACACAGCAACGGCCTTTTAATCACCAACACGCACCGTGCTAAACCCAATGAAGGAAAGACGAAGGACGAGTGAAACATTCATAATAGGGGTATTTATTACAATAGGTGGGAAGGACACTAAGGGCAGAGTTTTGAAACCGACTATAAGATGCAAATAATGTACAGCAAAAGCACTTAACCAGTTGCTACTTAAAGACGGCCCACAGGACAGACACACATGCACACACCAAATAAATGGACTCAATAGTCTTTATTCGGCTCTCCAGCCGCGGAGGATAGTTCGGCTGGGAGTCAGGAGCTGGCTACCTGGCCGCAAGCGCGCAGCGGACGTCCACTCCTCCGGAGCTCCGGTCACCAGAAGATGGACCAGGGCAGCCAGACGCAGACCAGCGCCAGCGACGAGATGAGGCCAGACCAGCGTCGAGCAGACCACACCAGTAATTCTTGTAATTGAATTGAATAAAAATAAGATTTCAAAGTTGTAGAAAAAAAATAATTCGGAAGTTAACTCATTGATGCCGAGTCATTAACACCACCTTATTTAACAAGATACATTAGTTATTCGTGCTGTTGTTTGTGTCCTTTATGACATCTTAAAAACAGTCGGATTCCTATTTGGAGATTTTTTCAATCACGTTTGACTGTCAGGTAGACAGAGTAAAAATATAATCGCACTCCTCTCTGCGCATGTGCGATCGCGGACGAACTGAGGAACAAACTGTTAAACTAAGGTACAAGTACAAAGTACTGTGAACTACAGTACAAGTACAAAGTACTGTGAAACTACAGGTACAAGTACAAAGTACTGTGAAACTACAGGTACAATAACAAAGTACTGTTAAACTACAGGTACAAGTACAAAGTACTGTTGAAACTACAGGTACAAGTACAAAGTACTGTGAAACTACAGGTACAGTACAAAGTACTGTGAAACTACAGGTACAAGTACAAAGTACTGTGAAACTACAGGTACAAGTACAAAGTACTGTAAACTACAGGTACAAGTACAAAGTACTGTGAAACTACAGGGTACAAGTACAAAGTACTGTGAAACTACAGGTACAGTACAAAGTACTGTTAAACTACAGGTACAAGTACAAATAATGTTTAAACTAACAGGTACAAGCTACAAAGTACTGTAACTACAGGTACAAGTACAAAGTACTGTGAAACTAAGGTACAAGTACAAAGTACTGTTAAACTACAGGTACAAGTACAAAGTACTGTTAAACTACAGTACAAGTACAAAAGTACTGTGAAACTACAGTACAAGTACAAGTACTGTGAAACTACAGGTACAAGTACAAAGTACTGTTAAACTACAGTACAAGTACAAAGTACTGTAAACTACAGACAAGTACAAAAGTAAACACAGGTACAGTAAAAGTACTGTTAACACAGGTACAAGTACAAAGTACTGTTAACTACAGTACAAGTACAAAGTACTGTTAAACTAAGTACAGTAACATACGATAAGTACAAGTAAAAGACTGTTAAACTACAGTACAAGTACAGTATGCTAGTACATACAGACGTACAAGTCAACAATACTGTTACTAAGTACGTAATACTGTAAACTAAGGTACAAGTACAAATAGTGATACAGTCGACAAAGACTGTAAAGAGTCAAAGTTTGTTTTGTTTTATATATTCAGGACATTGTGTCTGATTATTCCATTATTTTCAATGTCGATGGACATCCATAACCGAATCACTCATATCCTGTTGCAGCTTTTCCAACGGCCGGAGAGGGGAGGGGGAAGGGGAGGGGGGAGGGGAGGGGGGAGGGGGAGGGGAAGGGGAGGGGGGGAGGGGGGAGGGGGGGAAGGGGAGGGGAGGGGAGGGGGAAGGGGAGGGGGGAGGGGGGAGTGGGGGGAAAGGGGAGGGGAGGAGGGGAAGGGAGAGGGAGGGGGAAGGGCGGGATTCTTCACGTGATCGACATGAGAACAAGCGCAGGACGTGGACCCCAAACAGCGATCGCCCGGGGTTAAAAACATCATTTTATTTATTATTTTTTTTTAATGTGTCCGGTGATCCAATAATCCGCCTCCAAACGCTTTCATCACAAGAGACAAGGTTGGTGCGGACCTCCACATTCACGTTACCCTAATTGCCCACGTTTGATGGCGTGCCTCGCGCATGTTTCTGCCCAATTTAATTACCGCGAGGCAGATGAAAGGGGCAAATAATAGTTAATTCGCCGTTTACCCCGAAGCGTGTGCTTCCCGCGCAATTGCTTGAGAGTGGACTCGAAAAAAAGACAGGAAAACGTGACGTCACAGAAAAAAAAAATGAAAGACATAATTGAAAAGAGCAAATGGAGGAGATTTTTTATTTTTTTGATTCATTTCCTGAAGTGAACACATAATCATAGCTCGCGTTTCACTCTCAGCTGAGTGGGTACGAGAAGCCGCATTAAAGGCGCCCAAAATAATCATGAACGCCTCGAGCAGACGTTCTGACTGACCTTTGCCAGGTCACGTGTCTGTAGGTAACTCCCCAATGGAGGCGCTTAAGCGATTCCCCTCAGCCCTCACACAAAAGCGCTCGGTCACCCCCACCCCGCGCACCTCCTTTCTCATGTTAATGCGACGCCTCCCCGCGCGTGATCACGTCTCTGAAGAGCGCGGGGAGCCGACAGCGAGCTCGGGAGGAGAGCCGAGGCGTTAGCGCGGGAATATTGGAGCTGGCAGCTTCACTCTCGCTCGGCGCTCCGCCCGCTAATTGAAATCACTCGGAGCAAACATGATGGCACGTGACAGCGCGCGCAATCAGCGAGCTGCAGACGGGCCACGCCCATCATCACCTTCCAATCAGCGCGGCGGGAAATAGCGCGTTTTTCATCCCTTCGGCGCCCCAGGAATCCCCATGCTTCAAAATACCTAGAGGCCCACGTGGCGAGCTACCGAGGATTCACACCCTCGACGGCACTCGTACGGTACGAACCGTATGCGTGCTCGACCCGTGCGTAACCCGAGCGGATGGTTACCGAGGTCCCGTCGGTCCAAATGTACAATTTGCCGCTTCCAAATTTCCCACACGCACCGTGCTAAGCCAATTAAAGAAACACAGAAACGAGCTGAAACATTTAACAGGGGATTAATTTATAATGGGGGGGAGGGGTGAGCACGCAAGGAGCAGAGTTATCCAATTATAAGAAATGCAGTATGTACAAGGCAAAAAACACTTATCCAGTTTCTACTTAAAGACGGGCCCACAAACAGACGCACACCCAAAAGAAACGAAAGGGAGCTTCCCGCCTCGTGCGGCTTCGACGAGACGAGCAACCAGGACCGGCCGTCGAGATGCGACCAGCCAGCCGTCAGCGAGATGCGACCAGCCAGCGTCGACGAGATGCGACCAGCACTCGAGCAGACCACGCACTCGAGCTGACGGAGAACCAGACTCCAGCGACAGGACGAGATGAGAGCAGACGCCGGCGACAGGACGAGATGAGAGCAGACGCGGCGACAGGACGAGATGAGAGAAGACGCGGCGACAGGACGAGATGAATCTCCTCCGTTCGTCCAAATCACCAACCTTTTTCCTCTCGGAGGGCGGGGCCTCTTCTCCTGACCACTCGCCTTTTGATTGGCCGGAACATCGCGCGATTCCCTGGCCGCCCTCCATTGAGACAGACGCATGGTAAGCGGGGAAACTCCCACCTTCTGGGCGGAGTCCTGAGCAGAGGCGTTTGTGGCTCACCCACTCCTCACCTCTGGCCGTGTGCTTAATGGCGATCGTGTTGAGTCAGAAACGGGGAGGGTGAGACACCCGCTCCTTGCCGATTGGCTAAGGAGGGACGCCATGCCTACGTTAGACTCCGCCCACCGCACGCTTGCTGGCGAGCACGCGAAGAAATGCCGCGAGCAGAGTGTTGTTGCTGTGAGAGCGAAGATGGTGTGGATGTAAAAATCCTAACTATAAAAATAACTCACATCGCATGTATGTAATTCCCATTAGACACAGGTAGGGGGCCCTAAGTAGAAACACACACTTATCGAAATAACTAAGCTACGGGGACGGCTGTCTGTCTGTGTGCACAAAGCTTCAAGATTCATTACAATATATATATATATATATATATATATATATATATATATATATATATATATATATATATATATATATAAATTATATATTTGTGGCCCGGGGTCATGGCAAGAAGACCACGAAAGGGGAAAGCTATCTCGGGTTCCGACCAGACTCTCCGGAATCACAGGCCGTCGCACCGGATAACTCCGTGACGCGGCAGGTCGCTAATCAACGCTGAACGCCAATAACTCAACCACGTGACCTGGGGCCTCCGTGTAAAGTTTAACCGGTTACCTAAATAATCACGTGACCTAATTACCAGGAAACATGCCTCAGTACTCCTTGTCCGAACCGAGTCACCTTACCTGGTCAGATGCAGCCAAGCGAAACTGCCAAGAAACGTACCGGCTAGTACAACAAATCTGTTGGGAGATAAAGTCCGCGCTAGGCTTGGGTACAGACCATGCTGGAAGAATGAAGGAAAAGACGGAAATAAGCTGGAAACATTTCTGCACAAGCATTTATAACAAACAGGCGAGGAAAATATGTGGCACAGTGAATGGATTTATTATTGTATGCAAGCAGGGATAATAAGGAATTTGTGGGGTGCGACAAAAAGAAAGCAAGCACTTACAAAAGGGGACACAGAGCAGACTTATCCGATGTATCTTCGACACTCTTAACTTAGGCTAGGACAGGCGCCATTACATACACACAAACAAACCCAATGAAGATGAGATAATCAGAAGAAAGGAGCGAAGATGACGCTCACAGCCTCGCAATTAAATAATAAATAAATAATTCAAAGTTGTGTGTTGGTAGTGGAGTTGGTAAAGTGTATATTGATAAATAATGGTTTCTGAAAGCATATTACTTGCGTGCCTGTCATCCTGGACGATTCTCTCCCATATATCTCTCTATAATTCCAGCAATCTCTGTGTGTGTGTGTGTGGTGTGTGTGTGTGTGTGTGTGTGTGTGTGTGTGTGTGTGTGTGTGTGTGTGTGTGTGTGTGTGTGTGTGTGTGTGTGTGTGGTGTGTGTCTGTGTGTGTGGTGTCTGTGATCGCTGTTTCTCGACAACCACTGGCCCGATCTAATTGAAACTTGCCAGGTATATTGCTGGGGACCTGAGTATGTGCTTCTCAATGTTTGATATTAATCGGACAAGTGTTCCCAAGTTATGGCCATTTATTTACCAAACCAATGACAGGACACGTTGTTGCGTAGGCATGGCCGTGGGGAAAGGGCGCCATTTAGTTACCAATGACAGGACACGTTGCTGCGTCGGCGTGGCCGTTGGGAAGAGATCCTCAGCTGCGTTCCCCATTACGGGTTACAACGTACGACTTCCGGATAGTGATGACTTACTGTATTCTAATAATTTCTCGATTTCTTATGCACATTTATAGATAAACACAATGCCCAATCCAGTCGTCATTTACGAGAGTGAAGGAACGGCCTGTGTAGTTGTTTGAAAGTTTTTTTTTTTTTTTGCACGTACGGCCACGCACGTACGGGCACGCACTAGTTTTTTAATTACCTCAATTCCAAATTAGCTCTGATCCCAAAATCAATTGAAGTGCCTAATGGCCAGATATTGTTGCATACATCTGCCAAATATGAAAGAAATGCATCCAATCACTTACGAGTATAGGACCTAGATGGATGCACAGTTGGAGCGATGGAAGAACGGATAGATGGACAGGACTCAAAATCTAAGCTTGAGCCAGGCCACCCCCAGGTTGGAGGCTAAAAATATGAAAATCAAACAAAGAGAAAACAATACAAAATGAGCTACAACAAAAAACAAACAAACAAAAAAACATACCATACACTTCACCAACTGGTAAATTAGAGACTTTCTTCAACTGCATCGGTCAGGTCAGGTATGGGAGCATGCGCCGGAGCAGTGCGTCGCTGCGTCCACTTTCTGCTGGGACTCCAGGGGTCTCCACCTGGCCATCCCCAGGCAGATGCCTGACGCCCTGACCCATCCCCATCTGCTTGAGATGGCCAATAAATCCGCTGCAACTAGGAGGCACTTGGTTGGCATGTTGGCCTCCACCACTCACGAGGCTACCTCACTGAGAGAATCTGGTGAGCAGAATCAGTGTCAGGAAAACGAACCACATGTCCATACAGCTGCAACTGATGCTTATGGACTTTGCAGGTTACAAATCTCATCTGAGTCTCTCTCAGCACCCTCTCGTTGGACACAAAGTCCGACCAGTGATAGCCAAGGATTCTCCGAAGAGACCTGAAACTGAAGGAGTTAATTTTCCATCTCAGATCCTTGGTCAGAGTCCAAGTCTCACATCCATAGAGTAAGACTGGAAGCACCAAGGACCTGAAGACTCGGACTTTCGTCCTCATGCACAGGTACCGACAATGTCACACCCCATGATCCAGTGAATCCATGACTTCCCAGGCCCGACCCAGACGTCTGTTGACCTCTGGCTCACAGCCAACAGGCACAGGAATATAACTGCCAAAGGAAGTGAATCTCTCCGTGACCTCAACATCCTCACGACAAACAGCTACAAACAAGACAGCAGCATCCAAGATGTCACTGAAAGCCTGGATCTTAGTTTTGACCCAGGAAACCCATAATCCCAGCAGCTCAGATTCCTCATTCAGCACCTCGAGGGCCCCCAAAAGGATATCTAGAAACTCCGTAAAGATGACTGCATCTCTGCAAAATCAAGGTCAGAGATCTTGACACTCCCAAACGATGCACCACAGCTTTATCTCTCTGACATCCTCCCCAGAATACGGTCCATACAAGCGCTGAAAAATGTGGGGACCAGTACACACCACTGATGAATTCCAGTAACAACTAGAAATATGTCAGAGATGGAATCACCACATCTCACAGCACTCTCAGTTCCCATCATGTGCTGCCTTTTTGGCTGCTGGTTGCATCATTGGTTCGGGGCGCGGCTATGCCACTGATGCAGTGCCCCTACTACCAGTATACTGGTGCTCATTTCGCCGACCTCAGAAGGATGACAGCCTGAGACAACCCCCTGGTGTTAATTCAGTCGCAAACGGGGCTCAAACTCAGGACCCTAGGATCCCTAGGATCCCTAACTGCCAAGCCAACACCAGGCTACACAGCACTGTCAGTACCAATGTATCATTCAGACATCAGATTGATTAGTTTTGGTGGCACCTAACGAAGACCAAGTATCCTCCAGAGGGCATCCAGATTCACTGAATCCAACTCTTTGCAAGCACTCAGAACCCCCAAATCTCCACTCAGCCTGTTCGCAAACTCCTCAGCTGCCCTCTCATCCTTGAGCTTGCCAACATCCAGCCTAGGCTGGGATGGCACAATTCTCCCGGATTTAAGCTGCAACTTCAGAGTTGCTACAACAAGCCGGTGGTCGATATTGAGGAACTGAGTACTCCGGTAGACCCTGCAGTTCTGGATCATCCTCCAGTGACCATCAACAAGCACATGGTCAATCTCCTTTGCCACATCATAGCGTTGGAATACGAAGTTCAGCGATGAACCTGTGGGCACTGAAACCATGAACCAGCCATCATAAGTCCATGACTTCTTACAAAGTCAAGGAACTTAGTGCTATTCTGGTTCACAGTTCCAGACCCATGGGGACCAACACACGTCTCATAACCATCCCTATCAGTTACAGTCGATGCAATGAAATCACCCAAGACTAGAAGAGTATCTCGCCTGAAGCAGTGATCAACCACAGACTTGAACGCGGCATAGAATGCGTCCTTCACAGTGAGATCACTCGCCTCATTCGGAGCAAATACAGAGACCAGGGAAATGACACTCAAGGAGTGATGAATCCTTCGTCTCATAATGCACTTGTTGACCGGTGTTACCTCAATTATCATGTGAGTCAGCTTTTTGACACAGCTACAGCAACTTCTTGGGCATGGTAACCATCAGAGTGACGAGACCAATAGTAGGTGGAACCACTCGCCATGATCTCACCACTATCCGGTCTCCGAACGTCAGAGAGTGCTGCAATACCGATGTTCAAACGCTGGAGCTTGGATGATAACAGAGACAGGTACTACTCTCCCCTTTGGGCTGAAACCCTGCCTCACACCTTGTCTTTCTAAATGCTGTGAAAAGCAAGGCCCTCAAACTCATTGCGATCTCCCATGATGAAGCTGAGTGTCTCGGTCTATTAATCTCCCATCACAGACAGATCAGTGGTCTCTGTATTCTACCACCTCCCTTTTGGTCTTGCACCCTGTTCCCTCTCTTGGTAATGTCCCTCCCAGGTTTCTGCAGGGTGCACATGGTTTGCCAGTAACCCTCTTCTTGTTAAACTCCCCAAATCCAGGTTCACTGCTCACCTCCACTCATTTGTTCCTCTTTTCTCTTGCCTCTGTGTACTTCCTTTCTCAAGTTAATCCGACACTCCCCACAGCCTGATCAAGTCGATAAGCCACATCACTTTGGCCACCCCAACACCAAGAGAGCAGACAGTCCCAAAAGATGTGCATCACCGTCTCCACTTCTGAACAGCCATTACAAAGACACACTTTTCCCATTCTGTGGGTCTAGGGATGATGACAACAATGACCCTTTAGCTGCACCCATGTAAGTTCAATCTGGTTGCTACACAACTTCAATAGAGATACAAGACACTCTGCCAAAATATGGCACTTGCTGCTGCCGACAAGCCTCAGACCAAGTTCACAGGATGTCTCTCAGCTAGAACTGCTCCAATGCTGAAACACTAACTATAGTTAGGTTTTTCTCTCTCAAAAAATCCTGCTCGGCTGTTGAATTAATACCAGTGGCATTGACTCAGCCTGTCATCCTTCCGAGGTCAGCAAAATGAGGACCAGCTTGCTGGGATGATTGAGCCATTCGAGTATCCTGCATCGGAGTGGTGACCCGTCCAGGATTGCGCCCAGTAGCCCAGTAGCCTGCTTCGGCAGCACCAACGCTCTGTACAGAGTATGGTCCCAATGAATTGGATTTCTCTCTCAATCTTAGACTGCACTCGGAAGGAGAGCACTCTTATAAATGGAAGTACAAAAGAATGAACACCTGCATCAAAACTGAGCAAGCTGGGCAAATAAGAATATAAAAAAATAATTTGGGAAAACAGAACAATCCTACATCATAGAGTGAGTGCTCCACTATCCTAAAACAAAGCCCCATGACCTTCCTTTTCTTCACACTTGAGAAAGGAAACCCATTTTGGCCGGGAGAAACAGCTGCAAGGTATATGCTTTTCTGAAGGTGTAATGCCCAACAAAGAGATAAAGTAAGCAAATAACGTATGGGAGCAACTACTGGTAAAACCAACACCATAATTACCTTGTGTTAAACAGACCAAATTATTGTTGTCCTATCCTTCCAGCCTGGTGCTAACTTTCTCAACTCCTCCTGCCCAAGTATGATTTCAATGAGAGCGAGCTCAAAATCAATACCCTAAAACCATAACTTCCCCAGAAACTACAGAATCCCTACTCAATCGCCATTGCTCAACACCTAGGGCCAGGACCAATACCAGCGATTTTACTTTATTACCTCCGCCACGTAGAAGGAGGTTATGTTTTCACCTGTCTGTTTGTCTGTCTCGGTCTGTTTGTTTGTTTGTTTGTTTATGTTTGTGTGCAGGATATCTCAAAAAGCTGTGGACAGTTGCAGAAGAAATTTGGTGGACAGGTTGGGTGTGTGACAAGGATACAATTATTAGATTTTTGTTGAAGATACAGATCCGAATCCGGCTACTAGAATTTTTTTAAGTGATTCTTCACCATTGCGAGATCGGGCCAAAAACAATATATTGCACGATATGTCAAAAAGTTGAGGACGGATTCGGACGAAACTTGGTGGACATGTTGGGTGTGTCGCAAGGAAGAATCGATTCTATTTTGATGAAGATTTGAATCCAGATCTGGATACGAGGATTATTTCATATTTAAAGTGATTCTTCACCATTGAGAGATGGGGCCAAAAATGATATATAGCATAATAATTTTAAAATAGGACCACTGGACCTCACAGCTTATCTGGGCCCTGGCCTAATGTTGCAACCGAAATGTGGTAGCCTTCTGACTGGTTGGGTCTGGAGAAGAAGATTTTTGAAGGAATTTATGAGATTTTTCACAAAAATTGACCAAGTTGGACATTTTGCACACTTCCAGTCACATGATCGGAATTATTTCGGCAATTTAACTTCCCTTCCCTGGCCGAATGTTGAAACCCAAATTTGGTAGCATTCTGACTGGTGGATCTGGAGAAGAGGATTTTTTAAGGAATTAAACCAGTGCACACCGGGAGTTTGCTGAACTGGTAGCTGCCCTTTTGTTGAGCTGAGATACTTCTCCAACTCTTCCATTGTCTCGATGCACACCACTTTCTCTAGGGTACTTTTCAACGTCTTTTCAGGTTCTTTCAAAGCTTTGTGAGCCATTTTAGGTAACACTCCTTATTTCGCACACACAGTATACTGTTGGGTGCCCCAAACACCAGTTTCCAAAGGTTTCTGCTCATGCATGCTGAGCATTCTGGGGTGGATTACGTCATTTTGAAACTCCCGTATTTTTAGCTTATCTGGAATTTAAACTCCAGATTGTGTATTGTCATCGTGCACAGTCCGTCCGTCTCCTTTTTCGACTTCTTTGGCCAAACTGCTTGGCCGATCCGGCTTAAATTTTGCAGCAACGTTGCTCTCCTGACTGTTAACAGGAATGGCAAAGCATGTTCCAGTCACTTGACTTAGTAAATTTCGTCAAAAATCTTCTTCAGACGCACCTTCTTCTGCTTCTTCTTGTCAGAATGCCACCAAATTTGGGTTCTAACATCAAGCCAGGGTAGGGATATCAAGTTGCGAAGATCATGCTGATCACATGACCGGAAGTGTGTCAAAATCGCCGATATCGTCCATTTTGAGGAAAATCGCATAAATTCCTTCAAAAATCTTCTTCTCCGGATCCACCAGTCAGAATGCTACCAAATTTGGGTTACAACATTAGGACAGGGTCAGGATGTTAAATTGTGGAAGCCATGCCGATCACATGACCGGAAGTGTGTCAAAATGGTGGGCCTTCAAATTCATTCCAAAATCTTCTTCTCCTGATCCATCAATCAGAAAGGTACCAAATTTGGGTTACAACATTGGGCCATGGTATGTATGGATGATAAATTTGCCAAAGTAATTCTGATCACCTGACCAGAAGTGTGTCAAAATGGCCGATTTAGTCAATTTATGTGAAAATGGAGTAAATCCCTTCCAAAATCTTCCTCACCATACCCACCAGTCAGAATTCTACCATATTTGGGTTGCAACATTATGCCAGGGGCCAGATAAGCTCCAGGTCCAGTGGTCCTATTTTTTTTCTATCGGGTTGTGTGAATGACAAGGTGTACCATATGAGGGTTACTGATATTGAAGATGAGGATTAGGGCTACAAACAAGACCTTAAATGAAGGAATGCTGAACCTAACCTGGATGGAGATTGATTATTGCCTCAATGTGTTACGTGTGACAAGCGGTGCTCACACAGAAGTGCACTGTTGATGTTAAATGATTATGTCGACAAATCTTGACAATAAAACTTTGAGAAATGTTCTTTCCCATGCAGTAAACTGCATCGTTGTATCCCACTTCATTATTTTTTTTATTATGGCTTGAAAAAGTAATGGTAATTTGTAGACACATTGTGTATCTGCATCTACTCTGGCAACCGGCTTGGATGTGGAGTGTGTAAAGCCTTGTTGCACTGCCCTCACTGGTGTGAGTTTGATTCCTGTAGGTGCTCAGCAAAAATTTTCCATGCCCTGTGATGGAATGGCTAACTGTATAGGATTGGGTGTTAGTCATGGAAACATTCAAGATTTGTAGTGAGCACAGCAATGGTCTGTTAAGAGTGTGGGCTTCCACTAACTCTCCCAACTTCTGAAGTTTAAATATAAATCGGTTTTAAAATTTTAAGTATGCGAAGATGTCTTATATGGAGGCTGCTCAATCTGCTGCAGAGATGTTCTGTTGATGGATCGGCAAAGCAAGGAGGGAATAGGGAGGGATTTTGCATCCAGGGTAATTGGCATGATGGACGGAATGGCAAGGGTGCAGGAAAATATGCCATTCCAGGAATGCAATTATGGCTTTTCATGCATTGCCTTCTGCTGGTGATGTGGAACATCATTGTAAACTTGTATACAATTATAATTCTTGTCTGGGTGGGCATTTGTTGCTGTACCGAGGTGTGCATCCTATTTTGATCATACATAGACCATCAACTTGCTTTTCCTTCTGCTCAGGTAGTCACATTTCTGAAAATTTCATGTCGTTCCATTCCTTCAGAACCTACTTGAATGAAGCATGTGGTTATGGAACTGTGAAAATCAGCTTGGAAAGCAAAATAAATTACACCTATCAATACTGCAAACAATGACCGAATCTTTTCAAAAGTTACCAAGGCCTTTAACCTCCAGCTCGAAATAGAGAACATCCGGCTTAGTGTTTCCTCCAAAAGACAGCATAATCTCTAATTCAAGATGATGAGAAATACTGGAATGATAGTTTGTAATGGGATATTCTATCCTGTTGGGAATCGAACTCAGACGAGCGAACAACAAGGGATTCAGAATTAAGTATGACCAGACTCGTGGTGTAATGATTGGAGCATCTGTTGTGAGTCTGGAAGGTTGGTGGTTCGAACCCTGACCAACTCATCCCAACGACTTTACAAATGGTACATGCTGCTTTCCTGTTTGAAACTCAGCATTAAAAAAAGAATAGAGTACGAACAAACAACCATTGTAAGGTTTTGATGTGTGCCGAATGGCCTCCTCCTGTATTGAAGTTCCTTGCCAGGGAACTCATATTATGTGCCCATTACATGATACTAACAGAGTACATGCTGTACGGGTGATCTTGTTCCAAGCATGCAACACGTTCTTCTGATGCATACCTATATTTGGGAGATGTCTAGGCAACTGACAGCTCTGTGGACATGTTAGGTATCTGCATCTACTCTGGTAACCATCTACGCGAAGAGTAGGTGTATAGGCAACTGACAGCTTTGTGGAGGCCAAAAGAAAATAATCCAGGTTACGTGCATGAAACAAAAACATAGCTACTGCTTATAATTCAAAACACCTCACTGTACTGGAAAACGTGCGGACAGGAATACTGTACTGTAAATGGTGGAGACTTGTAATACCCTTTCCCACCTGGAGGCGGGGCTACTCGATACACATTTACATAGAAAATTTGCGTCCCCGCCCCCTCCCACCAAGTCCACCGGCGAAGATACAACCACCCCGATACATTAATTGGGGGTCATGCTGATCCTTTGCAGCAAGTCTGGATGTAATCGGCCCAGAACTGTCGGAGGAGTTGTGTGACAAACAACCAAACACACACGAACACCTGTCCGTGAATTATAGTGAGGATTAGGGCACCCATACACCCCGGTGCAAGGGCATTCAGTGCCCTCGGAGAACTTTCAGCTTTGCGCCGCCCCAACACACAATTAACTTTTGAAAATGAATATTGTGTTTCGGGATGAATAAAACTTCTGCATTTATAATTACAGATTTATTTTACAAAAAAAAAAGAGGCGAATCTGATACTGTTTCTATATTGTAATTGTTCTAGACTTTTACCAATAAATGTATTCAAAGAAACGCAAACATTTCAATGTGTAATATGGACCATGTGATGTCATAATCCAAGCTGTCTCGCCTGGGTTCGATTCCCGACCCAGCTGTATCAACTGTCATCCCGGTATTTTACAGGCGGGGTGATTCATCAATGTGTGTGCCGTCCCTCGGATGAATGTTAAATGGGTGTCCCGTCTGCCAGCATTCATTATGGTGGACGTCAAAGATCACATGGTGTCCTTTGAGAAGAGTAGGCGAGCTATCACCGGCACCCTGAACAAAATCTAAATTCCTGCCTAACTCGTCAAACGTCAGGCCTGGCAAACCTTCTCGTGAAGACTCGAGCCAAGCCCCCTCCAGCTGGGTTAATAATGGCCATTAAAGAAGAAAATGAAGATGCCATACTATGGTTTCTGCAACAAAGTTGATCTTTGGAATTTCATTTTTCGTGCTTTCAATTCACCAAATCATCGCCTTATAATCAATTTTTAGATCCTCGTGGAGGATCTCTCAGTCTTACTCACGTTGTTGTTGTTCTTCATCTTCTTCTCGTGGACTTTTTTTGATTTCAACAGCCTACAGTTTTCATCGAAACTTCCTGAAACTTGGCGTATATATGTAAAAATACCCTGCGCAGACAGTAGCCACTCCGAATGTGAAAATTCATCCTAGAAAAAAAGTTATGACGTCAAAATATCTCCGCTAATGGAAATCGCCTAAAAAAATTATCTCCGAAACTAGGCAAGCTTTTTGAATTCTGTTTGCGGGAATCGAACAGGGCATTAGCAGAGATGAATTACCGCACATATGATACATCACTATGACGTCATATCAATTTTTATGACGTCATTCCTAGTTTTTTGACAATTTTTGTTTCAACACCCAGAGTTTTCATCGGATCTTCGTGAAACTTGCCATGTATATGCAGAAAGCCCACGCGCAGGCAGTAACCATCCGATTTTGGAAATTCTTCCTAGAAAAAAAGTTGACGTCATAATATCGCCGCTTATGGAAATCGCCTATACCATTATCTCCGAAACTAGGCAAGCTGTTTGAATTTTGTTTGCGGGAATCAAGCCGGGCATTAGCACAGATAATTATTTATCACAAACCTGATACATCGCAATGACGTCATATTCGTTTTTATGACGTCATCATTAAGAGGACGAGGATCTTAGCTCATTTGAGCTTGTTAATTGATCGTGGGCCATTGGTTCTCTCCCGGCTGCTTAAGCCTGCTATACCTCGCCACCAGAGGTTTTCAGGAGACGTTCGTGCTTCTTACTTCGACGCACGGTCACGGGGCATACTTTTGGCGTCCAGGAAAAGGTTGGGGCAAGGTGGGGTGGTGGGGGCGAGCTGGCAATTAACAATAACACTTCATATTAATAAAGGAAAAACACATAAGCAGTCTGCTGATACCTCCGCCACCGAA
>CM068958.1:112858299-112874133 GCA_035128595.1 Eptatretus atami | reverse complement strand
TCCGTCGATTTTGTTATTCTGTCTGTCTGTCAATCGCCTACAGGTCGCAATTCCAAACAGATCATCATGAAACTTCACCACATGGTAGAGTTTGTCACAAGCAAGAAGCCGATTGTTCTTGAGGTCAAAAGGTCAATATAGTCCCAAGGTCAACAACTTAAGTGAGATTTCTAAAATCCTCAATTTTCATCCGATTGACTTGAAATTTGAAGATGATTTATATTTCAGGTCACTGAATTCAACGAGCCAATTATTTTTGAGGTCAACAGAGACCAAAAGGTCAACATAAGCCCAAGGTCAACAACTTAGGTGAGATGTCTAAAATCCTCAATTTTCATCCGATTGATTTGAAATTTGACAGAGCGGTGACCGAGAATGCGCCTGATGAGGGATATATAAAAATAAGGCCGTTAATTATCTTCAAATGGGGTGTTTTAATTTTACCGAAGCACCCAATTTTCTCTCTCGTACTTCCTTGTAGTTTCCTTAGGATGCATGCAAAGTTTCAGGCTGTAGTGGGGCAACTTAGCTAAATATAGCATAACAATTGTGCATTTTGTGAGGAAAGCACCAAATTTGGTGCTTTACCAAAATCAAAAGAACATGGATTGGAAATCAATCGTTTACACTCAACATATGCATGAGGCAATGCCTCCAGGTATTCCAGAAAGGACACATCAGAATTTGGGGGAAAAAAATGCAAAAGATGATTTGTGGGGAGCACCCAACATGCCAGTCTTCAAGACAAATCATCAGTTTTCCTAGGTACCAGCTTCTGATAGAAAGCTTTCCAGTTAGATTGGAAGGAAGATTCTAAAGGCAAACAATCGTGCCACTTGTTAGATTGCCACTTTCCGAGAGCGTGAAGAATTATCTTTACACAAGTTTTATCCAAGTTACGCCATTCAATCGCACCAAATGAAGAGCCAAATTTAATCTCAGGCAAATATTTGCATACTGAGCCCGAGACTGTCACCATGGGGGTGAGTACTAAGTTTGGGAAAGCATTTGAGACATCAGCGATGCCAGGAGATCATTCCCAGTGCACATTTTTCGGTGTACGTTAAGTACATCACAAAGTACTTCTGATGTTAAATGGATGGAATGCATCCCAACCTTTGCTGCAAGTGCTGCAGTGCTCATCCATTGGGTATTTCCAGTCATTAGATCAGCAACCTTTAAGATATCAATTTTACCAAGCAATCAATGACGAAGCGATCTGTCCTTATTTTACAAAATAGAGAATTGTAGAAGAGGGGTTCTTTTAAGAACATGGTTCTGCTATAAGAGGAAAGGTCCCGCTTTACCAATACAAGAAAGCCCGCCAAGCATTCATAAGGCTATTGCAGAAGGGCGGGAGCAATGACAGTTCCACACATGTAATGTCAATTAGAAACAGTTCAGGTGAGTAATTTAGTTTTCCGGCCTGTTGAAGGAGACGAAAGGCAGTGCACCTCCACGTCAAGGTGGAAGGGCCATTCAGGAATCTTCAGAGTGAAGTAATGCCAAAGGTCATCGTTCTGCACAGAACATCTATGAGACCTTGGCCACCTTCCCCCAGTGGAAAGTTGAAAAATTCTGGGCATAGCCAATATTTCCCACTCCAAAATAAATTGATCAGGGCCTTTTGTATTTTGTGTAGGAACAGCTGAGGAGGAAGTATGGCCTTCATCTTGTGCCATAATAAGGAAGCCACCAAGTTGTTAACAATCAGTGCCCTTCCTCGATAAGAAAGTAGCATCAGTAAACGTTTCCTTTTCTGAAGCTTTCTCTCAAGGGCATCACGCAAGCCCTCCAAGTTTTTTTCCTTGCACTGTGGCATCACCGATGAAGACACCAAGGTATTTCAAGCCATCCAAAGACCACGTAAGTTGGTTTGGTTGGCAAAGAGGCAAGATGTGATCCCATCCACACTGCTTGATATTTACGCCAATTTACTTAAGATGAGGAGGCTTTGCCAAAATAATTGGAACAGTTAACCATTTTTCGTTATTATGCAGATTTCTGTACAACCACGCATACATCATTGGCACATGCAGAGACCTTAACAGGGTTCATTCACAAGTTACCATAACCAGACACGATTCCGCTTAACATAATCAAACTAAAAGGGCACTCGGAGGAGCACATACCTCCGCCACGCAATGCCTTATCCACGAGAGCATATCGGGCCCAATACATTTTTGAGATATCGTGCTATATATCGTTTTTGGCCCAATCTCTCAATGGTGAAGAATCACTTAAAAAATTCTAGTCGTCGGATCTGGATCCGGATCTTCACCAAAATCTAATCAGTTTGTCCCTGTCACACACCAAACCTGCCCACCAAATTTCATCCAGATCCGTCACCAACTTTGTGAGATATCCTGCACACAGGTACAGACTTGTACCTGTACCCAAATTATGAATACCCAAATACCCAAATTATGAATACCCAAATACCCAAATTATGAAAAACAGTGAAAATGTAAAATGTGTCCAGGGAGGTTGCAAAGCGACCGAGAATTGAGGGCGCGAAGTGCCCGAAAAATGTAGGGTGGTCTGGGGGCATGCTCCCACAGAAAATGTTTGCTTTCTGGTGTGTCCTCGATGCAATCTCCTGCATTCTAGTGCCAAAATCATCCATATTTTTTTTCAGTCAGAAGATAGGTTTTTATGTCATGTTGTTACTGTTTAGTCCACAGCATGGACTAAAATAAATGAACCAACAACATGAACAAACAAGACATATATTGTATTTTCATCAACAGATCAAATGCAATACAGGAATTTGAACAATCATCATCCTTGTAATTAAGATGTATTATTTCAGCATATTGATAGTATTTCCCAGTATTTTGCGGCAATTTCGTGTGAGGAATGAACCATCAGTAACAAGACATTTAATTTGATCAGGATGATCACCTATAATTGACAAATCGTACTCCGTCTCTCATGTAGGAAGTGCGGAACGATGCAAAGCAATCGGATTTAAGTCGGTATTCAAGGTTATAACATCAGTTAAACCAGTCGCAATGCAATAAGGTTGGAAATGGTTTTTGGTGCCGAGAAATGAAAAAAAAGTGAGAAAATTTAGAGTGAGAACGTGACAACGTGACTTTCAACAGAAAGTCGTGAGTCTCACGGCAAAAAACGTGAGGGTTGACAGGTGTGCGTGAGACAAACAAACAGACAAACAAACAAGAAGAAGACGTCGTGCAGAGCACGATGCTTGCAAAATCCATAAAACAAATTTGACCTCAAAAATAATTGGTAGTTCAATTCAATGACCAAATGTGAAACTCCTCTTAAACTTTCAAGTCAATCGGATGAAAATTGACAATTTTAGAAATCCGGCCTATGTTGACCTTTCGGCCGATGTGGACTATCAAAATAATTGGTGGCTGAATTCAGTGACCTGAAATATAAATCCTCTTCAAATTTCAAGTTAATCGGATGAAAAATGAGGATTTTAGAAATACCACCTTAGTTGTTGACCTTGGGCCTATGTTGACCATTTGGTAGACGTTGACCTCAAAAATAAATGGCTTGTTGAATTCATTGACATGAAATATATATCCTCTTCAAATGTAGGCGACAAACAGACAGACAGACAGACAGACAGACAGACAGACAGACAGACAGACAGACAAACAGACAAACAAAATCGACTAACCAATATACTTGAAAAATCTTTGATTTTGCAAGTAACAAACAAACAGAGAAGGGTGTAAACATAACCTCCTTCACCTTCAGTGGCAGAGGTAACAAGGCTCAATCATCAAAGAATACAATGCACTGGATTGAGGGCAACCCTGTTGAATACCCCTTCCAACCTTTACAAAGGAAGTAAGCTCAGAGTTCACTTTAATAAGCGAGAAAATTTCATTATGCAGTAATTTAACTAGAGACACAAAGGAGGTACCTAATCCAAAGCACTCTAATACCTTCAACAGGTATTTGCGGCGAATGTGATCCAAAGGCTTTCTCTTGGTATAATAAAATTAGACCTAAGTTTTCCTCATCTAACTTGCACACCTCCCATAGGTCTCTAATGCATACAAGTCACATTTTGGCTCGGCGGCTGTAGGGTCTAAAAAATCTACGGCCACTAGCAATTATAGGGCGGCCGCAGTATTTCCACGGTCACACAATGTAGCAGTCACATATGTTTTTATTTTTTGGGTAGCCGCACGGGGTATTTAGAAATTGTGGAGACCGAAAACGTGGGGGTGCCGTACGGTCTTTGATTTGATGTGCGACGGTGACCTTAGGGCTCCCTGCGGCGGCCATAGAATTTTCAAGGCAGACGCAAGGTAGCCTCAAGGTGCCCGCAAGGCGACCGCAGGGGGGCCCTAAGGCGAACGTGGAAATAGTGCGGCCGCCGTAATTTTTTTGGGGTTGGCAAAATTCATTTTTCATTGATAAGAGCCTACGGAAAGCACGAATAACGCAAGCCCACCGTACGCCCTAGTACGTCGACGTGGAACACATCTACGTCATGGCTCAGCTTGTCGAATTGCTACGGCCAACCTAGAAATGAAAAAAGTTATAACTCCGCGCTTTAATTCCACGGAGACCCCTACGGCCTGTAAAAGATAGCCATACGGGTAGGGCCACCTTGAGGCCACCTCAGAAACTCTGCGGCCGCCGCACGTTTCTGTCAATTCAGGGGGGGTACGGCCCCGTATCCTAGCCGTAGAGCAAATGTGACTCATGCTTAAGCAGAAAAATATTGTTATGTTTGTGGGGAAGGTCAAATGACTAGCTGAGATTGGAATGCATAGCTTAGCATGGGCTGTGTATGTGGTTAGGAGCGACAATGACATCACTTTAAGTCAGAGAACCTGTCGTGCAAAGGTGTATTTTTGTTCCCCCCCCCCTTCCCGTACATGGGGTGGGGGGTCGTGATAATTAGCGTTGGGATTATGGGTAAGATCTGTTTGGGAAATGAGGACCCCCCTGTTTGTAACAACCCTTTGTAACCATCCCTGTGTTTGGAAAACGAAGACGTGGCTTTTGCGGTGTTGTATCACGCCATGATCGAAATGGAGGCTGCAGTGAGCGCAAGATGTAACGCAAGAAAAATGCACCAGGGGAGGAAAAAGGGAGCTTTGGTGCTGAGATTATCAGGCTGGGAGAACGACGTTGGAGAATGTAGGGCCCATGGAGATCATGGTGACAAATTAAAAATAAGGTTCGAGGTCACGTGATCGGGGATTATAAAAGAGGCAAGCCTGTGGTGGTCGACCTTCTTCTTCCCCCCTCTTGCTTTGCTCCCTCTCTTGGCTCTGCCTCCATGTTCTACCTGGCATCATCATCTCTCCTCACTGACTTCGCTTGACGTCTATCTCATGGTCGTGTGCCCTGTTTCAACCTGTCCCCTGGTTCCATCACCTCGTGTTTGCTATCTTTGGTGCAGAAGGGAGGTTGGCGTTGGACACTGAGAGATGCATCTGAGGAGATTTGGTCGGTACCGAGTGTTTTGCGCCAAGGGCCGGTGGACATTTTCTTGCCTTCCGCTCATGAGGGACCTTTGCCTGTTCACCGGGTAGATAAGCCTGACCTCTAGGGGATTTTTTGGGTGTCTTGTATTTCCCCCTGTGTTTGTCAAATGCGTCTGTGAGTGGGAGCGCTCCATTTAGGACTTTATTTATTTGTTTCTTGGTGCCTTCTATTTGCTTTGGCTTGATTCCTTTCTTTGTATATAATTGTTGAACATTTGATTATTTTATTTATTGTTGCATTTCCTACATTATTGCATATTTTCTTGGTTTGGGTGATTAAACCCGCAAAATCCCCAGTCAAGTCTCCCGTTGCTTTGCATTTCCGATGTGTGTGAAAGGTTCCCGCCAATAACTCGAACGCCTCGGCTGTAACCGTTTGGCCATCCTTGCACGGTCAGTTTTAACTGGCTGAACATGCGACGATATTGTCATGTATTTGTCTATTTGGGATGCAATAGGATTGATCAGCATGGATGAATGTTTCCAGAAAGGGAGTAATGCGACAAGCTTAGGCTTTAGACAGTATTTTACAGAGTTCAATAAAGCAACCGGGCGGCAGTTGGTAATGAGCTGAGGATCCCCTTTTTGGGGCAGGAAAGCAATTGTAGCTCGACAACAGCTACGAGGCAATTTCCCACTCTGGAGATTTTCGAGAAAGACAGTCAAAAGTTCTGGGCCTAATAATGGCCAGAAGGCTTTATAAAATTATCTTGGTAGGCCGTTTAGTCCTGGGGATTTTCCATATGGTGGGGAAACAAAGGAATTGGTGAGTTGTTTCAAGGAAAGAGGGGAATCGAGCTGTTCTCTTTGATTGCTATTAGGTGTTGGCAAGTTGGAAGTGAAGAAACGCAAAGCATCGTCATCAACGTCACTTGCTAAGAACAGGGTTGAGAAGAAATTCTGGACTTCACTCTTGATATCATTTTGTGTGGATGTAACATAGCCAGTTTCGAGTTTCAAAGCCTCAATTTGTCTCGGATGAGAGTTCTGCTTGGCAAAGTCAAAAAAGGCGAGTGGGTGCATCGTGCTTGTATATATGATCCATACGCAAGCGGACCATTGACTTTGCTTGGAAGTCGACCAAGTCGTTGAGAGTTGACGTTTTATTCAAATAGCAACATCTCAATGTTAGGTGTAGAAACATTTGCTAAATCTGACTGTCGACTAAAGATTTATTTTTCTAAAATCATTCTTTCCCTCTTAACATGTGAAGATGAGAAATGTGGAAACTGGAGGCAGAATGCAGTAATCTCTGCTTTAGCATAGTCCCACCACATTCCAGGACGACTAAAATTTATCTTTCTATCTATTAAATTACTCCAAATTAATTCAAAGGCCTCGCAAAAGGCATTATTTTCTGACAGATTGACATTAAACTTCCAGTACGGTCTAGCGTGTTTTTATGTAGCAAGTTTAAAAGAGAGTGATACAAGCAGGTGATCAGAAAAAAAAGAAGGAAGGTACTATATCAGACTTCAATGTTACATCAAACATTGGAGGGTTGACATAAATTTTGTCGAGTCGAGCAAAAGTGTGCATGTTACTAACATACAGAGACCAAGTAAATTGTCGCAGTCCAGGATGCTGTATTCTCCAAGCATCGATCAGTCCTACTTTTCTTGTTAGTTTTTTTTTAAAGGTTTAGCCGACCTTGGGTGTGGCTCTGCAATGTTCCTGTCCAAATTTGGATCAAGTGTGTGGTTAAAATCACCATCCATTAGAAAGCAATAGTTGAAATCTATAAGAGGTAAGAAGGAATCCACTTCTTCAAAGAAAGTAAAGTGTTCTGTATTACTGGGAGCATACACATTTAGAATAACAAAGGATTTATCATTAACTAGACGACCCGTGAACCCGTTGGGTTCCCGTTGTGACAGCAGTTGATGAAAAAAAAAGACACAAAAATTTTTATATTATTTCGTGGTCAAACTTTAACCTGAAGTAAATTTGAGCATTTACCTCAGGAGTCATCGTTCGGCCAACCGGTTTCTCGAGGTATATCAACACAATCTCCATGGTTTGTCCTTGCGCTTTATGGATCGTCATACTAAAACTTGACTGAATCGGGAATTGATTTTTTAATAATTTTTTCGTTGCCCGATTTGAATGAAACTTAATATTGCGCGTCAATGTGAAAAAAAAACAAGTGAAATCCTTCAATACAGCGTGTGTGGTGAAGCAAATGAGTACACTAATGTTAAAATATGCAATTTATGCTTTTTCAGTTGAAAAACAATTAAAAAGCGTACTTAATATTTGAAATGTAAAAATCTTGTTATTATTGTGATGAGCCTTTATATATAACAGAAGGAATGAAATCGTTCGGTACAGCGTGGCAGGGAGCCGCAAAAGAATGATGGCATAAGAAGAACTTAGCTTTCAGCATTCGGCGATCAGCGCGAAATGCGATGGTGGGCGGAAATGACGTCTTTCGGCGCGAAATGCGATGGTGGGCGGAAATGACGTCTTTCGGCGCGAAATGCGATGGGTGGCGGAAATGACGTTTTCTTTCGTTCGTACATGAGAGGGGTGCGTTTCTTGGTTTTTCCCGTCAAGTTCAATAAATTAAATGGTTTTCACATATATAACACGTTAGTTTCACAAATTTCCATTGAAAACTCGGGTATTTCCGTCAATTCTCGCTATTTCCGTCTAGGTTACGCACTGCATCTACCGGACGGCCGTCATTGGCTGTCTTGAGGCACGTGGGGGGGGGGGGGGGGGGGACACCGGAGACGTGTGTATGACACCGGGGAGATTTCAAACTCGGTGCAATTGTATACAGCGCACGCGCTGTAAAAACGGAGAAAAGAAAGTCGAAGAAATTATTGTGCAAACATAATTTTATTTATTAAGGAACACGGAAGTATTAGATCAAAATGGCGATGTTTATTTTATGCTGAAAAATAAATTGTTCTTGCTATATATAAATGGGTTTTTGAGATTTAAAATAAATCATTTCAAGAAAAAAAAAAAAAGATAGCTCCAGGGAACTATATACCGCTGAGGTTTGTTTGCATTGATCAAATTCTCCCGAAGAGTACTTGACTGAATCGGGAATTGATTTTTTTAATAATGTTTTTTCGTTATTCATACGTGAAGCAGCACGTACCTTGTCATATCCGATAATGTTCCCGATTGCCAGTGCAATCGCCTCCACGGAGACACCTTCTGGTGGGGAACACGCCACCTCATGCTTGCGGGATATCTGCTAGAACGCAGCATATTGCTGCGAGCGAGTAACCACCATATTAATACAGCCTCACTACCCTTTCCGAACCGGGGAAGAGGAAGTGGGCAACATACTCCAGCTTTCCACTTTGGGAAAGAGGGAGTTAACAAAACGAACTCAAGGAAAGATAAGCAAAAATAAATTAAACTCGAACTACGTTGTCGATGGCACACCATCGCATATTCCCGCGCGCACTGCTTTGTCCCATTAACGCTAGGTGGAAATATATTTCTTGTGCAAAATGGATTGACTATTCTTTCTATTTTTTTTTAAAATCGACCCCCATGACCCCAACCCCTCTGGCCCGGCCCTAGAGGTCATATCAAAAATCCAAAAGTGTTGTGCACTTCCCATACATATATCTACTATGTCCAAAGTTTCAAGTTCCTATTTCAAACGGTGTAGGAGGAGTTACAGGGTAAGACAGACGGACGTATGGACGGACGGACAGACGGACGGGCGGCGGAGACAATCACAATATTCCCGCTTTTCTTCGAAAGCGTGGGAATAAAAATAAAACAGGTTTCAAGCACAAAGTGAAACGACCAACAGGGCACCGACCCCCAAAAAACGACGGAACACTTACCAGCACCACTTTACATGTTCTCTCTCCCTCTCTCATCTCAAAGAGGAAAAGGAAAGAGAAAGGGAAAGGGAAGGGAAAAAGAAAGGGAAAGGGAAGGGAAAGAGACAATTCAAGCACAATAAATGAATAATCAACACAAATAACGGAGAAGAAGGAAGGGGGAGGATGATGAGGGTTGAGGAGAGGGTAAAGCTATATAGGATGGATGGGGAGGAAGGAGAGGATGGAGGACAGAGGAGAGGAAACGAAGGACAAAGGGGAAGGATACAGAATGAGGAAGAAAGATGATGAAAACAGAAAAAAGTTAGAGCAACACAACACCGAATGACACACTCGCTCACAGACGCCATGACACCACACAGAGAGGGATAGAGAGGGACAGATATATTTTTGTGTCTTTTTATTCTAAAAAAAGAGAAAAGAAAACTCCCAAATGGGAGTAACATTCTCATTTCAGGGAGAGAAAGAAAAACAAAGAAACGATTTCTGAAGAAAAGGTTAATAGAGTGGATTACATCCAAAAAACTTCACAAAAACATAAACATTTCTCTCGGACTTTACCAATCACTTCCTTCCGACACCATTTTGATTCAAACTGTGGTGGCTTTCCAGTTACTGAAAAGAAAGCAAAGTACAATTTAACACGACTTATTACAAGATTTTAAAACAAAAACAAAGCATCTTCATCATTTACTCCAACACCATCAAGTTTCCTTTTCCTTGACTTATATACCGCCATCTTTGCCTGAGCAAGCAGGAAATTGGCTAACACAGCATTGGAATTTTTGTGTGGGATATCCAATCCGTAGATGAACACACAAGTGTTAAAAATCAAACCAAACCTCACAAAACAATTCCGAAGTAAAATAAATAAAGGAGCCAACCGTTGGCATTCAACATAGATGTGACAAAGGTTTTCAAGTTTCTTACAAGAGGGACATTCATCTACCAGAAGATTTGAAAAACGGTGTAACAAGTGATTCGAAGGAAGAATCCAGTGTACTAGTCTCCACTGGAGGTTGCCATGCTGTGGCGTTCCAGGAGGGTTATAAAAACCTTTCCAGTTAGGAAAATAAGGGGGAGAACAAGTTAAGAGGTCTCTCCATCAAATCCTCTGCTGCATTCTTTGAGGTCTTTCTGTATTAAGAAAGCCATTGAAGCCTACGTTAAAAGGGGTACAAGGAAGAGAGCTGGCAAGAGAAAAACTGCATACGAGTTCAGCAAAGGTACAAAGAGAAGATATTAGGTCTGTATTTTGTCTATTGCTTTGCTGGCCTTGCTCCCAAGCAGGTGCAAGCTTTGTGCATGCACAAAACACGTGACGAAATATGCATGCCACAATTCTAGAAGATCGCACACCAACCAAGCTTGCCAGTGCGTCGGCTCCAATCCAACTGCAATTTGGGCTAAAAAAAATATCTGCGACAGATTTTACATTCTTATCAGCAAAGCATTGGATAAGACACCTATAAGCAGGCATATCGTGGAAATTGGAGTTGTAAAAAAAAGGTTCTTCCAGAAACATTTGCTTAGTGTAAGAATGTGTAGCTCTTGTTATTGTCAGAGTTTGCCATGCATTTCGCATGCTCTGATAGAAACCAGAGAGGGGAGATGTGTCGATTTTTGGAAATGTCCATCAGGAAAAGAGAGTGGTTATAACCTAGTCTCCCAGCCTGTTGCAAAAGGTGACGAGCAACGTTGACCCTTGGTGGAGAGGGTCGCAGGTATAGCATGTGAAGAGCAAATGAGAGTCTAAAGGCTATCAGCCAGCTCTTTACATCGACGAGGCCTTGGCCTCCATCAGTCAGTGGTAAACTGAGGACCCCGGGTCACAGCCAGTGTTTTCTACCCCAGAAAAAGAACACAAAGCACTTCTGGAGCTGTTGAAGGAATGCCACTGGAGGATGCAACATGAAGAACCTGTGCCATATGGTGGAAGCCACCAAAGTGTTGCTGACTAAGACCCTTCCACGACATGACAGTTGTGTGATCAGACCTTTCCATTTTTGCAGTTTACCCTCAACAAGCTCTAACAGACCAGCCCAATTCGTTGCTACTGTGGTATCATTACCCAAGAATACTCCAAGGTATTTCACGCCACCGTCGGCCCATGACAGCGGAGCACGGAGTCTTGGTGCCAAGCAACACAATGGACCGAGCCAAAGGGTGCTCATTTTGTTCTCATTTACTTTGGCTGAATAAGCCTTTTCAAATAAAGATAAACAATAATGAATAATGATGTTAATATCATTGAGATCTTGCACAAATACTCATACATCATCGGCATATGCCAGTACCTCGATGGGTCCTTCAAGAAGGGACAAACTAAACCCCGTTAGTCTACAGCGCAAAGAAACCAGACCAGTAAGGGTTCGATTGAGGGAGCATAACGCAACCCAGAAAAAGGGCAACCTTGTCTAATTCCCCTGTTAACAGACAAAGATGTAGCAAGTTCATTGTTTATCTTAAGCACACAATAAGTATTGTTATACATTATTTTAATATAAGAGATGATGGTCAAACCAAGTCCAAACTGCTCGAGTACTTAAAAAAGGTACCGATGGTCGACGCGGTCAAAGGCTTTCTCCTGATCAAGGAGAAGAAGTCCCAAATATTTAGGGTTTTCCTTGCACAGTTCGATAATGTCTCTCATAAAGGAGATGTTGTCATAAATGGAACGTTTTGAGACACGGTAACATTGGTCTTCCTTCAACAACGAGGATAGACGAGTAAGTCGCAATGCCAGGGTTTTTGAGAATACCTGAAAGTCAGTACATAACAAGGAGATAGGACGCCAGTTTTCAATAAATAGCAGATCTCCCTTTTTTGGGATGAGGGTGACAACAGCTCGTCAGCAACTCTGAGGGAGCTCTCCAAGCTGGCAACTTGCGTTCAGAATGTTAATCAGTTCGGGACCCAATAAGTGCAAAGCTTCTTATACAATTTGGTTGTAAGTCCATCCAAACCAGGTGCTTTCCCAAATGGCAAGGCTGTGCTGGACAATGCCAAGCTCATCCAAGGTAATGGGTCTTTCCAGGTGGGAATGCCCATCTTCACATAACAATGGCAGGCCTATGGAGATAGAGGTGACAATGACAGGATTTATTTGTTCCATTGAATATATTATAGAGAGGAATATTCCTTGGTGAAAAGTTTGATTGCTGATTGCGTGAAGGTAATGGATGAGTCTACCAATCGCGACTGAGAAAGATGCTTTCGAGGAAGATGTTTTTCTCAGGAAAATAAGTACTTGGTTGGAACGTATGCCTCGTTCAGGTGCCATACCCTCATCTGAACTAAAGCACCACGTGCATTCCTCTCGGTTATTTCCTTTAATAAAGACTGTTTCTCAGATTTTACTTTAATAAAGACTGTTTCTCAAATTACCAACAATAATAATTAGACAAATCTGCAAATCAAGTGTTTGGAGGAATTTTCTCAGTTCGGCAAAAAAGGAGATCCGCTCGTCCTTTTTACTTGGAGTGTACACATTGAGGATTGCAAACATGACCTGATAGAGAATGTCACAGAGGCAAGGTGTCCATCAATAACATTAATAAATTTAAGGTGGGACGGTTGGAAATGTTTCCCAAAGACAAGCATGATGCCTGCCTTCGCCGAGGAGCTGTTACTAAAGAAACATTCCTTATCCATAAATTGTCACCACCGAACCTGAACAGATCTCTTGTAACAAGGACATGTCGCGATCGTTGATCTCTACCTGCTGTTTAATATGGATCTTGTGGAGCGGACTTCCACCACCATTAACATTTACTCATCCAATCCTGAACTGACCATGAGGAAAATAATAGCTTCCAAGAACAAGATGAAAGGGGAATTGTTTTTTTAAAGGTCTTTTTCACCTTGATGATCATTTTATTAAATGGTGACAATGTGTCTCGTGGAAACCGAATGAGTCAGGTTTATGTACAATACCCCTGAGCACAGTCAAGGAAGGACGGTAGATCTGGAAAGTATTCCGTCTGGTTTAAACTGCGTTTCCTGTATGTATTGTGTAAGAAGAGTGTTATTTGTTCAGGGGAGGTAGGACTTCGACTGGTCAGCTTCTCCACTGTTTCCACCTGACTGTTTGCTTCCTCCAGGTCAGATTCATCAGAATCAGTTTAAATTTCTGACTCACACAAGCTTGTACAGTCCTGCATATCGATACTTTCATCAGTATGGATACACAGATCGGTACTGGTTACGACGTCTGTGTGCTCTTCCACTGTGGGGAGATCGCTTTGTGAAATAACGGAAATAATCAGTAGATTTGCTGAAATGGAAACACCATCAGCAGATGCAGCAATATTGTTTTCCTTGACCATAACAGTGTTATCTGTCTCCAGTGGAGTGGAGTTATATACGTAATACTTTGGGGGTCTCTCTTGGAAAACATCTAACACTTTGGAGGTGGGGGGGGGGTGTCTCATAAAACATCCATTTTAACATTTCCTGCATTTCCAGCTTTACCAGGTGATGAACTGGGAGCAGTAAAAGGATGAACATTTGTTTCGCTATTTCCTGCTGACAAGGATTCAGGGTTAACATTTGCCAAAGTGACAGCAGGTTCATCGACTTGTCGTCTGTACATCACTGTCAATGGACTTTCCAATAGGAGAGTCTTTAACAAGTGAACCAGATTTGTTTACTTTGATAACGGGTAAAATTGTCTCTGTAAGGGAAACATTTATGTCCCCACCTGAAAGTGGGCTGAACTTGTTGGCCGTAGGTACCGGGTCCATTCTGGGTAAGCCTTGTAAAGTGACGTCATTTACGACTGCGGGAACATTACCGACAGATTTCTTATTTGTAAATGCCACCTTCTTCTGAGTTAAAAGACCATCAGGTAAGGTCTTTCTCTTCCTTGATGAAACAATGGTGAAACCATCCCAAACATTTGTTGTACTGTTTTGACTATCGGACTGAGAAGACTGGGCGTCATTACTGGTTGCGGAATAAGGTGTGTTTCATCGTTCGAGGTAGCCTTTGGGCAAGAACGTTTCAAGTGTCCAAAATTACCACATTCAAAACATTTCAAGGTGTCAGTGGTTACGTATGCTTGGTAATCATGATTATAAATTTTTTCAACAATGTTCAAAGTCCTTTCATTGCTAGAGAGAGGAAGTGCCGGATAAGCTTATCTCCGAAAAGTCATCACGTTGCTTCACCCGGTCATCCTGGCAATGTAAAGGTAACATGGTGATTTGGAAACCACAGCACCATAATGCGATGTTCAGAGATCAGTCTCTCATTTTACAGGAAAGGAGGAGCGCTCGAGATAATGACCTTCACGGCCGGTGTGTCGAGAGGAGAGATGAGCACGAAATGTCCGTCATCTGATGATAGTCTCGTGGATACGATTTGTTTGGAACCAGTTTCTGCCCCCCCTGGATTATTTTTTTTTTTGGGAAAATTATTTTTTTTTAAAAAAAAAACCCAACATGTTTGTTCATTTGCGAGGCTGCATGAACTTTGTCAACACCGACTATGTTATCTGTAGCAAGAACGAGATCCTCGATGCTGATGTCGTTGGGCGGAACGCAGAAAATGCCGTGTTTACGTGTTAATGCTTCAAATTCCGCATGACGGGAATACAAAGTCAAACTAAGTGAGGGGTGATTATTCTCATGCAGTAATTAAATACGAGCTGAGACAGGTTTTCAAAGAGATAAACACAACAACATTGAAGAAAAACGATCAACTGGAGGCCGGGATGGGCCGTCATCTAAAAGCTATCCACAATGTAGCTGTGGGCTCTCTCTCTCTCTCTCTCTCTTCTCCAGTCGGATCTCTCGGTCTGCTCGTTCCTCTCGTCTCCTCCTCTCTCGCTTCCTTCTCTCGTCTCTTTTTCTCTCTCACTCTCTCTTTCTCTCTCTCTCTCTCTCTCTCCCTCTCTCTCCTCGCTCCTCTCTTCAGGAAAAAGAAGGAAGCAAGAAAGAAACGAGGGAGAGGGAAAGGAAAAGGGGGGGGGGGGAGAGGAGGTAGAGCTGAAACAAAAAGGCAAACAACGAAAATAGTGAGTACAGAGGGATGGGGTGACGACAACGTGATGGAAGGCGAAGTGCTGGGTCCAACGAAAAGGGGAAGGTGGGGGCAAAGATGGCATCCACAAGCAGACACCATGACAGTCAGACGAGAGAGGGAGAGAGAGAGAAGGGAGAGAGAGAGAGAGAATGGGAGAGAGAGAGAGAGAGAGAGAGAGAGAATGGTGTGTATATATTATATAACAATACATAGTCCTCCATTGACAGGAATAAACTTTACCAAAGTTTACATGCATTTGGCTTCCCTGATAGATTGAGAAGGCAATGCAAATTATGTATTAAAATTACCTCTGCAGTTGTATTAACTCCTGAAAGAGAGATTGCAACTTTTCAAATCGACAATGGAGTTATTTAAGGTTGCTCGCTCCTTACCTGTTTACTATTGCTTTGGACTTTGCCCTAAGAACTGTGATTGAAGACTGGGATGGTTTAACTCTCCCCTCGTGTAGAAGTAGCATAAATCAAGCCCAGCACATTTATGTC
>CM068958.1:112834539-112850680 GCA_035128595.1 Eptatretus atami | reverse complement strand
AAAAGAAGCAAAAAAGAAAACAGGGGAGAGGGGAAAGGGAAAAGGGGGGGGGGAGAGGAGGTAGAGCTGAAACAAAAAGGCAAACAACGAAAATAGTGAGTACAGAGGGATAGGGGTGACGACAACGTGATGGAAGGCCGAAGTGCTGGGTCCAACGAAAAGGGGAAGGTGGGGCAAAGATGGCATCCAACAAGCAGACACCATGACAGTACAACGAGAGAGAGAGAGAGAGAGAGAGATCGCGAGAGAGAGAGAGAGGAGAGAGAGAGAGAGAGAGAGAGAATGGTGTGTATATATTATATAACAATACATAGTCCTCCATTGACAGGAATAAACTTTACCAAAGTTTACATGCATTTGGCTTCCCTGATAGATTGAGAAGGCAATGCAAATTATGTATTAAAATTACCTCTGCAGTTGTATTAACTCCTGAAAGAGAGATTGCAACTTTTCAAATCGACAATGGAGTTATTTAAGGTTGCTCGCTCCTTACCTGTTTACTATTGCTTTGGACTTGCCCTAAAGAAACTGTGATGAAGACTGGGATGGTTTAACTCTCCCCTCTGTGTAGAAGTAGCATAAATCAAGCCCAGCACATTTATGTCCACCCCTTTGCTGATGACATAGTGCTCCTTTCAGACATGTTAAGCGAAGTTGAACTTATACTTCACAAGGTTGAAACTGCTGCTCGGTCTATTGGGCTCATACTCCAATGCTTAAAAGACTAAGCATGCTGCACATCAATACTTCTGCTGAGTGGTGCTCTCCTCACTGTTGCCCGAAGTCCGATAGAGAGAGAGAGATGACTTTAAAATACCTCGGCTTCCTATACCAACATGCAGCGTGACTTAGAATGCAGAACATTTCAGCTTGAGCAGTAGTTCATGTCCTCCATAAAGTTTGGAGATCTCCAATTCGCAGAGTAAGTTAAGGGTCTCAAAACTACCGTTGAGTCGCATCCTTCCTCTGGGTGCGATCCTGACCTTGACCCAAACATTGGCGAAATCACTGGATGGTACCTTCACCCGATTGCTTTGAAAAGTTCTGAATGTTTCTTGGCCAGATCATATCACTAAAAGGGATCTTCATGGTTCTTTGCCCGCATCTCTGCTATTTGACGGGGAACTCCGCATTCGACTTGCTGGCCATGTGAAGCGACATGAAAAACTTGCAAAGAAAGTTCTATGGTGGAGGCCTGAAGAACCACGGAGAAGGGTTGTCCCCTCAATTACCGTGCAAGAGAATCATCGAGAAGGACATCAGGTAGGTGAGGGGCGTTGATTTCGTCAATGCCACGTCTCATCATGTCACCATAATAAAGAGATGCTAAAAGAAAAGAGAAGAATATATTAATGCCCTCTCGAAACTCTTCCTGTTATGAAAGCAGCAGAAAAATTCATCATTTCAATTAAAATAAAATCTTTTTGAGCTAAATTATTCGTATGAAAATGCTGGTCTTGTTCAAATCATTATATTTGGACGTTTTCTGACCTTTACCTCAAACAATGGAAGGAATGCCAGATTACAACAAGAGAGATAAGTATAATCTTTTTCATGGACATGATTTTGACACCCTGCTCTTTCCATCGTTTTGAAAGATTGCTCTTCTCACTTTTATAGGCATTTTCCAGTGCTATATCAAACTGATTGCATGCTCAGAGTTTCGCTCAGGGAATCAGTGTCAAAATTCACTAGGTCTTGATACACGAATTAGAACTTAATATGAAGACGAACTCTTTAACAAGAAGTAAAATTAAGAGGCTGAAGATGAAATCAAGGCACAAACTAATTGTAGCCCCAACTCAGCAGGCAAATTTAGTACTCAAATGACAGGTTCAGTGGAGTTTAAAACAGCTTGCCAAACAAGTTCTAAGATATATATATATTATATATATATATATATACACATCACAATGTCGAAGAAGTGCCCTTCTAGTTTTTACTGTTATGATCGAAGAACAAGGAAAGGATTTAGTTTTGAGAAAATCATCCAAGGCAGTGACTGGCTTTGGAGACCTTTCAGAGATTTTTTAGTCCAATATTGGTTACGGCTAAGCATTAAGGACAAGGAACTTCAGTCACTCATCTCTCCCAGAAAATGACCATATAAGAAAATTAGATTGGATGCTTATAAAGGACAAAATCGGTGTGCTGGACCTAGGCTGGTGGAGAGGATTGGTGATTGAACATAAAAAAAACCTTGTTTTTGAGTGGTTTGCAAGAAAGTAGTTGGAATTACAACATGCAACTTGATTTTCAGAGATTCACAAGGAAGGGGGTGGAATTACATGTGCAACTTGATGGGACTCGGCCGAATCAGAGAGCAAGACCAGAAGAAAGGTGCTGCAAAAGAGACCACCAACCTGTTTGCAATGAGAAAGTAGCAGGGCCCTGTGCTTTTGTTTATTTGTGGGAGATTCCAATGATGAAGAAAGCTAATTAGGTTCACTGCATCCAAGAGAGACAGGTGTGGATGCAGAGATATAGTCAAAAGGGGAGAGCAGACACCCCAATTAACTTATGTGCAAAGGCTTTGTAAGAATATCACATTTCATAAGTGGAGGCCAGCTTTGATTACAGTCTGTCCAGGAGAGGTCATGGTTGATGGGGAGCGACGAATCCATGAGTGAAGCTCTTCCAGTAGTTGATCAAGAAAATGGACAGGTGGATCATTAGGTGATTATATTTTTTGGAAAAATGGTGAAAATGTGAGAATGTCTGGATTGAATTGCATTTGAAAGTGTCAGATGAGCATCTGTTCCTTTTCAGGTCAGCAGAGTTTGAAGCAGCCGCCGCATCCTGTCAAATGGATGCCGTATCATACCACATTAATGGTGGAGGTCCTCCACAAAGGGGAAACAAGAGTTTTCCAAAGCATCAGAGAGTTCCTTTATATTTTTAGCTTGAAAGAAAGGCAGCTTCTTCTGTTACATTTGTCATGTCATAAAAAAACTCAAACTATAACTTAACTCTTGATTCTTAAGCACAGATCTCCTTTATAGTTAAAACCATCGTTTTTCCTTTAATAAGAGGACCACCATCAGGTAAACTCTGTCCGTCATCATATATACATATAATATATATAATATATATATATTATATATAATTATATATATATAAATAAAACTATGTATAATACATATATATATATATAATATATATATATATATATATACATACGAGGTGTGTTCAAAAAGTATCCAACTTTAATTTTTCGTGCGTAAACAAATGAAGCGAGGGAGGCGTGGTTTGGTGTACGTTTGGAGGCAATCCTAATCCGTATGCGTGAATATTTTCCCGCCTGCAGAAGCTGTCAGTCGCCGACAGACCGCCGATGAGTGAGGAAGTGTAAGTGAGTGCCGTCGGATTTTCGTTTTGACAAAATGACGGATCACTATAGTCTCATCGCCCAGTGATCACTGTGTGAAGAAGTTGGGATCGCTGTTCACAGTCTCCAGCATGTCCTGTGCGATCTCCAAACGGAGTTGCTTCTGCTCGCTCGTTAGCAGCTTTGGCACTAACTTCGCTGAGATTCTCCTTAAGCCCAAATCCTCAGTCACAATGGAATGAACGGATCCAATGCTGACGCCCGCATCGTCTGCAAGTTCTCTGATCGTAATTCGACGATCCTGCATCAGCAGGGTCCTCACTTGGTCAATGACGATCTCATTTCGGGAGTGTTGAGGCCTACCGAACGTGCTTCACTTTCACTGATGTGCGACCATCTTTGAAGCGGTTGTACCATTCTTTTATCTGTGTGGTGCCCATTGCTTAGTCCCCAAAGGCCTGTTGAATCTCGCGATCGTTTCCATTTGGGGAATCGCCAAGCTTTACACAAAATTTGATGCAGTAGCGTTGTTCAAGTTTTCCGTCATTTGTCAAAAACGAAAATCCGACGGCGCTCACTCAACTTCCTCATTCATCGGCGGTCTGTCGGCGACTGACAGCTCTTGCAGGCGGGAAATATTCACACATACGGATTAGGATCGCCTACATACGTGCACCAAACCACGCCTCCCTAGCTTCATTTGTTTACGCCCACGAAAAATTAAGGTTGGATACTTTTTGAACACACCTCGTATATATACATATATTATATATATAAATATATGATATGTGTATATATATATATATAATATATGTAAATATATATATATATATATATATATATATATATGTATACACATATATATACACACACACATAATATATATATTATATATATGTATATATATAGATATATATATATATATATACACAATATATATAACACACACACATATAATAATATATATATATATATATATATATATATATATATATATATATATGTATATATAGATATATATATATATATATATAAAACACATATACATATATATATGTATATATATACATAAATATACACATTTATAAATACAAAAACACACACACACATATATATATACATATACAGTATATATACATATATACCGTATATATATATATATATATTGAGGCCCGCGAGAGGAGTGATGTAAGCGACATTTTTTAATGATATGATGATGATAGGCTCGGATGATCGGGTAAGGGTTAAAATAGTGCTATATGCACTTGACTCAAAATTGGCCATGTGTCCCTTACATCACTCCTCCTCCAGGCGCCTCATATATATAATATTATATATATATATATATATTATATATATATATATATATATTATATATACATAAATAATATAAACAATATATATATACATATATATACATATACTGTTGTTGTTGTTGTTCCTCTTTCGCGCTTGCTCCCGTTAGGGTCGCCACAGCGGATCATCCGTTATGATCCGCACACTGATTTGCATAGGTTTTACGCCGGATGCCCTTCCTGACGCAACTCTGGTCGCCTCTTACGACACAGGGATAAGGATTGGGTTTCGCCATGATTCCGGGCTGCCCTACACCCTCCCATAGCACGGCCCAGCACAGAGGGCCCGTCCTCAAGCGATCCTCCAACCCAAGCCTTCCGAGTAGCCGGATTACAGGCGCACGCCACTACGCCCGGTTATATACATATCTATATACATATATACATATATATATATACATATATATATATATATATATATATATATAGTTACAGTGCGGGTCGGCCGCGAAGCCGACTGCTCTGACGGAGCCGCAAGTCGAGTCGGCCCGACCGATCGCCTGCATATTGATCGCCGCCCGGATAACTCCGAGCCGACGGGTCCTTGTGCAAGAACCGAAATACGCCAATGGGCAGACCACGTGGGGTAGGGTCGATTGCCAATCTTCAATTTACCTAAATACCCATGTGATCCAACTACCGGGGTTATCCACCCTCGACGGAACTCGTACGGAACAAGCGGCTTAAGTGAGCCTGTCCCGTGCGCGATTCCGAGTGGCTTAATCGCCGAGACTGTCGGTCCGAATGTCCCCCTTTTACGGCAAACCAACGGCTTTCTAACTCCCAACACACGAAATGCTCAGTCAATGAAAGAATCAACGCGACGAGCTGAAAACATTTAACAATTGGGGTATTTATTAATAATAATGCGGAACTAGGGAAGCACGTAAGAGCAGAACTATACCGACTATACGAAATGCAATGCAATCATTTACAGCACACACAAAGCACTTAACAGTTTCCTACTTATTAGACGGGCCACGGACACACGTATGCACACACACACACACACAAGAAATGGTGGCTGATGCCTTTAATAACGGACTCCAGCTCGGAGGACAGATGAGCTGAAACCCAGAACCTATCTCGAACATCTCCACCTCGTGTGGTCTTCAAGCTGTTTGGACCCGGGCTCCAGCGAGAGCGAGCTGGATCCAATCGCCGTGAGCCACGATCCTTCCCGAGCTCCAGCGAATCCTCTCGCGCTTCTGAACACGTGCTGGTCAGACGAGGCGCCGATCCTTCCGTCGATGCGTCGCTTCCCCGAGGAACCACCTCCAAGATGAGGCCGATGAGTCGCACCAAGCCGGGAACCAAGCGGAGAACAAAGAGCTCCACGAACCAAGAAGAGCCAGCCGAGCAACCAGCTCAACTCTCTTCCGATGACCAAAGCCTCTCACAACACGAACCAAGAGCAAGAAGCCACCACCAGCAGCTCGAGCCGAGCAACCAGCTCAACTCTCTGCCGATGAACAAAGCGAGGACCAAGAACTCCGAGCCGAGCAGCACGAAGCCTGCTGAAAAGCCAAGCTGAAGCAAAAAGCTTTCAAAAAGCCTCAACCCTAACCCGAGCCAAGCAGAAGCCGAAGCTCTACCGAACAAACCAGCCCGAACAAAGCAGAGGATCTCTTCATTATTCTTATCGGCCCCTCCCCCGCTCCCGGCGTGACTCATGCCTTCGGCTCCATCCCCGCTCAACCACGGGTGGGAGGGAGTTGTTGACGTCATGAATCACGGGACGGAGGGCTCTTCTTCCTCTTCGCAGAAGAGGGGGAGGGCGTTCCATTGTTATGATCGCTCCCTAACTATTAAATTGAATCTCGCAGCGCACTTAATCGATTTCTGCCCATTAATCAATGGAAGGTGAACTATCTAGGGAACAAGCACTTATCGGCATAACTGACGAAAGGAACCTGAATGTGTGTGTGCAATCGAATTCCCAAATTCGTAACAATATACAGTATATGCCTGGTGGTGGCTCAATGGTTTGGGTGGCGGGCTTGGGATCCGAGGGTCCTGAGTTCAAACCCCACTCAGCTGTTGAATTAATACCAGGTGGGGTTAACAAAACCTGTCATCCTTCAGAGGTTGGCAAAATGAGTGCCAGCATGCTGTATACTGTGTCGGAGTGGTGACCCACCCAGGATTTTCCAGATAGCCAAGGAGACTGCTTAAGCAGCACCAACGCTCTCGCACAGAGTATGGTCCCGATGGATGGATCTATATACATATATATATATATATATATATATATATATATATATATATATATACTGTATATAATTATTATATACTGTAATATATATATATATATATATATATATATATATATATATATATTATATATGTGTGTGTGTGTGCCTGGTGTTGGCTTACTGGTTCGGGTGGTGGGCTTGGGATCCTATGATCCTGAGTTCCAACCCCACTCGGCTGTTGAATTAATACCAGGTGGGGTAAACTCTGCCTGTAATCCTTCCGAGGTCGGCAAAATGAGAGTCAGCATGCTGGTATACTATGTTGGAGTGGCGACCTGTCCAGGATTGTGTTTAATAGCCAAGGAGACTGCTTCGTCAGCACCAACGCTCTGCACAGAGTATGGTCCCGATGCATGGATGGATATATATATATATATATACACACACAAATATGTGTGTGTATGGACCCACAAATCAGAAACCCCGACCCCGTCCCCTTCCATGGAAAAGGGTGGGTGCCCAAATGTGAGAGAGGGGGAAAGACTCTTTATAAGTGCGTGAAAATGAGCTGTGTTCATCTTGGCTTCGTTGTTGAGAGAGTCGCTTGACCTCTTCGAGAATCGTCCCTCTTGTCATCCCCTGGAATGGGCCTGGTGGGCCTGGGCTTGTCACTTATCATCTTAGGATCCAGAAGGAAAAGATAAGTTACCACCTTGCTCTTGTTAACACCTTGCTCTCGTCAGTGTCTTTGGCTGGGCTCTTTCAACTAATTGTCTAGGGTCCGCAGTGTGACACAGCAGCTCGGAGTCATGCGCATCAGAGCCATCACCATGTTGAGATGGACCACAAATAGACATTGTGCCAGAGTCGTTGGAGCGTCAGCTCAGCTGAGCAGATGCAAGGTGTGCCGGGTCACAATTGGTCCCCATATTCTTCACTCTTTCTCTCATCTTTGTCAATGTCTGGATGTTTGATTGGCGCCACATTTGTAAATTGTTACTTTGACTGCATCAGAAATCCAAGGGCAGGAATATGCTCACCGGGGATAAGTGGGAATGTTCATTGCCTTGAAAATACATGCCCTGTGATTTGCCTTGTAAATACATGTCCTCTGAATTACCCCTGTAAACATGTGCCTGTTTTTACCTGTGACATGTTGCAGGTCAACAAGAGCTTCACATGTTTGTTGTTGCTGTTGTTGTGGTTCTTGTTGGGGAGTCGATTTTTGAAATGCGCACCATTGGTCGGACAGCTGCCGGACCCTCCCCACATTTGTCGCTTGACTCCACCCACCATGGCACCCAGACAGAATAAAAATGACCGCCATCTTGGTTTTATGGTGGGCCTCAGAAATCAGGCCTGTATGTCTCTGCTTATATTTATTGCCCAGGTTTGTTCCATCATATTTCCATTGGCTTTGATTAAGTTGAGTGTTACTCATGATGAGGGAACCTGAAAAATATAATCAATGTCGAATAAAAATTATTAGTCAGGTTTATTCAAGCCCTTCAGCATGCACGGTAAGTGCTTCCCTAAAAAAAATCAGTGTGTGCTTAAGACATCAGGCCTGTAGGCCACTGATGATTATCCACCACCTGTGTTTGTTGCATCACATTTCTATTGGCTTTGTTTGGGTCGAGTCTTTCTCATCATGAGGGACCCAAAAAATGTAATCAATGTTGAATAAAAATAATTAGCAAGTTTTAATCAAGCCCGTCAGCATGGATGGTATGCACCGACCTTAAAACAGTTACATAATTTTTGAACGGCCCTATATTGGGGTTAAACAATTTGTGACAGTGTGACGAATCAGCTCGTTCTGATATCACCACGGCAGAGGCTGACATGGATGAGAGTTGTCGAGTTAATCTTTAAATAGTGATTTAAATGTGTGTTTTCCCAATCACACCGTTCATCTTTTAAGAGTGTTTTGAATGTGCATTTCCCAATCCGCCCATTTCCAGATTTTGTCCCAGGTTGTGACCACAGTGCAGTCATTTTTGTTAACACATGCTTAAAACCATTTTCGTGTCCTGACTGATATCTATCCTGAAGGTGGGGTATGGCAACTGACGATTGGTTAATCAATAAATGGTTGGGCAATAGAGTTAAGAATGTAGCACGTGACATTGGTTCCTCTTGGCCAATCAGTTAAGATCTGATATGTGACTGTCAGCAGGATTCCCCATTCGTAACGCTAACCTCATTAGTAACGGTAAAATGGCTGTGGACCTGAAGCTGATTCAATGTTCGGGGTAAGAAAGGTCATCATGTTACTTAAAGACTAGCCGTCTGTTTGGAGTTATTCAGATGGGAGACGACCTCGGCTATGTACGAGGTGTGTTCAAAAAGTATCCAACCTTAATTTTTCGTGCGTAAACAAATGAAGCTAGGAGGCATGGTTTGGGCAGTATGTAGGCGATCCTAATTCGTATGCGTGAATATTCCCACTGCAGAAGCTGTCAGTTGCCGACAGACCGCCGATGAGTGAGGAGTGTAAGTGAGCGCCGTCGGATTTTCGTTTTTGACAAAAGAAGGATCACTGTGGTCTCATCACCAGTGATCACTGTGTTAAGAAGTTGGGATCGCTGTTCACAGTCTCCAGCATGTCTGTGCGATCTCCAAACGGAGTTGCTTCTGCTCGATCTTAGCAGCTTGGCACGAACTTCTGAGATTCTCCTTAAGCCCAAATCGTCAGTCACAATGGAATGAACGGATCCAATGCTGACGCCTGCCTCGTCTTGCAAGTTCTCTGATCGTGATTCGACGATCCTGCATCAGCAGGGTCCTCACTTGGTAAATGACTATCTCATTTCGGGAGGTTGAGGCCTACCAGAACGTGCTTCACTTTCCACTGATGGTGACCATCTTTGAAGCGTTGTACCACTCTTTTATCTGTGTGGTGCCCATTGCTTCGTTCCCGAAGGCATTTGAATCGTGCAGATCGTTTCCACTTGGGAATCGCCAAGCTTAACACAAAATTTGATGCAGTAGCGTTGTTCAAGTTTTTCGTCATTTTGTCAAAATGAATCCGACGGCGCTCACTTACACTTCCTCACTCATCGGCGGTCTGTCGGCGACTGACAGCTTCTGGGGTGGAAAATATTCACGCATACGAATTAGGATCGCCTACATACGTGCACCAAACCACGCCTCCCAGCTTCATTTGTTTACGCACGAAAATTAAGGTTGGATACTTTTTGAACACACCTCGTATGTACTGTATGTATGTAAGTCTAAGGCCTGGAGGAAGCTCACTGGGAAACAGGTGGATGGAGGTTGTTTTCACATTTGTTTGTATGTCTGTTTGTATGTCATTCGTCTCCAGGTCACATTTCTACCGATCTTCATGAAACTTCACCACCTAGTAGAGGTAAGTGACAAGCTGAAGCCTATTGTTTTTGAGGTCAATAGGTCAAAATGTCAAGGTCACATAAATCTTCACATGATTCACTTGAGATATATATATTTGTTGTAGATTTCCACCGCCGGCGTGCGGAAGACCGCTTCTAGCCAATGGTGGCTGCTCTCGCCCACCGAACGGACAATCAGTCGCAGCTTTCCGGATCAAACGCCGATCCCGCTACGGGTGTGTTTTAGCACACCACAGCCTAGTCAACACTCTACCGCGCGCCACAGGGTCAATCACCGAATGTCGATATACCGAATTAATTGCGCGGCAGACTACCGAGAGACTGTACCTCAACGGGGCCCTTGGAAACGAGCGCGTAAGCAGCTGATTTTGGGATAACGAGTGGGGTATTATCGCGAAAGCCCCGTTGGATCCGATTCTATTATCGGCTATTAAAAAGCCAGCTATATATCCGAACTCAATACGGCAGTTCAATTCGAAGGAAAAGGACGGACGAACGGGTTAACATTCACACAAGGACATTTATTTGCACACATATACGGTCAAAGCAGCAATGCAGAGATATACAAGCATGCAATGAATGGGGGTAGGGACAAGACGCGAGCAAGACAAAGACTACAACCGTATTTTATTATGTATCACTTGCACTTAACATCAGTTCTACCTAAGGACATGGCACAAACGTTCATGCAAAGAAAAAGGAAAACCCCAGGAAAGACGAGGGTAGACTGGACTTGGGTCTTTATGAGCACGGAGCTGTGATGACCGCAGAAGCTCCGAGAGGCGGGCTGGTTACCTTCACTTCGTGGTGCCTCGCTGGGCGACCGCGACGTCTCTCCTCACGGAGCTGGCGTGACCGCGGTTCGGCCAGGCTTATCGGCGCCTGGTGATTCGGGCCCAGCCGGCAACGCCTCAGAGGAACGAAGGGTCTTTTGCTTTTAAAAGTTGCTCTCTTAAGAGCCCGTCCATCCCTCAGTGCCGCTCGGACTGTCCGAAGCCCGATCACCTCGGACCGTTCGGTGCTGGCTGGCGGCAACATCTCTCCAGCTCCACGTCCCGCACACGAACGCGCAGTTCTGCGGGCCCGGCAGGTTGGCTGCGCTCCCAGCCCTCGGCGACCGAATCATACGTCCACTGGACTCGAACCTTGATCTTCACACCACTCCAAACCCAGACCGACTGACTGATTGACTCACTTGGCGCTCTGCGCGCTTTTTTATAGGGCCCGTGAGGCGAGGTTTGATCTTTGATCCGTCACCTCTGACCCCCCGCTGGCTCCGCCCCCTTCGATCTCCTGATCCGAATTCGATGTGAAACGCGGAGAGAGCGGACGTGGGTGACATCACCATCACTGGCGCCAACAAAGGAGAGCGGACGTGGGTGAAATCACTGTCCCTGCGCAACGAGGAAACCCCCGCGTCTGTTTGCAGCGATGCTGTTCGCTGGGAACTCATCGTGGCTGGCGCAAAGATGGCGGCGTTTGCGGGGTTGAAGGTGAGGCGTTGTGTTCGTTGTTGGTTCTCGGGGGAGATGTGGTTTAGGAGATGGTGGCTGTGGTTGGCGTGGCGAAGGTGGTTGTGGTTGGCGTTGTGGAGAAGGTGGTTGTGTGAAGGCGGTTGTGGAGAAGGTGGTTGTTGTGAAGGCGGCTGTGGAGAAGGTGGTTGTTCGTAGTCTGTGGGGATGTTGGTGATTGTGGAGAAGGTGGTTGTGGTCGGCGTTGTGGAGAAGGTGGTTGTGGTGGTTGAAATGCGGTTGGTCCAAAATAACGATAGCAAAAGAAAAACGGCTAACTGAAGATTCACAGCCCGGTTACATGAATAATTCCCTTTAAACATCGGTGGGGAAATCTATCTGAACACAGACTTATCAACATAACTGATCTAAGGACCTATATGGTGCTCTGTGAATTTCCACAACCATAACAATATATACATATATATGTATCGAAAAACACAGTCCATCCGTACATTCGTTCGTGAAGCCGAGTGACTATGTGTCTCTTAATTTCAGAGGGCTGAATTTACGAAAGGCGCTTAGCGAGCATCTAGCTAACACACGCCAATCCATTAAACGCTGACAAAAACATCGTTGTACGTGCAGAGTTATTCACACATCTAAATAGCAATTTACGAGGGGAGATAAACGGCCGATTAGTTGTGCATGTCTAAACACCCGATTAGCCTGTGAAACACCGCACATATCTCCAACATCCAATTGAAATAATCCACTAGAATAGAATCGCAGCGCCACTGACAATTATTGGAGGAAATGCAGTGCATTGCTCCACCATCATAGGTTTATCCATGTCATCTTGCACAAGATTCAGGAGCCACTAAAATTATTCCTTTGAGAGTCTGAAACTCCAGACAAAATTGATATTGTCATGCTTCTCCAGAGGATTGCCTCTATTCTTGTGTATTCTCAATGCATGTCAGTGAACTGCCCTATTCCTATCCTCTTCTGCCTCCTCTTGAGATAATTCAAGCACTACTAACTCATCCAAATTCACCATCCCATGTAAACTACCAATTATAAGCCATTCAAATCTTATACATCCCTTTTCTATAGTTATTCTCTGCAGAGTCTGCAGTGCAGACTACTGTAATTAGAAATGTAATCACTTCAGTTACCCACAATCCTTACTGCAGTACATAAACCACAATATCGTATCCTATAGTGTTTCGAAGGTTAACTTAAACTGCCAGGAAGTATATGAGAGTATAACTGCAGTTCTAACTATATCATTTTTGCCTAATGCTTGCTTCAAAACCTTAAATGCACTCTTAAACATGCCCTTGCTGACGTGTAAACTTTATTTGTTATTTAAACGCTTGCGATTAGGTTTTGATCCACCTTCGATAATTATAATCAGTCTTCGGTGATTGGCGACTAATTATGTGTGATCATCACACGATGAGAGATTCTGCACACTTCTAACACTTAAACGCCTTTCATAAATTCGGCTGTACTGTTTGAACGTCAGTTGCATCCTGACTACGCATATGTCCATTAATTACATACTATTGTAATGTACCTTTTCAATGTTTTGACTCTTTCAACTGCTGAGACCCCTTAGACCTTTGAAGACCCTTTAGATGCTGTTAGACATTTACATCCTTTAGACCCCTTTGACCGCCTCAATATCTTTAGATGCCTTGAGACTCTATAGACCCATAAGACCTTCTAAAACGGTTAAGACCATTAAGACCCCTGAAGAACTTTAAGACCCCCAGACCCTATAGACCCCATTAGAACCCTTAGTCCCCTAAGACCATATGTACCCGTTAGACCTTCTGTCTGAGGGCCTTCTGCAATAACACTTTAGGTTCACCAGATATAATCAAAAGGCCTCCCATTGGTAAACCACTTCAGTACCAAGCTACAGTGGTGAGTAAAAGTTTATCCCTTTAGGATTTTCTGTATTTCTGCATAAATTTGACCTAAAATGTAATCAGATCTTCATCTAAGTCCTAATAATAGATATTAGTGGGGCAACTTAGCTAAATATAGCATAACAATTGTGCATTTTGTGAGGAAAGCACCAAATTTGGCACACTAGTAGCCTAACATATTATGAACAGATTTGGATATTGGGCCATCTCAAATTCAGCCGCTGATGGCTGTGGCAGCCATTTTCCACTGCCATCAAAAATTTAGAGATGGCCCAATATCCAAATCTGTTCATAATATAATAGGCTACTAGTGTGCCAAATTTGGTGCTTTCCTCACAAAATGCACAATTGTTATGCTAAGTTGCCCCACTATATAGAGTACCTGATTAAACAAATAGCACACAAAAAAAAATCTACCTTTTTCATTTATTTATTGAGCAAAATGTTGCAAGGCGGCATCACCAGGTGCCGAAGGTGCCCCGGCAATGTCACACGCTGGAGGATTGATATTTATTTATTTGGCATGGCGGTGGTGTAGTTTGAATATACCGCTACTTGTATATCTGTGCAGTATCCGTTACGTGTTGTCACTGAACTACTCCCTCAAACTTTTGTGAAATCGTACCATACTTCCGGGCTGCATCTACCTCTTTTATGCATATGTCTTATGGGTATTTAAAAAAAAAAAATTTAAAACAATTTTTTTCTTTTTTTAAAATTTTTTTTCCCCAAACTTAAATCTTCAAATTAAATTGCTTATAAACATGTATTATCACGAATATTACAAATAAGTTTGCAAAATAAATGTTTGAATTCTGCTTTGTGTAAATCATGACACCACGGCAACTCAAGTACATATCCTCAGTTAAAACAAGCCGGTCTCTTGAGCGACGTGTCGTGAGATGTTTTGAATTTCACAGTGGCAGTTGTTTTGAATTACGTGGAGGTGAGGTTTTTTAATAGCATGGCGGTTACGGTGTTGTGAGGTGTTTTTAATAACCTGGCAGTTATGTGGTGGTGTATTTTTTAATAATCTATACATACAAAAACGAAAAGCACGGTGAGACGGTGAGGCCATGAAGCCGTGAGTCAGTCCGGGAAGCCATGAAGACTATATGGCTATTAATAACGTCCTGTTTGATTGTTAAATCCCCAAGACCCCTCAAGACCCAAAACACCCCGAGAACCCAAAAGTCCATGAGGATCCAAAAGATCCCAAGGATCCTGAAGACTCAAAAGATCCCAAAGACCCAGAAGACCCAAAAGACAATGAAGACCCCAAATACTCAAAAGTCCCATAATACCCCAAATACCAAAAAGACCCCAAAGACCAAAAAGTCCCACAAGACCCCTTAGACCCTTTAGACCCATTAGACCTTAACACCATTTAGACCCCTTACACCCTTCAGACAGATTAAATAGCTTAGACCCTTGACCATTTAGACCACTTCGACCTTCTTTTATCACAAATAAATTTCAAATAAATAGAATATCACCAATATTACAAATACATTTGTTGAAAAGAAATGTTTGTATTATGATTGGTGTAAATCATGCCAACACAGCAAATCTGTGACATCAATCTCTGCAACGACGTGTGGAGAGGTGAGCGCAGTGAGCCGGTCCATGCTCGTATATGTATATGGACACTACTGTATATACATATACACGACTGTGCAAAAGTCTTAGGCAGATCCTGAATATTCGTATTTATTAAAAAGTAACATCAAGGACAATCAGAAAACTTGAAATAATACAATAATACAACAGAAATAATACAATGTAATGTCACTCACCCCAAGTATCCTCAATATTCTGGAGGCAATTCTCAATATTCCGATGTGTATAAAGCATGAGTCACATTTGCTCTACGGCTAGGATACGGCGGCCGTACCCCCCCTGAATGACAGAAACGTGCGGCGGCCGCAGAGTTTCTGAGGTGGCCTCAGGGTGGCCCTACGCCATATGGCTATCTTTTACACCGTAGGGGTCTCCGTGGAATTAAAGCACGGAGTTATAACTTTTTTCATTTCTAGGTTGGCCGTAGCAATTCGACATGCCGTAGCCATGACGTAGATGTGTTCCACGTCGACCGTACGTAGGGCGTACGTGGGCTTGTGTTATTCGTGCAGCTGCCGTAGGCTCTTATCAATGAAAAATGAATTTTTTATCATGAATTTTATCATTTTATCAATGAATTCTTATCATGCGCAGGTAGCCCAGCCTCTGCCGTTGAGGAACAACCAGCGCCATCGGTATTAACCTGGTCCACAATCTACATGACAGATATGAGATATGATATACATATGAAAAAGAACTGGTATAATATTATATACCCACTCGTTACCGTCCGTCTGACCGCACGTTCGCCTCAGGGCCCCCCTGCGGTCGCCTTGTGGGCACCTTGCGTCTGCCTTGAAAATTATAAGGCTGCCGCAGGGACGCCCGAAGGTCACCGTGCGACATCAAATCAAAGACCGTACGGCACCCCCACGTTT
>CM068958.1:112768296-112792208 GCA_035128595.1 Eptatretus atami | reverse complement strand
TTTGGGGTGGGGGGAGGGTGGTGGGGGGAAGTTAACAGAGCAATGCCAGATAAATGAAAAAAAGAAAGGCCACTACGATGGGAGAGCAACAGACCAGCATCAGTTTCAGTTTGGGATATCAGTTTTGATTCGTCATTGCAACTTGTGATGCGATGTGAATGGTTCACAAAAAAGGTCGTCAAAAACTATTTTTGGGCAAAGTTTTTTAAATTTTCTAAGTGGTCTAAAGTGGCTTAAGTGTCTTAAAAGGCCAACGGGGTCTGAAGGTCTGGTGGGTCAAAGGGATCGAAGCGATATATACAAAATAAAATATTATATACATATACATATACAAGGTGTGTCAATAAAAGGTTAACCGCTTCAAATGACCTTTGTACTTTTAGTCATTACCTTCATTTTTTTTGTTTTGCAGGAGTGATCGATGATCTTTGGAGAAGTCATTCAAGCATAACGAAAGTATTCTATGGAAAAAATGACGTTTTCTATGGAGCAAAAAGAGTAAACATTGTCAAGTGATATTTTGGAGACCAAATCAATTGCTTCCGCTTCCGCTCAGACGAGGTTCTGTACCGAATATGGAATGCATCCCAGAAACAAGCCAAGCAAGCCAGCCATTTGGAAACTTGTGAAAAAGTTAAAAAGTGAAGGGACGATTCTCGACATTTACAAGGGAAGGTCCGGTCGCCAAAGAAGTGTATGGTGTGAAGGAAACGTGGAACTAGTTCGTGAGTCAGTCATGCAAAGTCCGAATAAATCACATCGACAAAGATCGGCTGAACTGGGTTTCACTCCCAGCAGTATCAGAATAATAATGAAACAACATTTAAACCTCTTTCCTTACCACATCACAACATCCCAGAAATTGACCAATGGAGATAAAGCAGCATGAGTCGGGTGCTGCCTAGGCAGTCTCCTTGGCTATTGGGCACAATCCTGGATGGGTCGTCACTCCAACACAGGATACCAGCAAGCTGGCACTCATTTTGCCAACCTCAGAAGGATGACAGGCAGAGTCAACGCCACCTGGTATTACTTCAACAACCAAGCAGGATTTCAACTCAGGATCCTAGGATCCCAAGCCCCCCACCCTAACCATGAAGCCAATACCAGGCATATGTGTGAGATGCTGCAGCAGAAGATAGAGGCAAACCCAAACTGGATTCACAATGTGTGGTTTAGTGATGAGGCACACTTTCATGTCAATGGGAAGTCAATGCTAAGATAAGGTTGAAGAGAAGGGGTGAGGGATGGAGAGGGGTGAGGGATGGAGAGGGGTGAGTGATGGAGAGGGGTGAGGGATTCCGCCAGATGTGGCACCGAGTTTATCATCCATCCAAGACTCAACACACACATTGATGAATCAACCGTCCTGTGAAACACTGAGATGACAGTTTATAGATGGGTTGGGATGTGAATCCATGCTCCGCAGAGTAAGCATGTGTACCTCTCGGCTTTCCTGCCGTGATATTGCGATTCATTATTTCATAACTGAAATCATTTTTTACTAATTGTGATCAAATAATTTATTTTGCCTTCCTACCTTCAGTGTAGAACTGTGCAATCATCACTGAAACTTAAACGTGCGCCAAGTGGCTTCACCAAGCAAAATGGTTGAAGAAACTTTAAAAACGAAACGTTTAATTTTTATTTGTATTTACCTTTGCCGAAGTGACGGGTCGTATAATGGAAGATCATACAAAAAGGGGAAACATCGGGGAAAAAAAATAAATTCACATTTTCAGTGAGCCAGCCACCACCTGTTGCACTGCAGAACAACACGTGGCTAACAACGCATGCGAGTGACCCCTGAATTTTGTCAAAGTCAGTCGATGTACAGTATTCAGAGACAATGTGAATATTGAAGAGCACTCACCAAGTGGCTTAAGCACTCCAACAAAATGGTTGAAAAGAAACGGCTCACTTGGCATGTGATAGGCAATCACCAAACCGTCATGTTAAACATGCACCCCCTGGAGACACTCAAAATGTCAAAATGTCCGAATTGGACAAATTAACACTAGTTTTTAAGAGTCAGAACCGCTTTTAAGTTTGATTCTGGAGCTTAAATTTTGTAATTCTGCTTAGTTTAAGAGATTCTCGCAGTGATTGCATGTGCAGAAATGAAATAAAGCAACGAACGCTGCCGTCTCCAGGCGTTTATAAGCATTGCAATGTACCTAGCGATTTGTAGCTATGATGAACATGCATTCGATAATATGAGTGAGGAAAGTGAAAAAATAAACTTTATTGTGAAGAAATCATTGCGGCCTGTTCAGTCAAGGCAAGGTTGAGCAGGCCAAAAAACATGGTGGCTTCAGACCCAGCGAGGTTACCGAGGATACGCCTTAAGACCCCATAGACAGCGGTGACCAAGGATCACCTGATGAAGGATATATTAAATAAGGACGTTAATTATCTTCAAAAGGGGTGTTTTAATTAAGCCAAACACCCAATTTTCAGTGATGCACTTCCTTGGAGTTTTCTTCGTATGCACGTAAAGTTTCAGGCGCTAGGTTTTATCGTTTTGGAGTTATGGAGGACAGACACACACACACACACACACACACACACACACACACACACCACACACAACGTTATTAAGAATGGATGTGTCTTTGCCTGCCTGTATTGCTTGACTATTTTTTGAGTACTGTTTGTCCATTGCATGATTGGAGTTTGACTATCATTTGATTATTCCTGATTACTGCTTGTAAATATGTGCTTATGAAATATATCACTTGTAAATACTTGCCGTGCTTTGGTAAACTGCTTTCAAACCTGCCCGGCTATCTTTTTCCTTCAATTGTCTGACATAGTGTGTATGTAATAAATATATGGGATGTTATACCTCAGCGATTCACTATCGTAGGGTAGCCAATGTTCACCAAAAGTTCACTCGGCTGTAAGTAATAAGTAGATGGGTGAACCTTGAGAGCACGGTTCCCCAGTTAGGATAAATATATCATAAAAATAAGGTAATGCGACACTGGGCGTGGGACCCTGCTCGATATAATTACCTCAATCAGCGTCCGTGGTTGCTTAGCAACCCGTCGGGGAACAGAATTATCTGTTGCTTATGGCTTCAGGGTCAGAGGTCGAGTGGCATGTCAGAGCAGACCCCCTCGTGCACCCTGGCACACTCGCTCCGGAAACCCAAAACAATATAATTCGATAAACACATTCACCTTTAATGGAAAGTTAATATTTTTCTATATTTGTACTTGTTCATGGCATTAGCAGGCTGACTGCATTAAGCTGAGGCTGCTAACAATAACAAAAGCAAAATGACATTCATAGAAATGGTACATTGTGAGATAAGTCTGTTCTGCTCGAGGTAGAGTGTACATACATACATTGGGAGCATGCACCACAGCGTGTTGCTGAATCCACTTTCCGCAGGTACTCCAATGGCCTCCATCTGGCCATCTCCCAGGCAGATGCCCCGTCTATCCCCTATCTCTTAGGGATAGGACATTCCAGGCACCCACCCAAAGGGACCTCCTCAGGTTAACCCGAGGAGACCACTGTCTGGTGGACAACACCTCAGCACTACCCCTGACACACACTAGTGTGTTTTTGCAGAGTGAAGTGTTTTGTAGTGGCCGGAGTGCAAATCCTGTACCACCCTCCGCAGGAAGGTAACCAACAGCAGGAGGATATGCATAGACAGTTATCACCGGATATGGATGGCTGTTGGCTCACAAGTTGCTCCCTCCACCCTTTGGTGGGTTTTGGATTTAATCATGCTGCGTGTCCATGTCCATGCACCCTCCACACCAGGGGGACCTTGTGGGGGTGGGGGAGCCGATTTAGTCACCAACACTCGACCATGAATAGGTTAGTACTAGTTTTACATAATACCCGTCGCAAGTCACAGATCTGATCTGGCCTGACCTGTCAATCAGGGGTTACTTTGTACCCTCCATTAGCGCAGCACAACACAGGGCTTCAATCCTCAAGCGATCCTCCAATCCCAGCCTCAAAGTATCCGGATTACAGATGCACGCTACTACACCCAGCACCACTAGAGTGTACCTTGAATACTTTGCCTTCGCTTTTTTCCAATTTCACTCCTATTCTTTTCAATTTACTTGCCACACCGATTAAGTAGGTCAGGCAGACAAGAGAGGGAGTCAAATAGTTTTTGCCTTAAACTTCAAGCAAAACTTATCACAGATGTTTGTCTTTTTTGTTGTAGTTTTCAGCCAATGTCACACATTCTTCCCAGCGGTGGTTGAGTTGCCTGATGGCATTGGAAGAGAAGTGGTGTTTTTTGCCTTTGAAAAATGTATTTAGCTGAAAACAATTTGACCACTTTATACTTTTGGCTTTCATTCGTAGAATTAATAAATCAGCATTGTTTAAAAAGACTGGTATCAAGGTCGACAGATGGCTCAATTTTGGTGCAGTATAGTGTGCTCTTAATTAGGTGGTATAATCTGGATTGATCTCCTAAGTGATCAGACTTAATGAAAAAGTGCCATTCTGATGTAATGCCAGTATTAGGAGGATGCCCTCCTTTAAATGGGAGCATAAAACCGGCTGTCCAGTCTTGACATTAAGTTAATGAGATGTGGCTAAAGCATGGGCATGAATTTATCAAGCGAGACATGTGAGGATCACTCTACAATCATTTGAGTTTGGTCATCAGTTGGTGTGCCTGTCGTTGGCTTAATGGTTCGAGTGGTGGGCTTGGGATCCTAGGATCCTGAGTTCAAATCCCCCTTGGCTGTTGAATTAACACCAGGTGGGGTTGACTCTGCTTGTCATCCTTCCGAGGTCGGTAAAACGAGTGCCAGCTTTCTGCTATCCTGTGTCGGAGTGGCGACCCATCCAGGATTGTGCCCAATAGCCAAGGAGACTGCTTAGGCAGCACCAACGCTCTGCACAGAGTATGGTCCCAATGGATGGATGGATGGGTTGACTCAGCCTGTCAACCTTCCGCAGTCAACAAAATGAATATCAGTTTGCTGGTATCCTGTGTTGGAGTAGTGATCTGTCCAGGATTGTGCCCAATAGCGCAGGAGACGACTAAGGCAGCACCAACGCACTACACAGAGTATGGTCCCAATGGATGGATGGATCAGCTGGTTCTGTCATCGGGTTCATTCATAATTATCATAGACAATAAGTTAAATTAAAAAATAAAGTTGGGTGCAATGTAAATGCAAACAAGTTGATCAATATTCTCCCAACACTTATTGTGCATCGTGTTCCCCTCGACTTGCATTACCAAACAGCAAATAAATGCAGGATGAGAGACCAGCAATAATAATGATTACTCAATGGAATATGCTGCAACTGTATAACTCGTTCCTGATTTCTACGGTGGTATTATCAGCGGCCTTTATATTGTTTCACCCGTGCTACAAATATGAAGGACCGACCACACGATTCATGGTATACTAGAAGCACTCAGTGGGCTGTTAAAGCCAGACTACCCGAGCGAATGCACCATTTTATAGGGAACTTATAATCTAATCTTCGTAGCAATCAGGCGAGAATTTGAAGGGCAATTAGCAAGGAACATTGCAATTACTTAGCCATTCCGATTAAGCATATGCAGACGGGAGTAATGAAAGAGTCCACCATCTAATGATGTGTGTTCTTGGAATGTGTTGATCTTACTCCTTCTTGTTTGCGTCTCACTTATTCTGACTGATCAAGAAAATAGGTCTTCAAGAACGGAGAGAGCTTTTGGCAGTCATTGGTAGAATACTTCTGTTCATCTTCTCTTGTTACACTATGTCTAAGGACTAATATTGGGATCCATTAAATGAGAGGTAAATCCTTTCCACTTATTTGGATACCGTACACTGCATAATACATATTAGACATTAGCCGACCCAAACATGCAAAACGGTTCGGCCTGGAATTAAAATGTTAGCGTTAAAAACTGACATTGTCTGCTTTGAACAATACTATATCGATAGGAGGAATACAACTTCTCCATGCCGATCATTAGTCCCGTACCAGTTTCACCAGAGGAGACTTTAGATTTGTTCTCCGTCTGTCCATCTGTCCATCCGTCCATCCCACCTCACTGTGGTCTTTCTGACTTTTTTCCCCCTTACCCTTTAACATATTCAACTGAAGCTTGGTGTATGGCTATATTATATTACGTTACAGAACAAGTTCGAGTTTCAGGGCGTTTTGTCAATTTTTAACAGAGTTATGCCCTTTTTAGGCTTAGTATATAGTTATATATGCCTGGTGTTGGTTTAATGGTTAGGGTGGTGGGCTTGGGATCCTAGGATCCTGAGTTTAAATCCAACTCGGATGTTTAATTAATACCAGGTGGGGTTGACTCTGCCTCTTATAATCTAATCCTTATGAGGTCGGCAAAATGAGCGCCAACTTGTTGGTATCATGCGTTGGAGTGGCGACCTGTCCAAGATTGTACCCAATAGCCAATACAAGGAGACTGCTTAGGCAGCACCAATGCTCTGCACATAGTATGGTCCCAAAGGATGGATGGATAGTTATATCACATATTATGCATGGGTCAGTGTTCAGATGCCCTGACTCTACCCCACTGCTTTAAACCCATTGGCTTGACAGCTGGCCTGACTCCACCCCAATAAAATTATGCACTACCATTGCATGAAGCAGCACAGACAGCAGGCCTCAAGCCTTTGGCCTGGGTGTTAGTCCACGGCTCAGTGCAATCGGAATTATCCCAGGTATATCAACCTTGAAGTGTTATATATATATATATATATGCACATAAGCCGTATGCATATTTTTGGTTCATGTATATACATCGGGTTATTCCCCTCGCCGAAGGAGAGGGTATTACATTTGGGACCATTTGTTTGTCTCTGTCTGTGTCTGGATGTCTGTTTGTTTGTCTGCAAATAACTTTATGATATGTTGTAATGATAATTATGACGTCGTAGGTAACGTGGTGTTGCAGCCATGTTGGAAAAACCGAAAAACTTTGGACTTCTGTATCTCTGAAACTGCACCAAGGAAAATATTGAAACTTGGCACATGGCAAGTACTCTTCATGGGAAATAAGTGTGGTTTTTTTTTAATGACATCATAGGCGCCTTTGATATGATGTCATAATTGCACACACAGAATGCTACATCCGATCAGTATGAAATTTTTTTAGGGTCATCTCGGGATAAATTGGTCCACAGAAAGAAAATTTGATGTCACCAGTCACGTGATTCTGCAGTCATATCGTTTTTTTTTACAAAAACCTTCAAAAAATCTTCTTCCCTGAAGTGGCTGAACAAATTGAGGCAAACTTTTACATTTATGACCACCTATCCACGAGGAACAAAAGGTTCACATATATGACATCGTAGGCACATGGTTTCGCAGACATATTGGATTTACCCTCAAATTTATTTTAAAAAAAAACCTTCTTCTCCAGAACGGCTTGACAGATCGAGGGGAAACTTCACACAAATGTTTCCCAACCTTGAGTGTACAAAATTGTTCACATGGTTTGGCAGCCATATTGTATTGAAGAGGAATATTAAATTATGTTTTCTCTGGAACCGCTTAATCAATCGACATGAAAGTTCAAAATTATGATTGAGTCGTGATGGGGAATATATGTTTTAAATTTCAACTTCATTGGTCGCATGGTCTGGCAGCCAGAATAATTTTTTTTGGAATAAGGCTCACTTGGCTGTGCCTTGATGGATTTGAAGGTAGATGAGTAATAGCTGAAATGTGAATCCTATCCAGGGTCCTCCTGATTACTTCATCTTTGCTTTTTGCTTATTTGGGTTCCTTCTCATTACTCCAATGTTACTATTTGGTTTTCCATTTGATTTGAATTGAATATATTTAATTTAATTTAATCCCATTCTAAATTCACCATGGCTCAGGGTCAGGTGTCCAATCAAAGCGGGACGTCTTCGTACCTGGTCATCACTATCAGCAGTTATAAAGTGGCAGTTCTAATAATGTCTCAATAATTACGTAACACACCAGTACACAAACACTACACAAAATACACTGCAAAAAATTACACTAACACCACACAAAACCACACCACTAACACCACTCTTCCCTCCAGGTCTTCAAAACAGCTGTTCACCACCATCTCTTGTCTTCCCCCATCCAAAACCTCAATCTTTTCTACCCCCGCTAATCCACCCCAAACCCACTGCCTTCAAATTCCCTGCTTTCTTTCCTTAAAGTCCCTGTAGTGTCCATCTTGTTTACCCTGCGTACCCCACCCCATCCCTCTCCCTTCCACAGATCTCCTCATGTCTGTTCCCCACTGTTTTTTCCTTCCCTTTCCTGCTCCTATTGTCTCCTGCTCCCCTTGTTGTAATTTCTGGGTGTTAGCTCTCATACGAGCCTCGATAGTGTATACAAAAAAAATAAATCAAGTCCTGGCGATTTCTTGTTTTTAATATGAAATAGGGAAAGCCGAGAAATGAACGAAACACCTGTGGGTTAGAGAGTTTCTTCTTCTTCATTTTGGTTCTGATATAGGCTTGAGCATGCCTTAAAACAAACTTATTTTTTATCTCCTATTTGTTAACCTAGTTGTCTTTATTGGTTTCTAGTCTCCAAAAGATATCAGTAAATGAAAATTGCTTTTCCTTTTATTTTGCCGAATAAACCTAAACAAGGTGGGATGTAAGGTTTCTTCTTTTTAATTTTGGTTCCAATATCGGCTCGAGTGTGCATTAAATGCAAACTAACTGTTATCCCCCGAACATTCAACGGTGCCGGGAGGGGCGATGTATTGCAAAGAAATCTTCGCTCTTGTTGTTCGGGTTTTCGTCAGCTCCAAATTAACTTTGCTCCCAAAAATATTTGCTTCCTCGAAGGAATTGCTTTCACCCTTCGTCTTTGCTTTAGCTGAGATAACATTATAAAATCGGATTCTAAGTAAAACTCACCTCTTGTTGATCACATAGTTACAACATACACATAGTTACACAGTTAACTAGAATGGAACTCGGTAGAGTGGATACCTCTGCCAGGCTGAACAGTTTACGTTTTCTATCCCACTGATAGATTTCATCTGAATCCATCCATAAGTTTCTAGCTCACCTGGAACATAGTTCAGGGGAGCTTATGGGATGGCGCATCGTCCGTCTGTCTGTCCGTCTACATATACTTGCAACTTCTCTGAAACTACACATGCGATTACGATGAAACTTTCCCACAATGTTCATCATCGTGCACTTACCAAAGTTTGTTCATGGTCTAAAAAAATTGGGCCCAAAGGGGTTCTACGGGGGTTCGTCCCCAAAATAGGTATTTACGTTCTCCTCAAGAACTACACATGCAATTCTGATGAAGCTTGACCACAACCTTCATTCCCTGTGATGTAACAAAGTTTGTTCATGGCATTAAAAAAATTTTTTGCGGTCTGAGGGGGTCTACGGAGGGAGTTTACGGGGGGGGAGTTGCTCCCTCCCTCCCCCCCCCCCCAAAGAGGTATTTGCTTTCTTCTCAGAAACGACACACACAATTCCGATGAAACTTGACGACAACCTTCATCACCCATGATGTACCAAACTTTGTTCATGACATTAGAAAAATCGGTCTAAAGGAGTCTAAGGGTGTGCCCCCTAAAATATGTATTTGTTTTCTTCTCTGAAACTACACCACAATTTCGATGAAACTTCACCACAACCTTCATCACCCGTGACGTACCAAAATTAGTTCACGCCATTAAAAAAAAAAATCGAGGTCGAAGGAGGTCTACAGGGAAGTTGCCCCCAAAATACGTATTTGCTTTCTCCTAAGAAACTACACATGCAATTCTGATGAAACTTGACCACAACCTTCATTTCCTGTGGTGTACCAAAGTTTGTTCATGGCATTAAAAAAAATTGCGGTCTGAGGGGGTCGACGGAAGGAGTTTATAGGAGAGTTCCCCCCCCCCCCCAATTAAGAGGTATGTCTAAGGGTGTCTGCAGGTGGGGTTTCCCCCCCCCCCCCCAAAAATATTGCATTTGCTTTCTTCTCAGAAACTACACACAATTCTGATGAAACTTGACCACCACCTTCATCACCCATGATTTACTAAAGTTTGTTCATGACATTAAAAATAAATTCCATAAGTATTTACTTTCTTCTCCATTACATATTTTGTGGGTAATCCATGCCACCAGTGGTTCCCTGATGATCTCATCCAGCCGCTACCAGGTGAGCGCTCAGGGGTATTGCCCCGATGTTTGAGATATCGTGCTATATATCGTTTTTGGCACCATCTCTTACTGGTGAAGAATCACTGAAAAGATTATAGCATCCGCATCCGGATATTCACCAAAATTGAATCAATTCATCCTTATCACACACCCAACCTCTCCACAATTTCATCTGAATCCATCCACAATGTTTGGAGATATCCTGCACACAAACAAACAAACAAAGACAGAAAGACAAACAAACAGACAAAGACAGAAAGACAAACAAACAGACGGGGTGAAATCATAACTTCTGCCCACCTTCAGTGGCAGAGGAAACAAAGCAATACAAAGGAAAAGGCCATTCCACCCATCTTGCCTGTGCTGTGTCCTCCCAGCACTTTTGATACCAAGCAGTGTTCTCCAACTGATGTAATACGTGATTGTAGTGGTGCGGGGAGTGGTGGGGGAGGGGGGAGACAGGTAGAAGGAAGGATATGTGAAGGCAGGAGGTCAATGAGAAGGGAAAGGGAATCGTGAGGGTTGGGGAAGAATGAAAATTTTGGACGTAACAGACAAGACACTACATTCCACAAAATCGACAGCAGAAAGTTTATGTCGATTTATTAGCCTCTCGCGAAGGCTAGTGGCTAAAGTGTGTGTGCATGTGTGTGCATGCGCCTGCAAGCAGACAAATTGAATATGCCATAGCTTCCCCAAGTGGCCTGTTCAATAAAGTTGCCCAATTCAACCATGACAATATGATGTCTAAATCAACGCTGATTATTTTTTTCTTTCACCGCAAGTTATGTCAAAATTATCCGTGGGCATTCTTCAGTGCATTTTTGCCCAAACTGCTGGTAGTTTGAGGTTGTGCTGCCAGCATGCCTCGGCTTGACGATCATGTCAGGCCAGCTTTCGCCAAATATCGAAAAAGTTGCTCTCTTTAATCACAATATTTTTTTATGCTTAATTTAATCATAAATTGATTTTATACCTTGAATGTGCATCATGTCCAACTTAGCTGCAACCATTTCTGAGGGAAGTTTTGTCCGTAGTTAGAACTACTGAGATCTATTTTGTCATATCATTCCTCAGGCGTTTGATAAAAAAAAATTAATTCACATCACCACAACTTTACATGGCAATAATTAAAAAGGGTTATAAATTTTTAATCAAATGTATATGTATATATATACATCCCTGTGTCGTAAGAGGCGACCTGGGTTGCGTCAGGAAGGGCATCCGGCGTAAAATCTGTGCCAAATCACAATGCGGATCATACAGATGATCCGCTGTGGCGACCCCTAACGGGAGCAGCCGAAAGAAGAAGAAGAGATATATATTTTTTTTTTCCACACCTCCCACACTCCTCCAGCCGAAGAAGCTGCATAAAGCAACCCTAGAAGGCCTATGCAAGGTAAGTGCTTTTGCTGTTTCAAACTCTTCCCAGAGTTCCTCCACAGCTAGAAAGACATTCACACATAGTACACACATGAGAATCCCAATGCTACACTCCCCCGAAGCTGCCGGAACGATTTCATCACTTATTGGCGAATCATCAGCGACAGCGCAGACAGCAATGCATCCAATGAGGCTCCCAAGCAAGTACCACGTGCAAACGTCAAAAGCAGTCAATATATTGTTGCGCCCAGGGATCGGCTGGGAAGACCACTCGGTGGAGGGGGGGGGGGGGGGGGGGGGGAAGAAGCTATCTCGGGTTCCCACCAGACTCCCTGGAATTGCAGGCCATCGCACACGGATAACTCCGTGACGCGGCGGATCGCTAACCGACCGTGAACGCCAATAGCTCAACCACGTGACTTAGGGTCCTCCGTCTGATATCGGTTACCTAAAAATAAACACGGGATCTAATTACCGGGGGACACGCCCTCTATACGCCTTGTCCAAACCGGATCAGATGCAGCTGAGCGACACTGCCAAAGAACGTACCGGCTAAAAGAAAGGATCGTTGTAAATAAAGTCCCGGCTAGGCTAGGATACGGACCATGCTGAATCAATGAAAGAAAAACCAAAACGAGCTGGGAACATTTCTACATAAGCATTTAATACAGGTAGGTGAGGAAAAATATGTGGCACAGTGAAGGTAGTTTATTGTTGTATGTAAAGCAGGGATAGAAAGAAATGTGTGGTGCATCAATGAAACAAGCAACTTACTAAAGCAGATCCAGAGCAGACTTATACTGATATATCTTCTGCAATCTTAACTTAAAGCTAGGACTGGCACCATTACACACAAACACACACACACACACACACACACACACACACACACACACACACACACACACACACACACACACACACACACAAACAAAACCCGATAAAAAGGAGTTAATGAGAAGAAAGGAGAGGAGATGAGGCTAACGGTCTCGTAATACTTTGCACGGTTGACCGACCGCGCTACCCAGTACGTTTTGGGGGAATGCTCCGCTGAACGATCCCTCCTTGAGAGTTGGTGCATCGTCTCCTGCTTGGCTATGGTGCCGGTGCAACGTCTGCGCCGATCCAGAGAATGGGTGAGACCATCAGGCATGAGGGAGGGCGGTAGGTGGAGCCAGCGGTGAGTGGGTGGAGAAGGCGGAGTCAGGCATGGGTGGAGAATATGGGTGAGTGGAGCCAGTGGCGAGGGAGTGGAGATTCCAGAGAAGGAGGAGATCGAGAGCGAGTGGGCGGAGATCGAGAGCGAGTGGGCAGAGTGGCATATGGGACTTGTGGAGCAGCAGGCATATGCAGAGATCGATCCAAGGCCAGGCAAAGATGATAAGGACGACCATGACGATGACTATGATGACGGACGGCTTCACGATCCGTCCTTAATAGGCCCTACGGTGCAGGGCGGGGCGCCACCCCGAAGCGATGCGTCGTCACCCAAATCTGGCGCTCCCATTGGGCCCCGGCCACCTCACGGCCTGGCCGCCATCGCCGGAAGCGGCCTCCTTTTACATCCAGATAGACTTCGCTGAGCTGTGGAATTGTCTCGCTCCGAACCCCGCGATATGAATCACCTTGCACTGAACTCCCGGGCCGTGCTCCGGTGACTAGCCTAGGGCCGCGTCGGCCCTGCATGCCCGCTCGGGCACCCCCGGCACGCTGTGGTTGGTGCTGATCAATGTGCTTGCTTTGTCCAGACACCATGCGGCCCAAGCGATCTGGGCCGTACAGCACGCCTCTGCCCGGCAGCGGCTGCACTGAGGCGAAAGTGCGGGAGGATGTTTGCCATCTGCGGGAGACATTGGTGGCCACGGTGGCATGCGACAATCGACGTTAAGACGCCGTTGTGAACCAGCGCGCAGACCTGAACAATAAGGTGCACTATTCGTGCCCCATACCGTGTAATGGTAATATGCCATTGCAATCAGCGCGCAGACCCGAATGAAGAGGTGCGCTATTCGTGCCCTGTACCACACGATGGATTGAAGGAAAGGATTGGATATAATTAGGGTCGAAAAGAGTGCGTTGTGTGGGTCCTGTATGGCGTTGTGATTTAATGTATGGTTCTACTACTATGTATGGTTCTACCGAGCTGCCTCTGGTGACATTGTGAGGGGTTTCTGCGCATGTGGCAAGCATTCTGGGGCAGATTACTCCATTTTGAAAGCCCCGTATTTTTTGGCAATCATACTTTCGATGATCGTGTTGAGAATAGGCAGAAGGATGACTGGTCTTTAAGTTTGAGTACACATGTTTGGTTGATTTTTGTGGATCATGGTGACAATGGTGGTTTAAAGGCTGGAGGCAGACTGGCAAACTTAGGAGATGAAGGCAGGAGGCAGATTTAAGAGAATGATTTGTATGATAGGAGAGACAGTAATAGCATAGCAAAGAAAGGATCCCAATTTTTATTTTGTTTCTGTACAGATTTGTGTGGCCTTCATGCCAACCATATGTAATTATTTTTCTGAGCATATGTTGCAATTATCTGTTAAGTAGCATTTTTCAAATGCATGGAGTCAAATGCTACTTATGTTCAGGAAATCAAAGTTCAAGAGATTATTAGCCTGAAAATCAAGGCAAAATCGGACTTTTGATGTGAAAATGTAATTATCTATTTTCTCATCTGTTGAAAAGTGAAGCAAAAACCTTTGTCGTAGATGTTATAGTTAATTAAACAATGAAAATCTCATATATATTTCGATGTGGAAATATAAATTTCTTAGCTATTTGGAGTTTATGTATTTCTTTCTTCGTTGTTGACTGTAATTACTGTCGTGCTTGTAATAAATATTTTAACCTTACGTTCTAATCAGCTATCAGGGAAACAGGTCACAAATCTCAAAGAGTCAAAGTTTGACTTTCAAATCTCAAATCAAATTTCAAGTCTCAAATGTAACAACTCAAAGCATTGCCAAATGGCAGTAAAAATCATGTTTTCTAAGCATTCAGCAAATGATACCTTGGATAGTTCCAGGGTTGGTAAGTCTCAGTTGAAAGATAGGATTAGAAAAGACCATCGTTTTCATTAAAAAAAAAAAAAGGATTATCAGATATGATGATGTACAGCCAAGATTCCACATTCAATTGGATTGGACATAGTACAGTATATCCTTAAATATGGGGGGGGAGGCAGGTAGGAGGGGGTCACATTCCTGGGAAATTGCACGATATTCCACAGCGCAAAAGTTAAAACCAAGGGCATCTGGTGAAAGAGGGTTAGGTTTTTTTGTATGCTATGTCGAGACTTGTGTAAGAGCTAATGCACAGAACATATAACAAGGCAGGAGACAAGAGGGGTGGGAGAGGGAAGCACAAAATAGTGGGGAACAGAGACGTGAGGATATTTGTGGAAGGGAGAGGGATGGGGTGGGAAACATGGGGTAAACAATATGGTACTACAGAGACTTTCAAGAAGGAAAACAGTGAATTTGAAGGATGTGGGTTTGGGGGATGAACAGGGGTAGAAAAGATCAAGATTTTGGATGGGGTAAAGATATATGAGATGGTGGTGAAGAGCTGTTTTGAAGACCTGGAGGGAGGAATGAGATTGAAGAGAGTGTGGGAGTTTGTTCCAGAGGTGGGAAGAAAGACAAATGACAGAGTGAAGGTGAGCAGTGATTCTTGATTTTGGCAGTTTCACCAGAAAGGGCTTTTTAGCGGACCTTGAGCAGACTGTGTAAATATATGGAGGACAGATCACAAACAGAACCGGGAGGGTGGGGGGCAGGGGGGGTAAGGCTGGAGAGGAGATGGTAGAAGACAGAAAGACCACCGAGCTGCCTCTGGTGACAGGGTGAGAGACTCAAGGACTCGGCTTCATCGCGGGAGATACCAATGATCCTAAAAGCCTTGGATTCCACAGAGTGAAGTTGAGCTTGGTGCGAGGCATCAGCACCAGGCCAGAGGGGAGAGCATTACTCCATCAGACTGCAGATGAAAGCTTTGTAAGTGGTTAGAAGCTCAAGTGTGCCAAGGAAGGACTTTGCATGATGAAGGATGCACAGTCGGCGACAGGCTTTGGAGGCCAGCTTGGAGATGAGGCTCTCGCAAGAAAGATCGTGGCAGGTAGTGAGAGTGAGACCCAAAAGCTTGAATGAAAGGATTTCATCAAGGGGATTGTGAGAAAGTAGATTGTGGGGGGGGGGGTTCCAGATGGTCTTTCAGAGACATAGTGAGGGTGTGAGATTTTACCAGGATTGAAAGACATATTCCAAGTGTTTGACCAGCTTGTAACTTTATGCAGGTCTGTAGAGAGTGAAGAGGCTGCTGCCTGCCTATCACAGGAATGAGAGATGGTACGGCAAAGGGTGGAGTCATCAGCAAAGAGATAAGGAGGATTTTCCAGGGAGTCTGAGAGATCATTGATGAAAACAGGAAAAAGCACAGGGCCAAAAACACTGCCTTGAGGAATTCCAGCCTGGATGGGAGGAAGGAATGAGAGAATTCCATTAATAACCACGCATTGACTGCATCAGGAGAGGATGTCTGCAAGCCATGAGTGGAGGTCAGATCAGGACTGCATCAGGAGAGGATGTCTGCAAGCCATGAGTAGAGGTCAGGTCAGGAATGGGAGCATGCGCCGGAGCAGCATATCGCTGCGTCCACTTTCCGCCGGTCCTCCAGTGGCCTCCGTCTGGCCATACCTCAGGCAGATGCCAGGCCCATCCCCCTCTTCTTGAAATGCTGATCAACCTGCTGCAACCATAAGGTATGTGGTTGGCCCATTGACCTCCTCCACTCACGAGGCTCTCTCACTGAGAGAATATGGTGAGCAGGATCAGCATCAGGAAAATGAGCCATGTGTCCATACAGCCACAGCTGATGCTCACAGACTATGCAGGTAACAAATCTCATTTGAGTCTCTCTCAGCAACCGCTCGTTGGACACAAAGTCTGACAAGCGATAGCCAAGGATTCTCCATAGAGACCTGGTACCAAAGGAATTCAGTCCCTGTCTCAAATCCCTGGTCAGAGTCCAAGTCTCGCATCCATAGAGCAAGACTGGAAGCACCAAGGACCTGAAAACTCAGACTTTCGTCGTCCTGCACAGGTACCGACAGCGCCACACCCCATGATCCAGTGAGTCCATGACTCCCCAGGCCCGACCCAGACGTCAATTGACCTCTGGCTCACAGCCAGCAGAGACACAAATATCACTGCCAAGGTAAGTGAATCTCTGCATGACCTCAACATCCTCACCACAAACAGGTACAGACAAGAAAGCAGCATCCAAGATGTCATTGAATGTCTGGATCTTAGTTTTGTCTTAGGAAACCCGAAAGCTCAGTGGTTCCGACTCATCATTCAGCACCTCGTGGGCCCCCAAAAGGATCTCCAGAGTCTCCGCAAAGATGACTGCATCATCTGCGAAATCAAGGTCAGAGTTCTTGACATTCCCAAATGATGCACGGAAGCTTGATCTCTCTGACATCCTCCCTAGAATCCAGTCCATACAAGTGCTGAAAAGTGTGGGGGCCAGTACACACCCCTGAGGAACTCCAGCAACACCTGGAAATAAGTCAGAGATAGTACCACCACATCTCACAGCATTCACAGTACCAGAGTAGAGGTCAGACCTGAGATTGATCAGGTTTGGTGGCACACCATGAAGATGAAGAATCCTCTAGACTCCAGAGGGTATCCTGATTCACTGAATAAAACGCTTTGCAGAGATCAACATGCAAGCAGCCTCTGCCGAAACTCTCATCTGCGTTCAGTGAGGACCCGAAGGACAAGCATACGGTGAATCATTGACCTCTTTTGGTGTAAAGACTGACTGTTCTGGGTGCTGGTGCTCAAGCAGATGGTGGTAAACCCTATCAAGAATAATCAGAGCAAAGACCTTGCCCAGCACCGAGAGCAGCATCACCACTCAGTCGTTGTTGCGATCACCCTTCCGTTTCCAGAGAGGGGCACAAAGGCCCCTCTTCCAGTTTGTTGGGATGATGCCTGTGTTCCAGGCAGAGCACAGAACTGCAAGCAATGACAGGAGTACAGCATTTCCACTTGCCTTGGGAAGTTCAGCATGGATGCAACCAATCCCAGGAGCTTTAGCCAATTTCAAGGCTGGCCATTCGGGTTAGCTGTTCGGGTTCGGCCATTAGTTAGGGTTAGCTGCGGCTTCACTGCAGCCTGTGTTTCCACAAATGAAGGTGGATCACAGTTGATTGGAGGGCCAGCAATAGTGATAGTAACACCCCTGACATCCAGCTCAACAGATGGTGGATCAGCCTGGTACAGCTACTCAAAGTAACCAGACCAGTGGGCCTTCACTTCGGACTCCTCTGTCAAAAGCCCTCCACCCTCCGTTCCAACTGCAGTAGACCGAGGGACAGGCTTGGAGGAACGCAATGCGTAAATTCCCTTGTAAGCAGGACAAGAATCACTTGACCACAGGTGATGCTCTATCCCCTCATAGATTCCTCGAACATAGGCCTCCTTGTCCGCCCTCAGTGCACGTACAGTTTTACGCCTCGACTCCCTGAATAGATCAGCTCTGCCATTAATCCGGGCCCTGTGATTCTGGTCAATGGTATCCAATGTCCCTTGAGAGACAAAATTCTTCTTTGCCCTCCTGTGAGTTCCAAGACATCCACCGGCAACATCAAGGATGGTGGTCTTAAAGGCATTCCACAACTCCTCAGGATTCCCCAAAGCACTCAGAACCCCCAAATCCCCACTCAGCCTGTTTGCAAACTCCTCAGCTACCCTCTCATCCTTGAGCTTGCCAACATCCAGCCTCGGCAGGGATGGTACCATTCTCCCGGATTTAACCTGCAACTTCAGAGTTGCTACCACAAGCCTGTGGTCACTATTGAGGAAGTGAGCTCTCCGGTCGATCCTGCAGTTCTGGATCATCCTCCAGCAACCCTCAATGAGCAAGTGGTCAATCTCCTTTGCCACACCACCAGTGTTGCAATACCAAGTCCAGTGATGAGCCTGTGTGTGAGGAAACCATGAACCAGCCACCCTAAGCCTATGACTTCTTGTAAAGTCAAAGAACTTAATGCTATTCTGGTTCACAGTTCCAGACCCATGGGGACCAACACACATCTCATAACCATCCCTATTATTTCCAGTCGATGCATTGAAATCTTCTCAGACAATAAGAGTATCTCGACTGGGGCATTGATCAACCACAGACTTGAGCATGGCATGGAATGTGTCCTTCACGGTGAGATCACTCGCCTCAGATGGAGCATATACAGAGACCAGAGAAACGACACACAAGGAGTGACGAATCCTTCGTCTCACAATATGCTCATGACTGATGTTACTTCAAATACCATTGGAATCAGCTTATTGAACACAGCTACAGCAACTCCTTGAGCATGGTAACCATCAGAGTGACCAGACCAATAGTAGGTGTAACCACCCACCATTATCTCGCCGCAATCTGGTCTCCGAACCTCAGTGAGTGCTGCAATACCGATGTCCAAACGCTTGAGTTCAGATGATAAGAGAGAGATAGGTGATCATCCTCTCTTAGGGATAGGACATTCCAAGCACCCACCCGAAGGGACCGCCTCAGGTTAACCCAAGGAGATTAGCGAAAATACAGAGGAATGTGGGGAGGGAGAGGGGCAGCCAAAAATAAACCCATCACAATTGAAATAAACATGTAAAATAAATATAAATCGAATTTACACAATTAAGTCTCCTGCTACATTGCAACAGATTAAACTTTGCCCATCACTTCTGTAATTTGTCTAAAGCCCCCACCATTCCTCCCTTATTAATCCCTTACATCAGTTTCCCTTTGTAACCTGTCGATGTGTTTCATTTATTTATAAATCATTCTGCAGCTCTGTAAACCAGCGAATAAATAAAATGAAATAAGAATTACTTTTGTCCATCGTTTTATGCTTCAGTGACATGACTAAGAGAACATGAGAAACAAAAGGCTTGTGGTGCGAGATAACCATCACAACTCAACTACAAAACCATGATTGGTCGAAATTAAGTCCGGCGATAACTAAACGGATACACAAAGAGGTTGTCCACGATTGGACAAAACCGTGATATTCAAACCCGCAATATTTAAGGGGCTACTGAATTGAGTAAAGGAAGTTTCTGTTGTTTTTCGATAATTAAGAATAACTTTTTTGTGCGCTTTTTGGAAAATGCATGCAATCATTTTTCGAAAACCAAATTCTGGAATTATGAGCTTGCTTGGTCACTGAAATCACGTTTTATCCTCCATTTAACAATCAGAAATAAAAATCTAAAAGACTTGAGGCATGGTTTACTTTGCCTAGAAAATGACACATTGGACACCTCTGGTGTCTGTAACCCCCACCACATCACACACGAGAGGTGTCTAACGACACCTCTTGTATCCAAAGAAAATATGTTACATGAAAATATGATTTTCCAAACGAATTCAATGTGCTGAATCCGAATATGAATGTTGGCAGTGTGGAAAAGTGGCACAGGCCTCTATTTTGCTCTTAAAGAGGCCACTTCACAAACCTTGTATCGCAGGTATAAATGACCCTTCTATACTTTAAACATGCTTTTCTGAATGAATTCAATGCACTGAAACCAAAAATGAATGTTGTTAGTGCGGACAAAATGGCACATACACCTACATTTTGCCATTAAAGGTGTACTATCACAAACCCTGAAAACCACGTGAGACCTTCCCACAAAACGCACTTCTATTATCTTTGACATTATTATTCATTCCAGTAAGCATGAACAATCCCACTTGAGGACTCATAGCAAGAAAACACCCGCATGTAGGGTCAAAATCGCTTCAAAAGTATCTGTCAGCTCGGCTTCAAATCTATTTAAAGGCGGAAGAGACTTTGTAATGAATACAATAAGAACAGAACTGCAAATTGCATCATTTATTGATAAACATAATATATCTTGATCCTCTGTGAAAGCAGATGCTGGAGAATGACGATCAGGTAACTCGGCCGAGAATCGAATTAAAGGTGTAGGGCACTCACACATTCTAGAATTGAGACAAGTCGGAAAAGTTCATGAATAAAAGTTTAGAAATACTCAGGCATACCACTACTATTACTCGCTCAAATTGGTCTGCAAAGTTTGCAAATTTAAACATCGCAAGGTAAATGGAAAACGTTTACTTGATAAAAAGCTTTTAGGTTCGAACAAATGGCATGTCAAATATTGTTCTCAGAGAGCAAAAAACTTATTGTTTGTCATCGGTATCGTTGTCGCAGCTACGAGTCGTAGTGCAGTGCTGTGCAGGACACGATGTCTGAGTTTGCTCACCAGTTCCACTATTTTGGATGATCCCGTCAAATGCTTGAGCATCATGCCCAGCGCACGGGACTTCGGTGTCACTTTGTTTGCCTTTGAACTGCAAGTAGAGGACATCTTGAATTATGAACACAAATTTCAGATGAGTACTGGAAGGAACCATGACCAATGTGTCAATGCAAGGTTCATAAGATGCTCCAATGGACTGGACCAGGCCAATAAATTGTAGAGCGGAATAGGGATTTTCTTCTCAGCTAATGGCAAAGTAAGATTGGCTGAAGTACTTCCTCCTTGGGAAACATTCTATGAAGATGGTGGGGTGGGGGGGGGGGGGGAATGAACTTTTTCTTCAATTTTCAGTGCGTTGAGCCTGTTTTTTCTTGTGCCAACATTCATGTACTTTATATCATTGTTCAATCAAACTTCACAAGTTGGCACCAGAATTTTCATTCGCCAGATGTTTCCAACGAAAGTGCATGATAGACCATCACGTCTCATGGTCCACTATATTTGCAGCTTGTAAAGTGCAGGAGCATTTCGAGTATTTAACTAAAAATTGCCATGTTGTTGCAGTGTGATGAAATTAGCTATTTGTATTTCCAGCCACCCATAAATGGCAGGTAAGTAATTTGACAGATGCATATTTGCCACTCTCTCAAACCAAAGTGAGTTAAGCACTCGTGCAATAACAAAAACTAAAAACTATGTAATCAGGGGCAATTTGGGTGGTGCAAACTTTTTGAGGTAAAATTATCAAGCAGACAGCGAAGTTGCCTTGAGGGCATTAAGAGCGAGTCCATTAAAATATGTGGCCGAGCATCAGATGTATAACAGATCAGGCAGTATATGGCAAGCAGATTATCTCCTCACTGAAGGGTGTTAGTGAGCCAACTGAGCTATTGAATCATGGCCCAGCAGCTCCTGTTGGTCACAGCCTACTTCAGAAATGTTCCACCTCCTCTCTAATTTCCCCCTCACCGGACCTCTTTCTTATCTTCCAAACCTTTTGAACAGTGCAATGTGAACGCATGTGCACCTACAATTCAACATGAAACAAATAGTTTGTTATAGATGATTGTGTAATGTTTGTTGAGACGATGCTTATTCTGAAAATTGAGCGAGGTAAAAAGGGGACAAATTGTAATGTTGTAATTGCATTTCAGGGGACGTAAAAAGTACTACTCACATCTAGGGGCTCTGACCTCAGCATCGCATGTCTCTTATGGAATCTGTGTCATCTAATACCTCTTTCATGCTAAAAAAAATTTGGAGGTAAATCCGATTCTACCCCACCGCTATTTCTTCAAATCTGGAGCTTTCACTCTACACATTTCTTCCCACGGGGGAAGGCATTTTTCAGGCCGATACCTAGTGGTATTCTAACCCTGCTCAGGACCAGGGTTAATAGAGTAGGGTTTATTTAATGGTGGTTTTTTTATAGTTTGTGGTCAAAGGTCAAAAGTATTGCTTACTGGTGCTCGGTCGACATGCACAGTAGTTTGGTGTCTGCCAAACCACAAACCACACAAGCCGCTGCTGGTTTTGACAAGCCTCAAACAGCGCTCTAAATCTCTTTACTCTTCAAAGCTGTTGACAGCGTCCCCACTCTGCCGGGACCCGATACTACTTCATCACAAAATCTTTAAATTCAGATGAAAAACGACAAGGGTAGCTTTGGGAACAGGCACCATTTTATATGTTGTCACAGTACTGCGCATGTGGCCACTGTAAAGCAAAGCATTGTGGGTCTAACTCTATTCACAGGATGGTAACCACAAAGGTTAGTCTGAAAAGGTACTGAAATACCCTGGGGAAGCCTGTCCTGAGTTAAGCAAACCACGGGGTAAGCAAAACCGTGCGAAAGGGACGGAGGGATAAAGAACAGTGGGTAAGAATTTTTTTCCCAGGGTAAGTATACTCGGTGGGAGAGTGTATTTACAAGTCACAGCGGTTTACAGTATCATAATAGTATCTCTATGAAAACCTTATAGAATCGAAAACTACTTGGAAAATTTACAAATGTGCTCTGTAGTTTATGCATTCTGAAACTGCTGGATGAAATAAGTTTAAAAGTGGTGGTTATACTCTGGGTGCGCATGGAAAAGTCATACTAAGTTGCGATGAACACCTCCAATTTTGGTTTTTTACTTTTATGTGAAAGTGGGGAATTTTCATAAGAAGTGGTGAGGATTGTCACACCTGCTAATGCACTCTTGCACCACTGGAAAAATAATACTTGAAAACTGGATGTCATCACTAAAAATATAGTTTAAAAAATAATGCACAGGTTTGTTTCGGTCCCCCCCCCCCCTCTTCTCCACAGAGAGCAGGTATTTCTAGTTAACTTCATTGATCTTAACATCTCTAAATCCTTTACAATGAACTTCCATGTTGCATTTATATGCAGGCAGGAAATTTAAGTAATGGCCTGGCACACAGTTACTACAATTTTGAAGAAACACCCTGGGATGGTTCACATACACAATCTAAATTCAGGCAGGGCAGCCTGCTTAATGCCTCCCTCTAAAGAAGGGTGAGCTCACAGATACAGTTCCGTCTGCTGGCACTTAATCAAATGGTAGCTTAGGGTAAATCCAATATTTGTCATCAGACATTGATATTACAGAGGTGACCTTCGACTGACTTAGACATTCCCCAAGAGTCAGTGGCATAATGGTTAGAGCATCCACTCTGAGTCTGAGAAGTCAGTGGTTCAAACTCCTTCCAAGTCATACCAAAGACTTTAAAAATAGGACGGCCTGTCCTAAAGTGAACCTGAAGCTCACCTGGATCAGGAGCAAGAGTCACTCAAACCCCACACAGACCCCTTTAGACCCTGATTTTTTTTAATGCCATGAACAAACTTTGATAAATCATGGGTGACAAAGGTTGTGGTCGTTTCATTGAAATTGTCTGTGTAGTTTTGGAGAAGAGAGCAAATACCAATTTTGGGGGGTCAAAATCCACCTGCAGAGCCCTTTAATGAGAGCAGATTTTGATGCGGTCAATATAGTTTGGTACATCCCGGGTGATGAAGGTTGTGGTCAAGTTTCATCAAAATTGTGTGTGTAGGTTCAGAGAAGGGAGCAAATGTCTATTTTTTTGT
>CM068958.1:112756622-112767706 GCA_035128595.1 Eptatretus atami | reverse complement strand
AAAATCATGTGTTTGGTTCAAGCGATAATGACTGAAGTGTTTACGAACCGACTGACTCACTGACTCGCTCACTCACTCACCTACGAACACTGCTCGATCGCACAAGCTCACCTGACTAAAGTCCAGATGAGCTAAAAATGGTACGTGATGCTTTCTTGCTTGATGCTCAGCATTTAAGAGGATTTAGCACAGACAAACAACGTTGGGAAGGAAATTGCAAACCGCACAGTGTACTCCTTGCAAAGAAACTGCTTCGGCAGCAACGACGCTCTGTAAAGAGTATGGTACATCAAAATCAAGAAAGTAGGTGCAGTAGTAGGCTGGATGGCTGACAATATTACATTGGATGGAACTGCATTTCAATAAAACTGCTTCCTTTTTCTAATGTCAGCAAAAGTTACATCATACAACACACGGTCTGGATGAGAGCTTATGCCAACTGTCCACTCAATGAAGCAATTTAGCCATTGAAGAGTTCTTGATCTCTCATCAACAATCAGCCTTTGGTCTGGTAACCTGTCCAAGTTCCAAATTCCTTGTCTCATCAAGACTATATCTGGTCCACAATCACCTCAGTGATCCCATGAGGTTATACAGTATCTGCCGAGCCTTTAACAGAAAATAGCATCAGATACTAGAGACTTGATTTTTGAGAGTAGTGGTTCAAAAAAGCAGATACTTTTGTGTTTTGAATAATCATGTCTGCACTGCCATTATTAATTGTACCATCACTTCATAATTATGTCAGTTACTGAAATCATTGTGCTGATGTAATGATTACGATGAGGACTGACAGTTTCTGGAAATTGTTTTCAGGCTATCTATCGTCCGTCCGTCCGTCATCGGTTTTTTGGTACCACAATAACTTGTGAACCACTAAAGGGATTTCAGCTAAAGTTGGCACAAGTATAGACTTTAATACAAAGACAAAGATGAAACCGATTAAATTTTGGCCTCAATTGGTCAAAGGTCATGTGCTATTCGAAAATCATTTTTGCGCACCGTAACTCGAGTTAGAAGCATCTGATGACTTTCTTGTACTTATCTCTCTTGCACTCTCTCATATAACCTTTCTTTTTTTTTTCATGTGACCTTTAATTGCGATCAAATATAACAGTGGGTTTGACATCTAACATGGGCAGAGGCATATCCATCGACGTATCTGAGTCAAATTTTATTTTCTACTTTGGTACTGCTGTGAAGTGCTTCCTGGATCATCGCTGAAAATTACTTCGTAATGTTGCAGATGATAATTTGCAAAAAAATCCTCAGTGTTAATTTGAGTTTTAATGCCATACCCATATTCTATATAACAAGGTTCACTTCATGTTACAGAAGGAAAACGGCACATAAGCATTATATGCGAGTGTTAAGTAAGCAACGATGCAATGAAAGGCAAAGTGGTGGGTTTTGCTTTGGTGACAAGCTTGAGCAAGAAGCACAGATTCAGCCAGAAAAACTTGGTACTTACTGGTGTAAGATACACATCTTTACCTTTTCTATAAGTTACACATTTTTATGAGCACTGGGTGTTTATTGATGCCATATAAGTCATATTAATGGAAATTAAACTTTTGGAAGGAGAAAAGTGTTTTGATTTACCCTTGCCATTTCTTTCTTTCAGCATTTTCTTTTTTTCCTGAACAAAGATGGAGGCTCATGAATAAAAAGACAAGCAAGCCAATTAAAACAAAAAATGACAACATCAGTCATTTTCCATACACGTGTAACAAAGGCTTTCAGAAACTACTGCAGCCTAAAAAAGGTTAAAAAAAAATAAAAATCAACAATCAGTTTATAAACAGCAATTAGAAGAAAAATGAACAGAAAATAAACAAAATTGAAGTCATGAAACCTTTGTTCAGGGTGAAAATATCTATAAGCCTAGATACCATAGGGTTTGTTGATAAGATAATTCAAAGACATTTTAATGTAGGAGGAGGCCAATGGGCTTATGACATACACACACCTAACTCCAATACAATTACCTAATCTACAAGGACACAAACCCTCAACAACACCAACACCACATATCCATATCCAACCCGATATCCGACGAATGAGAAGAGGGAAGGCAAACGTGCAGGAGGGGGCAAGAGTGAAGAGGTACATCACAGATAGAAAGAACATCAAGAATCACAACATGTGAGGATTGTATATTTTAGAGGGGAAGAGTGGAAAGGCTGCATTAACACAGGGTTGCATTAACACAGACGACATGTTGATGGTTGACAACACCCACAACTCAGTGAATCAATATCTCAAGATACGGACACAGCACATGTGCACAACGCCCACAGATCACCCAATTCAATTCCAATCTCCCTTAACATTTCTGCCTATGTTTTCTACCCTCTACCCTCATTGCTTCTAAAGCTACTATTCCTTACATTAATCAATGTTTGTGCAAATACCCCAGCCTTGCAACTCATATTTACTCTCAAGTTATGCCCCCTGGTACTGATGTCTACCAATGTGGTAAAAAGCTTTTCCACATCTATTTGATCAATGCCTTTGTTTTAAACATTTAATGAGATCTCATTGTCATCTCTTTTCTAAAGTAAAAAGTCCAGTCTTCCACAACCACTCCTCCTCACTTAAACTGTCTAACCTTTAAAAATAAGCTTAGTAGTAGTAGTAGTAGTAGTAGTAGTAGCAGTAGTAGTAGTAGTAGTAGGAGTAGTAGCAGTAGTAGTAGTAGATCTCTGGTTTTATACAAATCTGATGGATTGAAATCTGTACTTCTTTATTGCAGGAGACAGGGTTTTGCAATCATGTGTGTGTGTGTGCGTGCGTGCGTGCGTGCGTGCGTGTGTGTGTGTGTCTGTCCGGGCCATAACTTTTTTTTACTATTTGAGCTTTTGTCAACAAATATTCAACAAAGCTTTATTATGAGAATCTGGAGAAGACATTCACAATTTGGTCGAAAGCTCAAAGGCCAGTTTGCCACAAAATCGCCAATTTTCATCCGATTGACCTGAAATTTAAAGAATTTGCATATTGGATAACTGAAACCTATTGCGTTTGAGGTCAAAAGGTCAAGGTCGCCTAAAATCGTCAATTTTTACCCTGTGGGGTCTTCCACCCCACGAGGTCTCAGCGCCGCTCGAGTTCTCTCTTTTCTTGTGTACAGTTCATTTGAACGTCTCTGTCTCCATTACTCGTGAACAGAATTCGATGAAACTTGACAGTCATATACTAGACACACTTATCACAGGCATTAACTGAGCCCAAAGTGCGATGGCGGCCCTTTGGGCCCAGGAACGGCCCATTTTGGCCCATTTTCTTAAAATTATTTCTCGGTTATTAGTGAATGGACCGAACCAAACTTGACAGGTTATATTCTAGAGACCATTCCCCAGGCATTAAGTGAGCCCAAAGTGCGATTCCGGCCCTTTCGGCACATTTTCTTAAAATTGTTATTAAAGAATAAAATTAAATGCGCTGGGTGATGCCCAACGCAAAATTAAGTCGCAAATGATGATATGAAACGAGCCTCACTCTTGTGAGGTGTTCTGGTTTCTTTTTCTGATGCGATGAAAATCTTACCAGATTTCAAAGCTATCTGTCGTCCGTGCTATCGCTCACCTGAGAGTTGCACGAATGAACTCCCACGGGGTATGTTCGCAATTCGAACTTGTTCTTTTGTTTTTTTATATGTTTTGTCATGTTTCGCATACGGAAGAAGATAACCTGAGCAGAAACAAGACATGGACAGAGGGCTGTTGTCGCATCTCCATGTATCTCTGTATATATATATATATATATATATATATATATATATATATCTCTCTCTCTCTCTCTCTCTCTCTCTCTCTCTCTCCTCTCTCCTCTCTCTCTCTCTCTCTCTCTCTCTCCCCCCCATGGGTCTGGGGTGTAAGCAGGCAAACATTTGACATGGATAGAAATTCCCATGGGCAGAGAGACAATTTGGCCCATCATACCTCTGCTTTTTCTCCAACGCATTAATTTAATCTATCATATATTCATTGTCTGCGATACTTTTAACCCAATATAATAGTACACTTGTTGGTCCATCTGTCTGCCTGTGTGTAAGATCCCATTTCACCCATTGGTTGAACAGCTTGCCTGACTCCACCCACAATTTTAACTTGATGAAAAATCATATGGCCACCATATTGGAGCTTACTGCTATACAAAGCCAAAGACATCTTCAGAGATGTCATATTCACAATTGCCATGCCCTGACTATAAGTTTACTCTTCAGTGTAGAATGATCAATGCAACAGTTAAAAGGATGCCGATAGGCATCACGGGCATTGTGAAGATAGGCCTCACTGATCGAGGTAGCGGTCTGTTGCCTTATACACCACCCAAAAACATAACTATATGGAATTCCCTTAAACAGGGCTTAAACCCATGTCATTATCAAGGTATGCCTGGTGTTGGCTTATTGGTTAGAATGGTAAGGGTGGTGGGCTTAGGACACCAAGATCCTGATTTGAAATCCCACTTGGCTGTTGAATTAATACCAGGTGGGGTTGACTCTACCTGTCATCCTTCTGAGGTCGGCAAAATGAGTGCCAGCTTGCTGGTATCCTGTGTCCGAGTGGTGACCCGTCCAGGATTGTGCCCAATAGCCAAGGAAACTGCTTAGGCAGCATCAACGCTCTGCACAGAGTATGGGCCAATGGATGGATGGGTGGATGGATTATCAAGGTTTGTCCAAGGTCATTATTTACTTTTAACAAAGTGTGTATATGCATCAGGAAGAAGATAATTTGTCTTGGTTTGTTCATTGGCACAATTAACTTGCTCATGGTCACATACATTTTCTGCATATCTCACGGGATTATGAGTTGGACAGGCGACTGTGATGGACCATGACATTGAGGAGCTGTTTCAATTGCGGTTTCTGTGAAGTCAGTGATCGCATAATAGGGGAGGGAGAAGCGTTAAATATTCTGCTGTTTCGATGTGGGAATGCCCGTTTGCTTTTATAAGCAGGAGGAGGATGAGGATGAGAAGGGGAGGACAGAGTTGGGGTTGGGAGGTGGAGGTTTTGGACATGGGTTTTGTGAGGGGAGTGGGGAGAGGGAGGGGGAGAGTCAATGACTTGGTCACATTTTACATTGCACAGATGTCGAGTTATTTTATAATGAAGAAAAACATCTTTGGCTTTTCTTGGACAATTGCGGATACCCTGTTGGGTATCTGCGCACACAATTTCTGCGAACATACTACGTGATTATATGCCTGAAGTCAGACATTACTTGGTAATTACTGAAAGTGGAAGTTGCTTTTGTGGTATAACATGTGGACGGAGAGGATGATGATGAATGAGGAATACACGGAAGACAAAATTGAGGAGAGAAAACAAACGAGCTGGACTTATAGTACATGATGATGATTGTTTGTTAATGGAGTGACATATGGTACCGAGGTCATCATGAGTGTTGTCCTGCAGTGGGGGCTGGAGCTGAAAGGTACCAAAGCTAATCCTGGACTGGATTTTCTTTACGAGACCGAGTTCGAGCTGCAAATTACGGTCAATGGAGACACAACTGGGCCTATCCCAAAGAACTCAAATCTACGAATGGAGACGAGGCATAACAGCCTCCAATTTTTTTATGGGGATGCTAGGACTATGGTTTATTAAGTCTGATGATCATTAATGACTGTGAAATGTCGAGAGAGTTGGTGAGAACACAAAAAAACATAATTATTTAATTAAAACGTGGAAAAACAATCCGGTACCAATTGTAGACAGCTGATGTCATAACACAACAAAAGTTGTAGACAAAGGGAGTAGCAAGTTGGGTTCCAATTTGTCTGGTACAGCCGAGCAGTTCAGTAATTTATCTCGCCCTGAGTACCTTCAAGCAGTCTACATCATGCCTGTTTCCATGACAACCTGTTTTGAAAATAAAAGAAATCATATTCGAAAATGTGTTTACCATCATAGTGCCTTCTAACTCCCTTTGCTTCCCCTTCTCCTCCCTAAACTCTCTTTCTGCCATCATTTCATTTGAGACCCCCATCTGCGTTTTGATGAAATTGATGTGTGATGACCACATGTGGGGTCAGATGTCTTTTTCTGTAACATTTTTGAGCAGCGATAGGTGATTGTATTCCCTCATAACAGCATATTTTTAAGAGTCAAGGCAGAGATGAATAAGTGAAATGCGAGATTCGTTTTGCAGAAACTACATCGACATGTTTGGCAGCAGTACTGCATATTACTTTTAACCTTTTTAAAAAAATTCAACCTGAAACAATATGCTAGTTAGTGCAGAAGTGACTTTTGTTTTCTGCTGAACACAACTGCCAGAGGCTGAAAATGACTCAGTCGATCCTATGATAGCTATCAGAAAACACAGCAGGTTGTGCAAGACATAAGAGAGCTCAGCAGGCAGCAGATACAAAACTAAGCCCACACAATTACAAATAGATTACAGTGGCCAGTACAGAACACACCAGTCACCACCCAGTGCTCTTCCTAAGTGCAAAGCATTTGAAGAAACACAAATAACATGGTATGAACAGTGCAAAAACCAACACAAGTGGAGCATGTGTACATTCGGTTCACACGAGACAATGTTGACGATGCAAGTTTGTCATTCCACTAATAAATGGAATTTTATCCGTTATTAGGTCAACTCTTTGAAGCCACGTTGAGTTCGGAACTAGGTGTGCCTAAAAGTCGCTTCTCTGATGGGTTTTATCGAAAGACGTCATGTTGTACTTCACCAACATAGTATTTGTCTGTCTATGAGTCTCAATGAGGATGTGAAATGAAGTGAAACGTGTGAAAAAGGATATTTTCTAACACGTAAGTATTACCTGCACCACTGAAGGTGGGCAGAGCTTGTTTTCAGCCCTGTCTGTCTCTCTTCGTTTCTTACTGGTTGCTACTTTTGTTACTTGCAAAAATCTGTCTGTTTGTGACTTGCAAAATCGAAGATTTTTCAAGGAAATTAGTCAGTCGATTTGGTCATTCTTTCTGTTTGTCTGTCTGTCTGTCTGTCTGTCTGTCTGTCTGTCTGACTGTTAATCACCTACATGTCACAGTTCGAAACCAATCGTCATGAAACTTCACCAAATTGTAGAGGTAGCCTCAACTGAGAGGCCGCTTGATTTTGAGGTTAAAGGTCAAAGGTCATCTTGTGGTCAAATTTCTAAAATCGTCATATTACATCCGATTGACTTAAAAGTTGATCAGGATTTGCATAGTGCATCACTGGATTTGGAAACCAACTATTTTTGAGATCTAAAGGTCAAAGGTTCACTCAAGGACAAACATCTAAAATCATCACTTTTCAACTGAAAAAAATCGTCAATTTACATCCTATTAACTTGGAAATTAAACAGCAATTGCAATGTGCATCACTGAATTTGGAAACCAACTATTTTTGAGGTCAAAGAGCAACTTAAGGTCAAACTTCGAAAATCATCAATTTCAATCTGAAAAATAATCAATTTTCATCCGATTGACCGGAGCTTTGATCAAGATTGTCAATTTTAATCTCAATGAAATTGACAACTTGATGTATCCATGGCAACCTTTGGAGAGGGTGTGGATTTTGCACGTATCGTGCTCTGCACGACGTCTTTTTCTTGTTTGTTTGGCTGTGAGCAGGTTATCTCAAATAGTTGTGTATGGATTCGGACAAAATTTACTGGAGATGTTGGACGTGTGACAAGGACGAATTGGTTACATTTTAGTGAAGATCCGGATCCAGATTAGAGAATTTTTTTAAAGTGATTCTTCACCATTGAGAGATGGGGCCAAAATCTATGTATGTCTCAAAAAGTTGTGGACCATTTATGACAAAACATGGTAAATGAGGGTTAGGTGACAAGAACAAGCCAATTAGATTTTGGTTCAGATCTGGATTCAGATCCGACCTATCAGTGGGATAAAAAAAAATGAAACTGTTCAGTGTAGCAGAGGTATGTGCTCTGCTGAGTGCTGTTCCAGTTGTTCCTGTTACTTTCGCCACCGAAGGAGGACAGAGGTTATGTTTTCACCCCTGTTTGGCTGATTGTCTGTGTAAAGATATGTCAAAAAGCTGTGGAAAGATTCAGACGAAATGTGGTGGACATGTTGGGTGTGTGACATTGACAAATTGATTAAATTTTGGTGAAGATCCAAATCCGGATAGTAGAAATCTAAAAGTGATTCTTCACCATTGAAAGATGGGGCCAACAACGGTATATAGCAGGATACCTCAAAATGTTGAGCACAGAATCAGACAAAACTTGGTGGATGGGTTGGGTAGGTGACAATAACAAGCCAATTCGATTTTGGTTCAGGTACTGATCCAGATCCAGCCCATCAGTCTCTGCTCAGCCTGGTGGAGGTATGTGCTCTAATGAGTACCATTCTTATTGTTGATGCTCGTTTTCTCATTCTGTCCACTTTTATATATTATTCTATTGCTTCGTGAAATACATTTGTGGCCAAAAATATTGGCACCCTTGCACTTTTTACAAATAATGCACCATTTCTTCCAGAAAATTGTTGAAATTAAAAAATCGTTTGGTATCCACATCTGTATTTCGTTGGCTTGCAGTGGAACAAAACAAAAAAGCGAAATATTTTTCACTAAATCTTAGCTTATTCCACACAGAAATCCTAAAATTGCCTGGACAATATTATTGGCACCTTCTAGAAGTTGTTTGAAATATTTTGATTTCAAGCAGGTTATTTTCCTTTACTTTGGAATTGAATTCACCTGTGATGAGTTGCAGGTGTCTGCAATATAAAAATCACTCGTTCAACCAGTTGGAATAGAGGAAAGGAGTCATTCTGCTGTTTTGTGTCACTGTGTGTACCGCAATGACCATGGAGAAAAGAAAGAAAACCAGAAAATGGTTTGAGAAGGTCAGACACAAGATTGTAGCCAAGCATGGACAATCTCAAGGGTACAAGTCCATCTCCAGAGACCTTGATGTTCCTGTGTCCATCATACACAATGTTATCAGGAAGTTTAAGGCCCATGGTACTGTAGCCAACCTCCCTGGATGTGGCCGCAAGAGAAAACTTGATCGAAGATTGCAGCAAAGGATTCTTAGAATGGTGGAGAAAGCACCTCGATCAACTGCCAAGCAGATTCAAGCTGACCTTCAGACACAAGGTACCACAGTTTCAACTCACACCATCTGTGCCAACTCAATAAAAGGGGGTTCTATGGAAGGAGACCCAGGAGGACCCCACTGCTGAGAGAGAGAGATTTTAGAAAGCCCCACACGGAGTTTGCCAAAACACCCCTGAACAAGCCAAAATCCTTCTGGGAGAATGTCCTGTGGACAGATTGCACCAAATTAGAGCTTTTTGGTAAAGCACATATCTCTAAGTTTACAGAAAACAAAATGAAACTTTCAAAGAAAAGAACACCTTCCCTACAGTCAAACATGGAGGAGGTTGTGATGTTTTGGGGTTGTTGTGCTGCCTCTGACACTGGGTGCCTTGAATGTGTACATGGCATCATGAAATCAGGAGATTACTAAGGCATTTTGGAGCGCAATGTTCAACCCAGTGTCAAAAAGCTGGGTCTCCGTCGAAGGTCATGGTCTTGCAGCAGGACAATGACCCCAACACACTTCAAAAAGCATCCAGGATTGGTTCAAGCAAAACGCTGGACTGTTCTGAAGTGGCAAGCAATGAGTCCAGATCTAAATCCCATTGAACACCTGTGGGGAGATCTGAAAACAGCAGTTGGAGAAGATACCTTCAAATCTGGGAGAACTGGAGCAATTTGCACAAGAAGAGTGAGACAAACTGCCAGTAGAGAGGAGAGGAAGCTCAGTCATGGCTATAGGAAGCGATTGACTACAGTTATTTCGTCTAAATTTTTTGGTAAAGCACATTTTTTTCGAGAAAATTGTTTTTGTTTTTTAAAGTACAAGGGTACCAATATTTTGGCCACATGTTTTTTTTTTGTATACATTGTCAAGGCTCGTTTGAGAGCTAACACACAATGCACAGCAAGGAGGCATGAGACAAGAGGGGCAGGAGAGGGAAGGACAAAACGATGGGGAACAGAGACATTCGGAGATCTGTGGAAGGGAGAGGGATGGGCGGGGAACACGGAGTATACAAGATGGACATTACAGGGACTTTCAGGAAGGAAAGCAGGGAATTTGAAGGAGGTGGGTTTGGGGTGGATTAACGGGGGTAGAAAAGATCGAGGATTTGGATGGGGAAGATAAGAGTGGTGGTGAACAGCTGTTTTGAAGGTCTGGAGGGAAGAATGGGATTGAGAGAGTGTGTGAGTTTATTCAAAGGTGGGAAACAGGAATGAATGAGTGAAGGTGAGCAGTGATTATGATTTTTGGTAGTTTTACCAGAAGGGGTGTTGGCGGACCTTGAGCACCCTGCGGAAATATATGGCGGGACATATCGCAAACAGAGCGGGGGGGGGGGGCGAGACTGGAGAGGGGATGGCAGAAGACAGAAAGTCCACCGACCTGCCTGTGGTGAGAAAGAAGAGGCCCAAAGACTTAATGTTAGAAGCGATGATGGATTCCATAACCTTGCTGATGATTGGGAGAAGGCTGATTGGTCTGTATTTGCAGGGATCTGTTTTCACACCTTTTTTATGTAGGGCGGTAATGTTGTCTGATTTCCAAGCAGATTGCAGATGACCTTGAGCAAATGAGAGTGTGAATAGAACACAGAAAGGGTGAGCAAAGCAGAGGAGCAGGTTTTTAGGACACATGGGCTGATGCCGTCTGGACCGGTTGCAGAATCTGAGTCGAGCTTTGACAGCAAGCTCTCCACCTTGTCAGGAGAAAAGGGCACAGAGTCCAGGGACAGTTGGGTGTGAATGGGTAAGGTAGGTACAGAAAGCGATGGGTTTCGGACACAAGATTTAGCTGCAAACACGAGTTTAGGCATCAGCTTTTCACGTGCGGTATCAGCAGTGCGGCCATTTGAGGTAAGGAGGTATGGAGGGGGAACAATACACCAGAAACAGATTTGATTAGACGCCACCAGGAGTTTGAGGAGGGAGAGAGGTTTGAGAGTTCAGACTTGAGGTTACAAAGTTCTTGTTTTCTGGCTCCCCTGAGGGTAGATACACACTTGTTCCGAGCTTTATGGAAGGAACTGAGATTAC
>CM068958.1:112717153-112746676 GCA_035128595.1 Eptatretus atami | reverse complement strand
TTACATTAAAACGCGTTTTTTTTTCTTTATTTTTAACCAAATGTGCTTTGATTCCCAGTAGAGCACCTCACGAAACCTCCGAAAATATAGACATAGATCTGGCAGAAGCTATGGATAGGCAGTCCCTCGGGGGACAGAGCACGAGGACGAGCAGTGACTGCATTAAATCACATAGCTCAATGAAGCTGGTTAATTTTGTTACATTCCTAATATTTTTTTGTTCACTCAATATAATTCTCCAAACAGTATAAAAAGATAAGTTGAATGTTTTGGAAATTTCACATCTTTTGTGTATACATGGAGGAGGGAACATAACCTTGCTTGCTTAAAGTAAATAGGTTTATCGGCTTAGTTATAAGACTCGTTATTTCTTTAAATGATCAGATTTCACAACAGATTCGACACTTATTTAGTTCAAACGATATCCGATCCTCAAAACCGAATAATATTTCGATTACATACTTATTTAGTCCGTGAGGGTAGATCGTGGAAAAAAAATCATATCATATAATGCATGAAATTGCTCCAAGCTCCTAATTCGAAAACTATAGTACTTACAAAGCAAATATAATATATATATATATATATATATATATATATATATATATATATATATAGCAATTTGTAGCTACTAGTACATGCCCATACGTGCGTGCCCGTACGTGCGTGGCCGTACGTGCAAAAAAAAAAACTTTCAAACACGAGTCAGAAACAACAACCACACAGGCCGTTTCTTCGCTCTCGCGTGCCCATACGTGCGTGGCCGTACGTGCAACCCCCCCCTAAAAAAAACTTTCAAACCGCGAGCCAGAAACAACCACACAGGTCGGTCCTTCGCTTTCGCGTGCCCGTACGTGCAAACCCCGCCAAAAAAAACAAACAAACAAAAAAAAACTTTCAAACCGCGAGCCAGAAACAACCACACAGGCCGTTCCTTCGCTCTCATAAACGACGACTGGATTGGGGCATTGTGTTTATCTATAAATGCGCATAAGAAATCGAGAAATTATGAGAATACATCAAGTCATCACCATCCGGAGTGGTGTGTGCCCGTACGGAATGTTCACATGCATTCCCAAATTATCGCTTGTATTGAAGTAACAACTGCTGTGATACTTACACACACAGAGTTAATTAAAATCCAAATTAAAATCAAGTTTACCTCCCTGTCTTTGCTTGCCATGACATTCGCTGCCATTGACCATTGCCACTCCTACGCCACGGTAACTAAGGCACCGATCCCCATCGTAACCGGCACGGCACGTGACGTCATCGTCGGCCAGCGCCGCACCGGCCTACGCAGCAACATGTCCTGTGATTGGTAACTAATGGCGCATCGGCACGCCTATGCAGCAACGTTCCTGTCATTGGTTGGTAAATAATGGCCATAACTTGGGAAGCACTTGTCCGATTAATATCAAACCTTGAAAAAGCACATACTCAGGTCCCCAGCAATATACCTGGCAAGTTTCAATTAGATCGGACCAGTGGTTGCGAGAAACAGCGGTCACACACAAACACACCACACACACACAACACACTGCTGGAATTATAGATAGATGATGAATAAGGCATTCGATATGAGAGAGGAAAGTGAAAAAAAAACTTTAATGTTATGAAATGGTTGTGGCCTGTTCCAAGTCAAGGCATGGTAGAGCAGGCCAAAATATGGCGGCTTCAGACCCCAGTGAGGTTACCCAGGAAATGCCTGAACACCCAGAAAGCAAGGTGGCCGAGGATCGCCTGATGAAGGATGTAATTAAATAATGCTGTTAATGATCTTCAAAAGGGGTGTTTTAATTAACGCAAACACGCAATTTTCACTCTTGCATTTTATTGGAGTTTTCTTCATTTGCATGCAAAGTTTCAGGCTGCTAGTTTTATGGTTTTGGAGTTATGGAGGGCACATACACTGACACACACACACACTGACACACACACTGGCACACACTGGCACACACTGCACACACACACACACACACACACACACACACACTGCTTTTATTAGTTGAGATTAATTTTGCAAGTTTCCCACTTCAATTCCTCTTTCAAAGAACTCTGTTTGAAGGTAAATCTTTGTGTTGTTGTTTTATGTATTTTATGTGTGTACGTATGTAAATTGATTAATCATAACTGAACTTGGAGTGTGTGTGTGTGTCGTGTGTGTGTTGTGTTACTCCATATGCGGGTTTCAGAAGGTGCAACGGATCCCTCCCAGGTCTCAAAGTACCACCATCGTGTGTGTGTGTGGTTGTTGGTTGTTATCTCCATATGCGGGTTTCAGAAGGTGCAACAGATCCTCCCAGGTCTCAAAGTATCCGTGTGTGTGGTGTGTGTGTGTGGTGTGTGTGTGTCTTTGATTGGCATCTACATATGTTGGTTTCAGAATGTGGAATGGAGTCTTCCCAGGGCGAGCTCAAAGTATCCACCTTCATTTCGGTAAGGGTCACGATTCACGGACCAAGCTGTGAGTTTTCTGATCTAAAAGTTTTGTGCCGAGGGCTCTCTTCAGGATCTTTACCGAGCCCAGCATAGCTTCCAACTGTCGTTCGTTTGTGTGATATTCCAGGGATGTTTTTTAATATCTCTGTAAGGTTCTTCGTCAACATTGGTGCAACTTTTGGCATTCTTCAGCTTCCAGGATCTTTTCACTTCATGCTTGAGGCCTTGGTATTTGGTCATTTTCTTGATTTCTGCATCGTTAGTCCAAAAATCACTGGCATTAACACCTCAATTAGCAATACCTTCTTCTCTGTTTTTGTTAGCTAAGTATGATATCTGGTCGCAAGCTTTGTTTTCGATGTTTACGCTCAATGGGATCATTAGGTCGTACTTGAATGGTACTTTAGTGTTTTCTGTGATTGCTTTTGGTTCATTTTCCCACATATTTTCTGGAACTTGAATATCAAAGTTTTTGCAGATGTGCCAGTGGATTACTTTACAAACTCTGTTATGTTGTGTGTACAGCTGTTCTGACTTGTTTTTTTTTTTCTTCATGTTTGCTCATTAAGCGTCACATGTCATTCTCTTTTTGTAACCCACCTCCACCCCTCACCTGTCTGTTTTTTTTTCCTCCTCCCCCCCCCCAACCCTTCTCTCTCACTTTTCCCCTTCCTCAAACTCCCCACACCTAATAAATTGCAGCATTCTCCTCCCACACCTCTATAAATCTATATATGTATATTTATACATGTATATACACACATGCTGCAATAGGTCATGTTTGAAGGATTACTCATATATCATGACTAAGGTAACCGTCGGACAACAATTTCACCATCCAAAACACTTAAGTGTGATGAAAGATATTTTGAGTGTATGCAATGATGCCAACACCTGATAGGAATAGTATATTATGTAGCATTTGTGGCTAATTGCCATTGTGTGGGTTGGTGGCCCTGCTATATCCACTTTTAAAGAAGCAAAATACATAAGTCTGGAATGAGCAATTAACTTGATATGAAAAGAAAATTTGTTTTAATTTAAATGTAAATAATGCTGATGACTACACATAATTATAATTATAATATGTGGTACTGCGGTCTCATTACCCCATGCACGCAAAGAGAAAAGTGGTTTTTTTATACAATGTCAAGGCTCGTATTAGAGCTAATTTTCTTCTTTTTTGGAGGTTTTTTTTGTGGTGTTTTCATATATTTTAAGACACTAAACAGATGGTGTAGTTGGGAGGTTCATGTCTGTCTATGTGCCAGTAATTGGGTCATGTCTGTCTGTCTGTCCATCGGTCTGTCTTATCAGTTTATGATTGTCAGTTTGTGATCGAGGAACAACTTATTTAAATCGAATGTTATACTTTGAACAAGAATCGGGGCATGAATAAGAAGACAAGTCTGTTGTTTTAATGTACCTTGGCTTAGAATTTGTCTTGATTGCATGCCCGCAGAGAGGAGTTCGATAATATTTGACTCTGTCTGCCTGCCTGGCAGTCAAACCAAACTGAAAATCATTCCAAACAGGAAACTTATTGTTTTTAAGGACGTCATGAAGGACACAAACAACAGACAGAAATAACTAATGTAATGTGTTAGATCAGGTGATGTAATAGATGCCTGATAAAATAGCGGTGAAACCCCGAATATAATTATTTATATGCCTTTAACCCTCTTTAAATCTTTATGTAAATTGAATTATTTTACTTGAACCCTGAATATCACAAATCGCCTTCATCAAACTTCCAAAAACCTCCAGTTTTGCAGTGGTGTGTTCTGTTACAAAGTTTCTTGTGGAGAGCTCGCCAAGTGGCTTAAGCAATCAAGCAAGTACTCCATTCAAAACCATTGATAAGGAACAGCTGGCTTGGCAAGTGTTAGCTAGTTGCTTGGTAAATAAACACACCTTTTAACATCCACCAACTTTATTGTTATGAAATGTTAGGGTTATGAAAATGTGATTCATCAATGTGTGTACCGTCCTTTGGATGGACGTTTAAAAAGTCATCCCTTCTGCCGCCATTAGTTGGGTGTCTTCGTAAATAGTAGGTGAGCTATCGCCAGCAGCCTGGCCAAATTACATACAAATCTGCTGTCAACTACAGGGGGTATTGCATCAGTGGCACAGCCATGCTCCCAGCAATGATGAAACCATACATGGAAATTAAATGATTGACAGTGGCAAATAGCAATCTCAAACAGCTCCCACAACGACTTCTGCCACATAATATCAGTTAAACAAGAAAAAGAGCAATCAGAGATTGCAGAGCCTCACCAGGACTTGTTTTGTGTGGTATGTTGTGTGGTGTTTGTGCAGTTTTGTGTGGTGTACTTTGTGTGGCGTTTGTGTACTGGTGTGTTATGTAATTAATAAGAGACATAAATAGAACTGCCACTTTATAACTGCTGGCAGTGATGACCAGGTACCAAGACGTCCCGCTTTGATGCAACCCCACTTTTATCGGACACCTGACCCTGACCCATGACGGTTTATTATTATTATTCAATTGAATTCAGAGTGGGATTAAAATAAATTCAATTCAAATCAAATGGAAGACCAAATAGGTACAGTCCTGCATTGGAGTCATCAGAAGGAACCCGAACAAGCAAAAAGAAAAGATGAAGTCATCAAGGGGAACCTGGATAGATTCACATTTCAGCTGCACTCTCTACCTCAAACCCATCCGGCAAAGCCAAGTGAGCCTTATTAAAAAAAAAAAAAAAAAAAAAATTAAACTCAGATCAAAATATTAAATAAATCTGGCTGCCAGGGACATTGTTATCCGATCAGGTTGAAATTTAATACATATATTCGACATCAACACTAGATCATAACTGACATTTCACATCGATTGATGAAGTGGTTCAAGAGAAAGATTTTTAAAACGATTTTCGTTCAAACCAGTATGGCTGCCACACCATGTGACCTACTAATTATCCATGAACAGCCTGGTATCCCTAAGGAATGGGGGAACATTTGTGTGAAGTTTTCCCTTGATCTGTCCAGCAGTTCTGGAGAAGAGGATTTTTTATAGGTTTTAAGGGTAAATCCAATAAGGCTGCCAAACCATGTGACCGATGACATCATATGCGTGAACCTTTTGTTCCTCATGGATAGCCAGCCGGTCATACATATTAGTCCGTGAGCCAGACAAGATATCGGTACCATCTGGGGGCACCAAACGAAACTTATTTTTTATGATGTGTACCCATATATTTCACAAAAATGCATGATGGACATTTCAAACTCACAGCTTAAGTTTTTTATGCATAATTAATGTTTTGCGCAAAATACACAAAATGTACAATTTTGTCATCCATGTTTTAATGCTTAAATGGCTGGAAGGCAAATAAAAATAAATTTTCATAATGAAGTTGTGTTGTGCGTGTCTGAAAGTGATTATACTTAAGGAATATATCAATATATTGCAATAACATAAAAATGTGATTGTAATTTCTTTGCGTCCTAATCTCGCGACATCGATAATTGCGCAATATTGATCAATAGCATAAATATTTACTGCTAATGGACATGATAACATTTATTGAGAATTTCTTCATATTTGATTAAGTTATTAAGGTGAAATAACCTCTAGTTTATTATACTAACATCCATAGTCAAGTTTGTTTTGCAGTCGACAGCTTGTCTTCATTTCACGATCTTCAATATCAAGTAAGACCATTTTATTCCTAAGTATTATTATACCTTGTTGATCTTAAATTTGATAACCTTACTTAAGTCATAGTTAATATGTATTTCAGCTGCAGCAAAATTGGAAATTATTCAAGGATCCAGAGAATAAAATGATAATAGAGTGGATACATTTATATGACAATAGTGTACTTAACCAGTTTTTATATCTTTTCAGGTGACTCTGTGACTGTATGGAGGTAACACTCTACAATATACATGATGGACCCACCGAAGAAAAACAGAAAATGCAATCATTGAAAGAAAGGGCTTGCATTATTTGTTCCAAGCAGACTTCAGAATCTGAACTGACCAAACCCAGAGACGATGAATCTGTTGGTGTATTACTCCATGCAGCCAACTTACGGAATTTTGGGCCCATCCTGGAACTTAAAGAGATGAATACGGCGAAAAGTTGTTCTACCACAGAGACTGTAGATCTGATTTTACACACAAGAAAATGCTTCAGAAGTTCCAAAAACCTGACTCTGAGCCGGAATGCTCCACCAAAAGGAGAAAATCTTCTCGTGCTCCTTCAACGACATCTCGTGTCTTAGACCCTGTATGTATCTTCTGTGAGAAGGAAAGCAAATACGTGGCTGGTTCGAACACCAGGGAAACACTCCTACAGTCCAGAGAACTCAGGTCAGATGAAACAGTGAGAAGTGTTGCTCAGGCCAAATTGGATCAGAGAATACTTGCCATCATCCAGAGAGTTGGTTGCTGCCGAGGCTCATTACCATAAATCATGTTACCGCAAATACACCCGTGGAGCAATGGAGAAAACATCAAAAGTCACTGAAGGTGATGACGCTTATCTGGCAGCAGAGCGGGAGGCCTACTTCTTCTGTTCAAGCATGTGCGCAAGACATTATTTGTTCAACCTGAAGTTGTCAGAATGATGGAACTGACTGAAAAGTTGTTGAATTTCCTGCACGAACTTGGCATCGATGATGTGAAACCCTCTACGAAGAAACATATTCGCCGGAAGCTAGAATGTGAATTCAAGAAGTCACTTCATTTCGTCTCTGATGATAAAGGAAAACTTCTTGTATATCCAGATGGCCTTTCCTTGGAGCAGGTAGTGGTCAAAATGATGAAGGCCGAAGAACACTACAGGATGCAAAGTACTCAGATGATATTGAGAACATTGTCAAACTTTCTGCGAACCACTTGAGAGGACAAATTTAAAACATGAAAAGAAAGCCTTGGCCTCCACACCCTGCTGAACTGAAATCTGGCTATCTGAATTGCCAGAATCTTTAAAGATGTTTCTGAAACTGCTACTTCATGGAACAGAACAGATGGAATGCAGAAGTGGAACGAGTTGCCAATCGGTAGGTCAGGATTGTATCTATGCTGTCAGTAGAGGAAAAGTCGTCCCTGCTAAACACATATTGCTACCATGGGGTGTTAAGTCACTGACAGGAAATGTTGAGCTCATCAAAATGCTAATCGCCTTGGCCATGGTGTTTCCTACTCCAAGCTGGAAGAAATAGACACTGCATTTGCCTTCAAAAGCAGATGAAAGAAGCAGACCGAGGTATAGTTCTACCATCTCTTCCCATCCGTGCATTCCCTCCTCACTTGCCTATGACAACATAGATAGGCTTGAAGAAACTTTAAGTGGTGCTTTTAGTGGTCGCGGTATGCTCGCTGCACTTAAATTGTTGATGCCACATGATCACTTCAGAGATGTATTCGCAAAACTGGGAAAAGAATGGCAGCTCACTGATGAAATTCTAAGGTCTGGAAGAATTCACATGTCGTCTCTACGTAAGCCAGTCAAATCTGTGATGTGAATGAGATGCGATATGAACTGTTCCGTGTAAAAGATGGAAACGTAGAATCTGGACAGTTGCCCCCCTGCCAAAACTGTCTGCATCTACATGCAACGAGGGCCAACTATCAGGCTGCCATCTGGCACAGAGCATTGCAGGCAGACCCAGAAGTCCCAAGTCCGCTGGAGAACAAAGGCTGGTCCTTGGGTGATGACGGAGAACTTGTTATCAACTGGATGACAGCTGCACCAGCACCAGACACAGTCTTGGAGTTCCTGTCTTGCAAATGCAAGAAGTCCTGCAAGTTGCCCACCTGCCAGTGTATGGTGAATGGACTGCACTGTACTCAGGCCTGCTTACTGCAGGAATGTGAGAACATGAAAGACGAGGAGGTCCATGCTGAGCGGAAGAGGGATCTGATGGTTCAGCTGACAGCGTTCACATTTAAATAATCAAAATCATTTGGTTGATTCAATTCATGTATTCTCTCCAGTGGTACATCCCATGGAAATGGACTTGTGTTTTTCATGTTGTTGGTGTCAATAAATACTTGCGAGTACACATGTGTTTGTTCTTAGTCAGAAAATATGCGACTGTTCTGAGTAGACCCACATATGTTTTTAAAGGCTCTACTGAGCTAAGCTGTGAGTCGCAGATGTCCATCATGGTGCATTGAGTTACAGATACATATAGCTATCAGAAATCACAATAAAGTTTGGTGCCCCCAGGTGGTACTAATTGGTCAAAATCAGGCGACTGGCTCACGGGCTATATTAGTTTCGCCTCGATCTGTTCAGCCACTTCAGAGAAGAAGATATTTCAAGGTTTAAAAAAATACTCATAAGTTATATATATATATATATATATGGCTGCCGAATCACATGACAGATGATGCCATCAATTTTTTTCTATGGAACATTTTATCCCGAGATAACCCTCAAAATTTTTCCTACTGATCAGATGTATGTAGTGTTTCACAGATGCAATTATGACGTCATAACGAAGGCACTTATGACGTCATCAAAAAAATCACACTTATTCCCCATGAGGAGTATTTGCCGTGTGCCATTTCAATTTTTTCCTTGGTGCAATTTCAGAGATACAGAGGTCCAAAGTTTTTCCAATTTTCCAACATGGCTGCCACACCACGTGACCTATGACATCATAATTATGATTGAAACACTCCGCACGAGTAGTCGTACCTTTGGTGAAAATTTCTTCTCAATCTGACAAGCTGTTGTGGAGAAAAATACGAAATTTCTGTGCGGACAAACAAACTGACAGACGAACGGACCCAAATACAATATTCTCTCCTTCGCCGAGGGTAATAAGGATTGCCCTTTGGTCTTCGTGAAAGTGAAATAAACCTTCAATGGGGTTCGCTCCCTAACTTTATCTGGTAATAAACTCTCTACACTAGTATCCCCTAAAAATAGAATGAAGCCGAAGCCTATCCACCTGCTTGCTGGAAAAATCACAAACTAGGAACTCACGGATCCCATCAACTTTGGGAGTAGATTTCTTCACCAGAACCCTGCTACAAAAAGCTTCAATCAAAAACGAGCACGTCACATAAACCTGCTAAACTCCGGAGAATATTAGCTAAGACTTGTTTGGAACATGAGCTCAGGAGAACATAAAAATCATAAAAACCTTTCCTTCATTTAAAAAAAATCTTTAAGTTGATCAATTATCCCTGAAATTTCCATTTTTGGAGCTATACGACTCCGACTCTGACGCCCATGACATCTGGGTCTCCTTCTGATTGGATGAACAAAATACTCATTACCAAAAACATTAGCTTGAGAAACTGATCCTACACCTTGTACCCTGTCATTAAGGCCCAAAGGATAGATCGCACATTGTGTCCTGATCCAAAAAAACCTGTGTGTCCTAACTCAATATTACACTCCTCTTTATTATCAAAATCATTAACATTGACTGAGTCTATAATTTGATTAGAACAACTACTAAAAGCATGTCCAACTGCATTGAAATGATTATATTAATTAGTCTTAATACCAGATGATACAGCGGACCTATGTCCATTCAAACGTTGATGTAAACATTGAGAAGTTTTACCAACATATTGCAATCCACAATCTCCACAAGTGAGAAGATAAATATAATGTACTTTGATTTACATCCCAACAAACAAACATTCACAATCAACAACAAAAGTTTTACCTGTCACATGACAAACAAAAGTTTCACACGGTCTAAAAACTTTACAACACAAACATCTAGAGGAATTAAACTATTTAAAAACAGCTTTACAAGTACTTGACAAAACATACTGACTCATTCCGACACTGCATGCTTTTTCGTTTTTCATAAGCCTGACATTATTATCACTCTTTTCGGTTTTTGACCAAGTCTGGTTGGCCCAGACCAGACAGAAGAGACAGGCTGACAAGGATACCGATTGGCGAGGGGATGTCTCGCTTGAGGTGGGCATTACCTGGTACAGAATTTAAAGTTCTCCCAACTACACTGACAATGCCTAGCGACCAGGGTGTGACAGCCATTACCCCAACCTTGAAACCGGATCAAAGTCAGCAGCTGCTGGTTTTTCATGAACACGAGGGCAGGGAGCTCACGCCCCAAAAATGAAGAGAAAAATAGGGTGCAGGTATGGGGAGAAGGTATTAAAAGGGGAAATAGGAATAAAGAGAAGTATGAAAGAGTAAAATGAACTGTGAAAGACTAAAAAGAGGTATGAAAGGAAAAGAAAAAGAACAAACATCAAAGATGTAAGGAACGAGGCATCACTCGAGTTCCAGCAATCAATCCAAGACCTAAATGCAGTAATAAGTAAAAGCTACCAGTGGTCCATCAGTGGGGAAGTAAAGTCCACACAGCATCAGGATATGGTATGAGCAAAATCAAAATAAAGACCAATTACTGCACCGTAGTCTCAAGAAGGAAGCCAGACATAACACACACACACACACACACACACACACACACACACACACACACACACACACACACACACACACACACATTATGTACTGGTAAGTACTTACAAAAGCTATTTTATTTGAAGTTATAACCTTAACTTGTAAGCAATTTACTGATTTCCCTACTGCCCGGATCATCATCTGGGCACCGTTTTTCATCGAGGTTTTGATCCTTTCAGCCCAGAACCTCTCCATACAGCGTATCCACAACCACGGTCACAGGTCCACATCAGCAGATTACTCAACATCAATGGACCCACAACCCAAAGTTGTGTCCAGATAGTCAGTCAACACAGCAATGCAATATCCTAATTCAAACTTATTTCATTATTACTTCATTTTTTAAAATTATGTTTAGCTGTATTCACGTCTTCATTTAAGCCTGACCTCAGTGTTGTAGATGGCAAACCAATGTTGCACCACGTTGCATGGCCAAAGTTGCATGGTAGGTTGCATGGTAGGTGCAGATGAGACATTTTCCAAAAGCTTCTACCAAGCAGTCAAAGCAGACCACGAGGTTCTATTCATTTTGATCACTACTGAGACAATTCAATCAAATCGCATGAGAGTAAAAGGCATGCATCTGGTGTCAGCAGATTGTATATGCAGCTTCATCTCAACACACCATTGCCTGCAAGAGACCAGGTGATGAGCAATGTCAAAAAAAAAACTCAGCTGATTCAGCATCTGTGCCAATCCAACGAAGAGCGTAGTGTGCATATGATCAGTGACAATGAAAGCACGTTTAGACACGAAGAGGCTGATATCAAAATGATCATCCATGCTCTGCTGATGTTCAGAGAACATGGTCGGCAGCGAATTCAGATTTTCAGTGAGGATACCAACGTCTTTGTACTCCTGCTACACTTCTACTGGAAGCATCGGCCATCAGCAGCCAATGCGATGAAAAGGTTTGACGGCAAGATAGTTGATATCAATGCAACTGCCATTGCATTAGGTGACAAGTGTCCTCAACTGTTGCCGCTGCACGCTGCCACAGGTTGTGATAGCGTGGCCTACCCAATTTGGAAAGGACAAGGCGTCAGCACTCAAAGTTCTTCTGAATTCCGATGATCTTGATTTGGAGGTATTCAGTGAGTCCAATGCAATGATCTCAGATACTTTGCGAATCTGATGCTGGTTGTTCAGTCGTCTGTATGGTGCAAAAGGCAAGAAACGATGAATTCCCTCCAATACAAGCTCTTCTCGTCCAAGAGGCTGAATGTGCATAACATCAGATCACTACCACCAACGGACAAAAGTCTTGCTTTGCATTTGAAACGTGGCCACCTGCAGGCCATGGTATGGAAAGCAGCCGATCAGATTCAACCACCAGTTGTGAATCTGAATGATTATTATGGTTTGGAGATGCCTGCTGGTTTCCCAATCTCCAGTCAGGGGGAATGGGCCTGTTAAAGACGCCCTGAACTGATGAAAGTCGTTGCCTGCAGCTACAGCTGCAGCTCTGATGCACCATGTTGACGAAAAAAATGTAGCTCTTCTTCAGCTACATTATCGTGCACAACTTCCTACAAGTGTGAAGCAGACAACGACCAGTGCCAAAATGAACATACGATCAAGCTTGCAAATGATGCAGAAGATGAGGATGAAGACTATGATGTAGTGGAGGATGATCCATAAACTGTTCGGAGAATATTTGATTATCCTATCATATTCCTTAGCCACTTGAACATACTGAATATTTAGACTTTGAAAGCACATTTCTATGTGGTTAAATAGCTAACCTATCACAATTTCTGTGTATTTCCATCAAATAGCAGCCATCTTGACTATTTCAAATTGCCTAAGAGTGCCAGGGTGGCATCAACTGGATGTCGAAAATATAGGGTGAAATGAGACAGAACTCGTTGAAAAACGTTACTCGGACAGAAGCGCATGGTTGTTGCCCCGGCAAGGGGACTATTTTGTGATCGGCGAGACAACAATAAATTCCCTCCAACTGTCCGCATTTATGTATTGCCAAATGTGATGCAGCTATTATTTACCAAAACTGTTCCTGAAGACAAAAGAGAGGCTCTTACAATCGTTGTGTGTCTCAGTGAGTGTGCATCCACATGCAGATCTATTTTAATATTGATTGTTTATTCTCAGATGTACAACACGTCAACCTACGCTACAGTAATCTACATACCCCAGCAAGGCTGGCATTCTTCAAAACACCATCTTCTTATCATTGCAAGGAAATATTGTCATGGTGGTGTTGGAGATTGTCGTCATGGTCATGGTGGTGCTTAGGAGAAAAGGTAGAGGGGGTTTTTAAGAAGCCTCTAACTTTCCATACATGGCTCACTGACTAAATCTACTGTCATACCCAATGCATAGCTCTCAACAGAATTCCCTCATTTCCTCTCCCTGTCAAGGCTGGAGAGCCACAATGTAGTGTTCTGGGCCCAATCCTATTCCTAATCTTCATCAATGATCTCTTTGACTGAGAAATACTCTTTATTTCTTTGCTAATGACTCCACCCTCTGCCATGAGATTCTTCATTCTTCAGATAGGCAGGCAGGAGCCTCTTACCTCTATGCAAACCTTGATTGAACCACAAGCTGGTCAAACACATAGTAAATGTCTTTTAATTGACTAAACAAGTTTTCTCTCTCTCTCTCTCTCTCTCTCTCTCTCTCTTCTCTCTCTCTCTCTCTCTCTCTCTCTCTCTCTCTCTCTCTCTCTCTCTCTCTCTCTCTCAAAAGGACTATCTGGCAAACTCTTCCATCTACTTTCTTAACAATCCTCTTTAAGAATTTCACTCATTCAAATCTTGGGTCTCACTTCCAGCCATGATGTTTCTTTGGCAAACCACATTTCTAAGTTGGCTCCAAAGCTCGTCATCCTCCATCATGGGCGGAGCCAGGCTGAGGCAGACGAGGCAGTTGCTCGTCGCTCATTTCCTGAAATATGATCTGGCCTGAGCCTCTGGCCATCTGAGCTCTCTGGGAGTAAACTATCAAAGACCTGGCAGTGCTCTGAATACTCTTATCTCCACACCTAAATAGGACAATACCCCCCCCCCCCCATGTTCATTTAATGTGGTTTAAATGAACATTAACATTTTTAAATTTGGAGCATTGAAATTAGCAAGAATAGGTTTCTGGGCATCAAAAATGCATTGGCTTCTGGGGGCCTTGAGCTGGCCCCAGACCCCTCGCCGTAATGGCTTCGCGACGTTGGCGCTCGCAATGCTGCGCTACGCGCACCGTCACATCAACCAGGTTCACCTCTTTTCACCTCATCGCTTTTGGACCTCTGGCTACGCCCTTGTCCATCATGCAAAGTCTTTTCTTGGCACACCAGAACTCTTATCTGCCTACAAGACCTTAATCCGCAGCTTGACAGAGTACTGCTCTCCCCTCTGGGCTGGTGCCACTGCCTCACACCTTGCTCAGCTTGATGCTGTGGAAACCAAGGCCTTCAGGATCAGTCGGATATTCCACGATGAAGCTGAGTCTATGAGCATATAATTTTGACATCACAGACATGTCGGTGGTCTCTATGGTCTTCCACTGCCTCCTTTCTGGTGTTGCCCTCTCTGCTCTTTCTGTGCTCTGCCCCCCACCCAGCAGGTTTCTGCAACATTCTCACTGTTGACCAGCAACCCCCATCTGGTGAAAGTTTCCAAAATCCAGAATCACTGGTCATCTCCACTCTTTCGTTTCTCCTTTTTTTTCCCACCAGTAGTGTAGTAGATAGTAGAAAAATCGTGCAAATTATGATACAAGCATCAAATTTGGCATTTGTTTCTGCAGGACTTTCTGATCAAATCTGCCCGATTGGCCATTTGAAAATCCAAATTTTGAAAAATTTGAAGAAAAAAAACAAAAAACCAAAAAAAGTATGAAATCACAGCTGGCTGAAATTCTTGAAGCGCAACTGAACATCTCAGACAGAGAACCAAGGGGAGATGCAGTCATCATTGATGGCTCAGCACTTATCAATGCCCTACCTCCATGCACTTCAAAGATATTTGATGACGATGCTAAAGAAGACATCATCCCAAAGGGGAATCCTATGGTGCCAGGTACGAGAGGGTGGACGCAGTGTTGATGTGTACAAGAGGTCAAGTCTGAAGTCCGAGGCAAAGTCGAAAAGGGGGCAAGGAATCAGAAGAAGAGTGACAGGAACCAGTAAGACCCCAAGTAACTGAAGAAGCTTTCTACGATATGACAGCAACAAGACTGAGCTGTTTCACTTCCTTGCGGAAAAGATGTGTGAAGCACAGACGACAAGCACAGTCATTGTCACAAAAGGCAGAAGATGCCATTAGCAACACAAGGAAGTCACTGGATGCTGTGTCTCCATGTTGTCATATGAAGCTGACACTCGAATATTTGTACACGCCAGGGAAGCAACGACGGATGGTCGCAAGTCCATTATCATTAAGGCTAATGACACGGACGTACTAGTCATAGCAATATCTGTACTGCCATCCTTACAGGAACTAGGTCTTGAGAACATGTGGATTGCCTTTGGCCAAGGAGCCAAGGCACGATGGATTCCAGTCCATGAGGTAGTTTCTACAATAGGGCCTGAGAAAGCTAGAGGGATCCCATACTTCCATGCGTTCACTGGATGTGACGTCGTTCTGCTTCCGCGGTAAAGGGAAGAAAACGGCATGGCAGACTTGGAACGTCTTTGATGATGTTTCTGAAACATTCACCAATCTCAGCCAGCATCCAACATTGATTCGTGATCTTGACTTTTTTGAAGTTTTTTTTTTTTTCAAATTTTCAAAATTTGGATTTTCAATGGCCTCAGGCAGATTTGATTAGAATCCCCTGGAGAACAAATGTGCCAAATTTGATTGCTTGTATCATCATTGCACGATTTCCCTCAAAAATTGCTGTTATCTGCCCCACTACAGTGGAACCAACTTCCCTCCATGTTTTCAATACAGTCGTTCACCCCCATCTACAGCCATAATCTTTTTACCCCTGTTAATCCTACCCAAGCTTACCTCTTTCCAAGTTTCCAGTTTTTGCTTCCGAAGAGTTTGCTTCTGTATCCATCTTGTTCACCCCCTCTGTCCTCCACTAGCCTTAATTCTTCCCCATATCCCTTATTTCTCCAAGTCTCCCTTTATTTTGTCCTTCAACACCGTTGGTGTGCTTCCTTTTGTTTTGTTACGCCCTGATCCGTTCAATGTACTTGCTCCCTACACGTGCCACCACTTGGTATACAAAAATACATCATGTATATTTGTTGAATGAAAGGAAGGTTGCAGATGATCAATTGGTGATGACTGAGCACTTCAATGCAAGGAAGGCATTCAACCTTAGCATGAAGATATTTAAGTGATCCTGTCTCAGGATGAACTGGATGAACTGATCCTGTCTCAGGATGAACTGCCTATGAACTGGTCTCAGAGATTTACAGGAAAAAGTTCAGGCAGTGCAGGAAGAAAGATCGTGAAATGCACGTGGAATTTGCTTAGGAAAAAGAGACTGCTTGATAAGTGGTGCACTGTACTTTCTAAGGAAATTGTGAACGAATTTGCCAGATTAAAACAACACTAAGGGCACATCAGTGACTATATTTTCTGCTGTGATGCCCTCGTGGTTACCGGTGCACTCGCTGCGGCACCCCGAGGTTGACACGTAACAGAACCTCAAGGTTACAATACTTAGCCACTTCAAGAAGCTCCAGTTTTTTAATGCATCAAGTAGTTCCTCATCGCAGGCAGGTTGGTGGTCTCTTTGTACTTTTTACCACTTCTTCTCCAATATTGCTCACTCTACTTTTTCAGCCCTCTGACCCTCCCCAGCAACTTCAGGGTCATATGTGAAGGTCATATGGTGATCTGAAAAAAACAGATGGCCACCATTGGATCGCAGGTGGCAGAGGAGGCTTACCCTTGGTGATTGCAGATACACCCTCCTTCTTAAGTTCTTCCAGTTACACCCTCCTTGTTAAGCTTCCAAAATCCAAGCTATTGCACACCTCAACTCTTCTCCAGTCTATGGAACCACCTTCCAGATGCTGTCCTGTCTCATTCTTCCCTTGAGGGCTTCAAGCATGAAGTGCACAAGGTTAAATGGTGGTCTGAAAAAAATGTACGTGTTTTTTGTCATCACTCAATTTTGCCAACATGGAATCTTAAAGACCGCTTGGCCTTTCAAGATGTTTTTACATCACAATAGTGTACTTACATTGAAGTTGTGCACCTGATACTTTATTAATGTCCTTGACATACTTTTTACCCTCGCTGGAGGAGAGGGTATTGTATTTGGGTCTGTTTGTTTGTTTGTTTGTTTGTCTGTTTGTCCACACAGAACTTTAGCGTTTTTCTCCGCAACTGCAGGTCGGATTGAGACGAAATTTTCACCAAAGGAGCGACTACTCATGTAGAATGTCTTAGTGATAATTATGACGTCATAGGTCACGTGGTGTGGTAGCCATGTTGGAAAAACAGAAAAACTATGGACTTCAGTATCTCTGAAACTGCGCCAAGGAAAAATTGAAACTTGGCACACGGCAAGGACTCCTCATGGGGAATAAGTGTGATTTTTTTTTTTTATAACATCACAGGTGCCTTTGTTATGACATCATAATGGCATATGTAGAACCTACATCTGATCAGTTGAGGGTCATCTAGGGATAAAATGGTCCACAGAAATATTTTGATGACGTCATCGGTCAGTGATTCAGCAGCCATATTGTTTTTGTTTTTTTTTAACCTTCAAAAATCTTCTTCTCTGAGGTGCTGAACAGATCGAGGCCAAGCTTTATACGTATGACCGCCTATCCATGAGGAACAAAAGGTTCACAAATATGATGTCATAGGTCACATGGTTTGGCAGCCATATTGGATTTCCTAAAACCTATAAAAATCTTCTACTCCAGAATGGTTGGACAGATCGAGGGGAAACTTCACACAAATGTTCCCCAAGCATTGTATGTACAGGTTTGTTTCGGAATAATTGAAAGGTCACATGATTTGGCAGCCATATTGCATCGAAGAAAAATATTAAATAATGTTTTCTCCTGAACTGCTTCAATATTTCAAGTGAAACTTCACAATTATGATCTAGTAGTGATGGGGAATATGTGTTTGAAATTTCAACTTTATCGGACACATTGTCTGCCAGCCAGAATTATTATATTTTTTTGATCTGGGTTCTTTCTGATTTTTTATTAATTTTTTTTTTATTTCGAAAAAGGCTCACTTGGCTGTGCCTGGATGGGTTTTAGGGTAGAGGAATAGCAGCTGAAATGTGAATCCTATCCAGGTTCATCCTGTTGACTTCATCTTTGCTTTTTGCTTGTTTGGACTCCTGATTATTCCAATGCGGGACCGCACCGATTTGGTCTTCCATTTGATTTGAATTGAATATATTTAAATACCATTATAAATTCAATTGAATAATAATAATAATAATAAACGTCATGGAAAAATATAAATAATGTTTTCTCTTGGAACCACTTCATCAATCAATGTAAAACTTCACAATTATGATGTAGTCGTGATGTGGAATACAAGTTTGAAATTTCAACTTGATCGGACTCATAGTCTGACAGCCAGAATTATTATTATTTTTTGATCTGGGTTCTTTATGAATTTTGTTTTTTGATTTTTGATTTATATGTTTTTTTTTTGAATAAGGCTCACTTGGCAATGTCTTGACGGGCTTGAGGGTAGAGGGGTAGCAGCTGAAATGCAAATCCTATCCAGATTCCTCCTGATGACTTCATCTTTGCTTTTTGCTTGTGTGTGTTCCTTCTGATTACTCCAATGACTGTGCCTATTTGGTCTTCCATTTGATTTGAATTGAATTTCTTTTAATCCTATTCTAAATTTAATTGAATAATAACAATTGAATAAATAATTTTCTCTGTTACCCACAGTTTTGTCCTTCCCTCTCCCGCCCCTCTTGTCTCATGACCCCCTTGCTGTGCGTTGTGCGACAGCTCTCATACGAGCCTTGACAATGTAGACCAGAAAAACAAACAAAAAAAACAAACGTCATGGGTCAGGGTCAGGTGTCCAATCAATGCGGGGTTGCATCAAAACAGGACATCTTGGTACCCCGTCATCACTGCCAGCAGTTATAAAGTGGCAGTTCTAATTATGTTTCTTATTTATTGCATAACACACCAGTACACAAACGTCACACAAAATACACCACACAACACTACACAAACACCACCCCCAAACAAGTCCTGGTGAGGGTCTGCAATCTCTGATTGCTCTTTTTCTTGTTTCAGATTGTGACCTAATTTTAAAAAAACACGTTTTTGATCATAACTTGAATAATTTTCCTCCGATTTTTATGATGTTGGGTTTTATGGATAGATTGTACATAGAGACATATTTTCTTACATTACACTCTATCCCTAAATGTTGAAAGTCAAGGTCATATGGTGATCGGAAAAAAAAAAATGGCCATCATTGGATCGCAGGCGCTGGGGGAGGCTTACCCTTGGTGATCGCAGATATCGAGTTGTTTGTCCCATTGTCAAATCTACCTTGCTCTTCCATGAATCTCGCAACTGCAAAGAAAAGGAAATACAAGACAAATTCTTCAAACATGCAATTAACAAACACAATGAGTGAAAAAAAAAACTTGAATATATATATTTGGTTACAAGATATTTTAGGTATTTTGTTCACAAGTCATAATAAGCAAATCATTATTGTAGGTGGTGGAAGCCCTGACTCTTGAGATAGCAAGTTCATGACAACTCATACATTTTTCTGTCGTTAAGAACAAATTCCAAACAGGTCGCCACTTCGTTGCTGGAAATTTCTGTCACCGGATATGAAAACATCTGTGGTAATTGAATCCATGCGAATGAGGGCAATGTATCAAGGTTTTACCCAGTCCACCTCAAGCTGTTCATAACTTCATATATTACAATAGATTATATTCTGCTGTCTCAGGCATGATGCTTCATGGTTATGAGACTAATCTTGTAGCCTGCCAGGATGGCACAGACGTAGCATACTTGCCTTTGACCTGACTGGTTTGGGTTCGATTTTTGACCTCAGTGTAAACTATCAGACTGGTGGGTCACAGGCAGGACCATTGCATCAATAAGTGTGCAATCCCTCAGATGGCCATGAAGCTGGGAAGCTGACTGCGAGTGTTATCTGGTGTATGTGAACGATCTCATCGTCTTTTGCAATCAGCAGGCGACTTTTGCTGGCATCTTGGAAAAATTCCAAATTTCCTACTCAAAAATGCAGAGGCCCTTCATCAGGAGCACAGTCGTGCCTCAGTGGAGATGCAACCAGCGGGCCAAATTAATCATCGAATCCGAGTCCAATATTCATTCGCAAATGATGTACTAATCTTGCATCTCATCGGTTTATCAGAGTCCAAATCTTGCTCGCAGCATTCGCTGGAGATTTTACCGAGTTTAATCATGAGTAAAAATAACCATTGTTGCTCTTGAATTATTTGAGAACTCAAACTGCTTCGCTGAATCGGTGTGAAATTTTCCATCCAGGTTGAGCTTCCTTTCTCCCTGAAAGTCATGCCGACAGATCCTACATATCTGATGGGTTGGTGTGAAGTATGTACTGTACGTATCCAGAATGTGCCTTGAATGTGAATACTACTGTTAGGCTGATCCTTCGACAAGCTGGGGCTCCTTGCAAATGCCTACACATCCCAACCCAACACAACACAACATATTTGAAGTTAACTTCGTGTTGTTGTTGTTTGGATTATTTCCCGGTCATTAGACGTTGTTAAATTATTTCTGTTCCAGGTTGATCAATGTTCTTTAAACTTTGCTTTGCCTTGTTGTGGAAGTCTGTGTTTGAGTGTTCACTCATGTATCAAGCAGGAAAGGAATTTGGATATTATCCAATTGATCATGTTTTTGATCACCTATTCAGTGTTTGGTAAAGTAACACAATAGCCTGATTCAATGTTCATGCAATATAAGGAAAACTAACAATATCTGAAACTCCCACCCATGAGAGCATATGGAAAAGCCAAGCTTTAGTAAGCAAAATGATGATCATTATTGTTCAGATTTAAGGTCACAGAAACCAATGGTGAACATCTCAAAGCAGCCACCCTAACGGGGAAGCCAACACCAGGCTTCGACGGTGGCTGTCGGTTGGTGATTGCTGGGTCGGGTTTCGTTGTTGGTAGTTGGTCTTGAGAGCACAAGAGATCCCAGAAGGAAGGCACATGAGATATAGCACGAGGCCAAAACACACGCTGAATGGCTGCACGCCCAAGCAAGTCCAATGCCTGGATGGACAGGAGAGTGAACCGTGCCGAACGACCAACCCATACCGCATGCACAAGCAGTGCCTCGTCAGACAAGTTCTTTGTCTTTTCAAACCCCCTCTGAGTCCCATGTTTCCTCCGAATGAATGTGTTAAGGTGTAACTCGTAGCTCATCGACGACGGAATCGCCGAGCTCTGAAAACCATAACAATGTCCTTCAGTCGGTCAGCCAAGCTGTGGGTCCATTAATATTTTTCGTTTGTTTCCCCCTTCCAGGTCCTCCTAGGTGGTTCAATGGATTGTTTTGAAAATGGGCTTGATAATTCCTGACATCGATATGCAAAACCTAATGGAGCTCATTTTTTCAATTTCCATCCAGGTGGTGAGATAATTAACTTAATATGCAATTACATGTTTATCACATACAATCTATAAATACCGGAGCAAGTGTTTGTACGTACGCAAGTCTGCTCTAAGCCCATTGGTTGGACAGCTGGCCTGATGCCACATACAATTGTGAGAAGGCAGCCAAGTAGAGGGACAGATGTCTTGTCCTTTCATGACCAAAGCTCAACTGCAGTTCATTCGGTAGTTTTCCACAGAGGTCCTACCTTTTTGCATGGTGGGTCCTCCAGCCCACCATCAGTGCATGGCGGGCCATTATTGGTTCCATTTTTTGGAGGGCACTGCCACGTTCTCTGGAATCCCACCTCTCTGCAAGGCTCCATAGCCGACGAGATCACCATGGCTTGCAGTGTGCTGCCCAAATGGCCGGTGATGATGCTTCCTTTAATGCACAAAGCGCTTTCCGTGTGTGCCTTTGTTCTTAAATGGCACAAGTCCTCACCTGGCCTTGTCTATACAGAAGGCCAAACATAATACAACCTCACTGTTGTTGTTGTTTGTCTTTCGGCTGCTCCCGTTAGGGGTCGCCACAGCGGATCATCCGTTATGATCCGCATACTGATTTGGCATAGGTTTTACGCCGGATGCCCTTCCTGACGCAACCCTGGTCGCCTCTTACGACACAGGGATAAGGATTGGGTTTCGCCATGATTCCGGGCTGCCCTACACCCTCTCATAGCGCGGCACAGTGCAGAGCTCCCGTCCTCAAGCGATCCTCCAACCCAAGCCTCCGAGTAGCCGGATTGCAGGCGCATGCCACTACGCCCGGTATAATACAACCTCACTCTATAGTCTATACTTTTCTGAGATTACGATTACTGCCTCATCAGTGCACATATTATATATGACTTACTTCTGACATTTTCCCTGATACAAGAGTAAATCTAAGCTATTTCTACTGAATGACCAAGCTAAAGCTCAAAACAATCTAGCTATGGATCCCCCTCCCCTTTTACGTCACAATATTTATATGGTGAAAAAAAAAATGTATCTTTCTGAAGTTCAAATATTTTTCAGTGAACACGATCTAAATAAAAAGAGTTCTTATTATCATCTTGGATTGAAAGACTATGACTGAAAGAAGTACAACACTTGCTTTGTACAGGGTGTCCCAGAAGTCTGGACCCATCGGAAATATTGGTGTTTTATTCTAAAAGTTAAAAAACAAAACACATTTTTACCTCCTCCACCGAAAGTGAAGGAGGTTATGTTTTCACCACTTTGTGTCTGTGTTTGTTTGTCTGTTTGTTTGTGTGCAGGATATCTCAAAGAGTTGAAGACGGATCTGGATGAAATTTTGTGGACAGGTTGGGTGTGTGACAAGGACGAACGGCTTAGATTTTGGTGAAGATCCAGATCCGGATCCGACGAGGAGAATTTCTTAAGTGATTCTTCACCATTGAGAGATCAGACCAAAAACGATTTATAGCATGATATCTCAAAAAGTTATGGACGGATTAGGATGAAACTTGGTGGAAAGAATTGATTCAGTTTTGGTGAAGATCCCAATCCAGATCTGGAAATGAGAATTGCTTAATTTTTCAGTGATTCTTCACCATTGAGAGATGGGGCGAAAAAGGATATTGCATGATGTCTCAAAAAGTTGTGGATGAATTCGGACGAAACTTGGTGGACACGTTGGGTATGTGGCAATGACGAATTTATTCAGTTTTGGTGAAGATCCGAATCCGGATCCGGATCCGAGAGTTATTTAATTTTCAAAGTGATTCTTCACCATTGATAGGACCAAAAACGATATTATAACACGATATCTCAAAAATGTATTGGACCAGACACATTCTCGTGGATCAGGCGGAGGCGGAGGTATGCGCTCTACCGAGTGCCCTTCTCAGGATCTTGTTAACGTCTGTTTTACATATTTCATGAATGAAACAACCTTGATGGCTCAGGACACCACTCAAGAGAAGGTGAAACTGGTATTATTACATGTTTCTGGAAGAAGGTAGAGGGAGGCCAGTGTGCTATTTCACAAAAAAACACCCTGAGAAGTCAAAGCCAACTTATCTATTCGCGGCAAAAGTGTTGCAACAATTATATGAAAAGATACTGGAAGTGTTGCAAATATACGTTGTAGTGGTCACCCTCGCTCTTCTGTGTTAAATGTTTTTTAATTAAGTGTAAATTGTGTATTTTTCCTTTGGGCCCAGACTTCTGGGACACCTTGTAAATCCCCTTGTCGCTGTTTATATATCAAGAATACAGATTTTTTATTTATTTATTATTATTTTTTTTTTTAGAGAGTGCACACGCCTCATCTACCCAAAAAGCATTGTGTGTACTGGAGTGCAGATTTTGTTTATAGTTTATATTTAAGAAGTTACTGGACACATCTTGTCAACTGCCTTGTCATTATTTTAGACTTGAATAATATGTTTTTACACATGTGACGGCTTCAATCACCTCTTACGGAGTAGTCAATTATATACAGTACATTATTTGAGGTTATACATTAGGGAAACGCTACTTTTTAAAGTTATTTACTGAGATTCTTTGTTGGTATTGTGAATATAATGATATCAGTGAAATAGGCTGCAATGAAAGTCGGTGGACCCGTAAACTTCCAAATCAACTATATTTAACACACCTCATCTATCCCCTTACCCCATCTCATTGTTTCAGATTAGAAAAATAATTTTTTACATATGTTGACGCAAATGCCTCTAGTAGAGTCATCTATTGTCCATTCTATATACTCACTGAGTACCAGTGTGACCACTCCTCATTTTCATAAATGCCAAGGTGAGCCAATGAAAAAAGCCAAGAATTCACAAGGTTTCGGAAAAGCGATGATAATAGAAAACCTATAGAAAACCAAGACGCCAAGGTGAACAACGAATAGCCAAGATCTTGTGAAAAAAGCCAAGGAGTGGTCACACTGCTGAGTACCCACTTTACGGGCGATCTTGTTCCAAGCATGCAACACATTCTTCTGGCACAATCCTTTATTTGAGTGGTGAAAAGGCAACTATACACCATTTGGGTGGTTTGCCTTGATGTATAGGCAAAAAAAAACAATAATCTGGATTACGTGCACGAAGCAAAACATACCCACTGCTTATAATTCAAAACACCTCCACTGTAATGGAAAACGTGCAGACAGGAATACTGCACTGTCAAATGGTGGAGACTTGTAATAGCCTCCTCCACCTGGAGGCGGTGCAACACGATACACATTTACATCGAGAATTTGCCTCCACCCTCCCTCCCTCTCCCAAAACCACCAGCAAAGACAAAATACCCCTATACATTATTTGGGGTCATGCTGATCTTATGGAGCAAGTCTGGATGTAATCAGCGCAGAACTGTGGGAGTAGTCGTGCGACAAACAAAAACACACAAACACACAAACAACGGTCCATTAATTATAGTAACGATTACTTGAGGTTATATCGTAAAGAAATGCTGCTTTAGTAACGTTATGTGCTGAGAATCTTTGTATCGTGTACATGGTCCTTGATGAAAACAAGGACGAATGTGCCCAAGAGCAGCGTCCTAAAGGTTTTGTCGGCTAAAAAAAAAACAAAAAAAAAACAACAACACAACAACAACTTCCGATATTTGTCACGTGCCTTGATTAAGCCAATAGCGAGACCCGTCATAATGTATTTACATATTTACGATATATGTGTATTTACGAAATAAATAATGTATTTACGAAATTACAATACGATAAATGGAATATCTTTAATAAGTAACGTGAACTTTTCGAAACTTTAAAGCAAATGTCCGAATATATTAAAAGTTCATGATAGACGCTCTCAAAAGGCACCGTCTATGGAGGATGTGTACAGGTGTTTAGTATTTAAGGAGATCCGGATCTTGTATATACAAGAGCCGAGTCCTAGAGGTTAAAGTTTTGTCTTCACAAGAAGAAGAACAAGAAGAAGAAGAAGAAGAAGAAGAACAATGCCGAGCTCTCTATGAGCAGCGTTCGCGGAAAGCTGTGAATAAATATTTTCACCTCAATGGTGGAGATTTTAGGTTAATTTTACCAACAGGAGCGACAGAAAACAAACATAAATATATATGGTTTTTGTCCGAAAAACATTATTGCTCTGCAGGTAACATAGTTGAAATCTCGAATAATTTGGGGATTAAATATAATCAGCTGGACATGAAGTGACCGACCGGTGGAAAGTTGATGTAATTGTAGGTTGTGCTGGCTGCTCTAATTACCTCCACCACCCAAGGTGGATGGAGTTGAGGTTTCCACCCCTGTCTGTCTGTTTCTTACTTGCGAAACAAAGATTTGCAAGTATATTGGTTGGTCTGGTTTATGATTTTGTTTGTTTGCCTGTGTGTTTGTCTGTTTGTTTGTCTGTATGTCAATCGCCTACAGGTCGCAATTTTAAACCGATCTTCATGAAACTTCACGAAATGGTAGAGTTGGTCATACATAAGCAAGAAGACTGATTTTGAGGTCAAAAGGTCAACAACTCTTTCAAATTTCTAAAATCATCAATTTTCATCCTATTGTCTTCAAATTTAAAGAGGATTTGCACATCCGGTCAGTGAATTCAACCTTCAATTATTTTTGAGGTCAACTTAAAGAAAAAGGTCAACATGGGCCGAATTTCTGAAATTGTCAATTTTCAGCTGATCGACTTGAAATGTGAATATTTGCATAGCAGGTCATTCAATTCAACCACCAATTCTTTTTGAGGTCAACATAGGTCAAAAGGTCAATGGAGGCAAAAGGTCAACATTGGCCGAATTTCTGAAATCATCAATTTTCATCTGATTTACTTGAAATTAGAAAGGGCTTGCATTTAATGTAACTGAATTCAACCACCCATTATTTTTGAGGTCAACATAGGCCAAAGGTCAACAACTTTGGTGAGATTTCTAAAATCCTCAGTTTTCATCCAATTGACTTGAAATTTGAAGAGGATTTGCATGTAAAGTCACTCAATTCAACCACCAATTATTTTTACGGTCAAATTTGTTTTATGGATTTCACAAGTATTGTACTCTGCCCGACATCTTTCTTGCTTGTTTGTTTGTCTGTGAGCAGGTTTTCTAAAAAAGTTGTGGACAGATTCGGATGAAACGTGGTGGTCAGGTTGGGTGTGTGACAAGGAAGAATTGATTCCATTTTGGTGAAGACCTGAATCTGGATCGAAGAATTTTTAAAGTGATTCTTCATCATTGAATGATTGTGCTGAAAAGATGTGTCGTACGATATCTCAAAAAAGTTATGGACGGATTCATACAAAACTCGGTGGACATGTTGGATGTGTGGCAAGGACGAATTGATTCTATTTTCGTGAATATCTGAATTTGGATCCGGATCCAACAATTTTTAAAAGTGATTCTTCACCATGAGATGGGGCCAAAAACGATATATAGCATATCTCAAAATTTTTACAAAACCTGGTGGATGAGTTGGTTAGGCAACAACAACAAGCTGATCAGATTTTGGTTCAGGTCCAGAATGATGTAAGTCTGGCCTATCAGTGGGATACAAAATGTAAACTGTTCAGGCTCGTGTAGGTATGTGCTCGACCGAGTCCCGTTCTCATTTTAAATCACTTCAATTTCAGTGATCGTGCCAGCCATGGGTTGGGCTGATTTTGCTTGAGTTGTTGCGTTCGTGGAAAAAAATATTCTTGTTTCCAAGGGTGAGGAGGCCTACTCCCAGACTGTGACTGCGATGTCTGTTCCAACTGAGGAGTAGTTATATAATTTTTGATGTTCTGGTGGTTGATGTGAGTTTGGTTTATCAATCTATAATTCCAGCAATCTGTATGTGTGTGTGTGTGTGTGTGTGTGTGTGTGTGTGTGTGTGTCTGTGACCGCTGTTTCTCGACAACCACTGGTCCGATCTAATTGAAACTTGCCAGCTATATTGCTGGGGCCTGAGTATGTGCCTTTTCAAGGTTTAATATTAATCGGACAAGTGCTTCCCAAGTTATGGCCATTTATTTACCAAACCAATGACAAGACACGTTGCTGCGTAGGCATGGCCGATGGGGAAAGGGCGCCTTAGTTACCGTGGCGTAGGAGTGGCAATGGTCAATGGCAGCGAATGTCATGGCAAGCAAAGATGGAGGTAAACTTGATTTTAATTCACTGTGTGTGTGTAAGTATCACAGCAGTTGTTACTTCAATCTATCTATAATTCTATCTATAATTCCTATCTATCTATCTATCTATCGACGGAGGTATGAGCTCTACAGAGTACCCTTCCAGTTGTTGTTTTTGCAACACAATTCGTAGCAAAACAATTTCCCAAAAATTGAGTAATTTCGTATGTATATACAGTACTACTCGGATAACAAAGATTCATTTTATTTTCCTGCTGTGAAGTTGTTTGTCGAGTCTGTTCAGGAAAGCAATGACTTTCCAGAGGGGTGGATTTGATGGCCATTCAGTGTGTGGTGTTGAAGCAATATGCGAATTTCAAAATGACGTATGAATGCCAACAAGGCCCTTCGCGCGTGCGCTATGTGCGCTTTCAGTGACTGACGTATGAACTGGGGTACTCTTAACCTGCAGTCGCCATTGTGAAATCTGGAAGCGAAATAGTCTTTCAAACATAATTTTCCACATTTAAACAAAAGAGTGGCAATTTCGATATGTTAACCATCATTGATTGCTGTGTTCCTGAATGCAAATCAGACTCACGAAAAGAGTGAAAATACGATCAATATCCGTGAATATTGTTGTACAGCATCAATATATGGCAATGTTGTACAGCATCGTCTTTCCAATATTGCAGACATCCATTAAATAAGCAACCAAACCTGCCACTCCCGCAAGGTTCAAAGTCTACTTAGGCCTAAGTCACATTTGCTCTACGGCGAGGATACAGCGGCCGTACGCCCTCTGAATTGACAGAAACGTGCGGCGGCCGCAGAGTTTCCGCGGTGACCTCAGGGTGGCCCTACGCCGTTTGGCTATATTTTACAGGCCGTAGGGGTCGCCGTGGAATTATAGCGCGGAGTTATAACTTTTTTCATTTTTACGTTCGCCGTAGCAATTAGACAAGCCGAAAAAAAAGAACTGGTAAAAAAAATAAAAATGAACCCACTCATTACCGTCCGTCTGGCCGCACGTTCGCCTTAGGGCCCCCCTGCGGTCGCCTTGCGGGCACCTTGAGGCTACCTTGCGTCTGCCTTGAAAATTATATGGCCGCCGCAGGGCCCCCTTAAGGTCACCGTGCGACATCAAATCAAAGACCGTACGGCAACCCCACGTTTTCGGTCTCCACAATTTGTAAATACGCCGTGCGGCTCCCCGAAAAATAAAAACATATGTGACTGCTACATTGTGTGACCGTGGAAATACTGCGGCCGCCGTATAATTGCTAGTGGCCGTAGATTTTGGAGACCCCACGGCCGCCGTGGCAAATGTGACTTAGGCCTTACTGGCAGGGATGGTCGGGGGTTTGGGTAGAACACGCCCGTCTATGATCCTTCGTGCCTTTTCCGATCCACATTTTCAGTAGTTTTTGCAGTGTGCGCAGCTGCACGATCTCAGCCCTGTTGGTCAGCTGAGAAAGTTCTCTCTGTTGGCCAAAATTATATGTTCAGTCGTGGAAGCTGGGTATCATTCATGTTTCAGAAACACCTTTCAGATCCACTAGAAATGATTCAGATGCATGATCTCCAGAAACAGTGGAATGTAGTACTTTGTGGTACCGCATACAAATCTCTTGTACGCTGCAAGGAGTTGAAAGGGGCCAATAAAAGGCTTATCCCAGTGGTAGAGCCAGAGTTCATCTGTTTCGAAGCCAGCATGATGACGTGGTGAACCCAGGACAGGTTGTGTCGAATGAAGAAACAGAGTGCAAGAGGCTGCAGTTCATACAGAGGTTAGGGATGGAATAAGATAGGAGGATTAGCAAGGCAACCTTACAGCAAAGACAAAGTATGTGTGTCACCTGGGTTAAAGTGCCAATTCACAAGAAGCTGAACAGTATGTGAAAAAAATATATATATATTGTTGCGGTTCCCAGAACTGCATCCCTCCAAGGCAATGGCATCCATCATACAGTGGTCCCCAGA
>CM068958.1:112700424-112710465 GCA_035128595.1 Eptatretus atami | reverse complement strand
TCCGTTTAACTAGGAGGTCACATGGTTACCTGAACGGGGAGCATGCCCTCGGCAAAGCACCAATCTTATCTTGATTAGATCTTAATTAGGGCAGCGAGCGTTTTTTAGATATATAGATATTTGTGTATATCTATCAATATATTGTTACGAATCTGGCAGCCATGTACAACTCAACATTCAGATCCCCGTAGCTCAGTTATTTCATTAAGTATATGTGATAGTTAGAATCCATCACCTGTGTCTATGGGAATTAAGTGTACGTGCGCTTCGGGTTATTTTATAGTTAGGATTTTTACACCACCAACAAACAACGGCATCCTCCCTTGTTCCTTCCACCATCGGCCTTTCTGACGCGCATACGTGCCGAGCGCCTGTGGGCGGCAGTACCATTGGCAACCGACGCATTGATCCGCTCCAGGGTCGAGCAAGACGTGCTGCCTCAGCCAATGGGCAAAGCACGAGCGACGTACGCCGCGTTCCGGCCAATGCGAGGCAACGTCGCCGAAGAAGAGGAATGCCTCTCAGAGGGGACGGGCTGTGAGGATGCTCAGAACGGCGAGCGGATCACCTGACACCAACCGGCCAAATCCAGAGGCGAGTTGCGTCGGGGGGAGGGGTGGTGAGAGAGAAAGGGGTGTGCGCGAGGAGGTCTTGTCTTTTACCTTGAGCCTGTCCAGAGAGATCGCCTTCCTGCCGAGTCTGTCAGGACGAGAATCGCTTGCCTGTCTCCTCTGCTGGCGCTCGCTGTCTCGGCGCGTGCCGGAGGACGTGCTGGAGCCTGACGCTGCCCTCTGACCGGTGCTTGCAGCGGCATCGAGTTGCGGGTTTCGAGTCCGCCGAGCCGAATCGTCAAGGGCCGCACGAGGCCGGGAAGGTCCAAGCTAGCATGCCTTACCTCCAGCTCACCTTCCCTCCGAGCTGGGGGTATCAATAAGGCTGCGGCCATCATTTCTTTTGGGGTGGTGTGGTCTGATGTGGGCCCGTCTTCATGTAAAATCGTTAAGTGCTTTCTTTTCTCATCGCTACATTACATTTCTTATTTGGATAACTCTGCTCTTTGTGTGCTTTCCTTTCCCCCCCATTGAAATAAATCCCCTCTTGTTGAATGTCCAGTCGTCCTTTGCTTCTTATCATTGGTTTGCCGTGCTGCGAACGGGAATTAGGAGGCCTTATTGTTGCCCGTAATCGTGCAATTGCGCGGCAGGGTTCTGGTACTCTCCGCTCGGGGTACGACTCGGATCTGGCTCGGTAACAGCCCGGATTCGCGCAGATCCTGCCGAGGGTGAATTTCCCCGGTACTTTGACGAGGTGGGTAATTAGGTACAGTATATTGAAAATTGGCAATTGACCCCACCCCACGTGTCGACACTATTGCGATCTTCGGTCCGATAAGGGACCCGTGACCTTTCGGATTTATCTGAAAGGTACGACCTAAATTCCGGTGTTTCGGTGGAGCCGACTCTACTGTCCCCCTAGCGGTCGTGCTCGGCCACCGAAGACCCGGCACCACAACAATATATCTAATCTTTCTATGTATATATACATACATATATATCCAATCATACATATATATATATATATATATATATATATATACACATGTATATACATGCATATATATACATATCTATGTATGTATATTATTATATATAATATGATATAATATATATATATTATATATATAAATATATGGTGTGTGTACATAGATAAATATATATATGTATATGTATGTATTTTTTATATGTTAAAAAACAGGAAACTTTTTTTCAAAATTTTTAACTTTTTTTTTTGCCTTCAACACTCCCTTGCACTCAAACATGAACCTCTGAAAGTTTGACGAATATCCGTTCAGTCCACATCTGAGAAAAATGTTTGACACAGACACAGACAAATGCTCTCTTGTGGAAGAGATGGATTAGTCTTTCAATGAACTGTCATCTCCTCGAACTATTGAAGAAGTGTCTCTCCAAAAATCCATCTTCTTTGTTTGTCATCTTCACTGAGGTATTGAAAACATTTGAATTTTGTGGGGAAACATGTGCAACCATCCTTCAGCACGGTCCGAACATCTGTTGCTGTAGCTGAAGAGAAAGAGAGGCCTGGGAAAAGGTAAGGAGGGGAGAATCGAGGATGGGGAGTCCAGCATTTCCCTCGATGTGGGACTTGGGACTTTATATGTGCTGTGGGCATGCACCACACTGCTACACTCCACAGTCGCAGTACAAGACCTCCCACTGCTGAGTTGAGGCTTCACCTGCAAGTAATGAGATGCATGGCCTTTTCGGGAATGTAAGGATTATTGTTGTCAAGTATGAGTGTACCAATGTTCCACTCGGTCCCGTGCGACTTGATATGTGCTCTGGAAGTCAGAATAGCCCATGAAATTTGATAGGTATTTTTTTAAATTGGCAAATTTGGGCTCAGCTGACATCCACTGGGGGAAATGGTCAATTAGAATGGATTATTGATTGGTTCAGTTAAATTGTGGTTAAGGTCGGCCTGTTTGTTTTGCTTTTGTTTTTGCCATCTTCTCTTCCCACCCCAAGTGCACCCTTTTTAGGAGAGGGCTGCAGATTTAAAATTGAAGACCAAATTTTACATATATAATTTGTGTGCATAACTGCTGTGCATTTTAATGAAACAAAGGGTTAGAGCATTAAGGAGAATTGGTAAGGTTACTGTGGTTCACTTCCCACACTCCTGATTTATTTGGTAAGTTTAATTAGGTGTGTGTGACTGTCAAAGTGAAGGCCAGAATCTTGGTTCCCAATGGAGAACCTTGGCAGGAGCCGATTGTTCCCAGGGAGGAGGCGTGTTATGTGGAAGGGGGTGGGGATCCAGAGCTGGAACTGTGGTAAGTGTAATGTGGACCATGTGTTTGAGTCGGTTAGATTGCCATGATAACAGAGACTGTCAGAGTAAGTCGTCTTGTAAAATGTAATGCAGAGGAGGCAGCAATTGTAATTTATAGACAGGATAGTCAGGGTAAAAAACAGTATGTGTAAATGCTCTTATTTGTGGGCGGGACCAGGTGAGGACTTCCATCACAAAGGCACATGGAAAAGCATCGCACACTTCAAAAAGGCTGTCATGATCTGTCCGGCCAGTGTGTGCCAGCCACGGCATAATATAATGAGAGCTATAGGGCCTGGAACAAGCAATGGATTTGTATTTATTGGGCTTGTCCAGAAGAGGACTCTGCCAGGAGGAGGAGGAGGAGGAGGGCCGAGAGAATGGACAAACCAACGCTCCCGGCATGCAGGAAGTCTGGAGGGGTGGAAGAAGTGCCGAGAGAAACCTCTAATGAAGAAGCGCTTAAAGAAGGACGAGGAAGGGCCTTGAGAGGGAGAAAGGGAACACCAGAGCTCCAGCATGTGGAGAAAGGGTGAAATGAAAGCACCTCAAGAGAGGGTCACGAGGGCTGGTTTAGGTGCACGTCCTGAGGTGCTCATTGTCGCTGGCACTCCTTGTGGCGAGCTTGTCTCATCTTTGAGCTCACTTTATCATAGCTTACTTCATCTTTGGCTTACTTCGTCGCTGGCTTTCATAACAGGCTGCATCATAGTTTTCCATCCTGCACATCATGCCAAAGGAGAGTCCCACCTGCAATTTTAATTCTTGTTTTATTTGTGATCTGTGGACATTAATTGTGGGTCATGTTTTATTTATTTATTTTTCATCATTCTATATAAGTCTGCATGTTCCCTTGTCCCTTTTTGTGTCTGTTGATTCGCTTGATTGTTCTGAACTGCTTGTCTTGTCCACACTTTCCCCCACATTCTTAAAAATAAATCTTTAACAAGGTAAAGAAACGTGTTCGATCATCTTCTTCCTTTGCCTGTGCCATCAATTTTGACTCATTTGAGCGACCTGGGGAATGGGAAAGATTAATTAATAAACGAATGCAGTAGGTGGAAACCGGTCAACCATTACCTGGGACAAGGAAAACCGGTGCAGATGACCCATTTTAATGGAGTGTCTGACGTAATAATATGTGCTAATTATGGACACACACACACACCTCATCCATTTATAGTAGATACATGTAGGTTTTCATATTGTAAAACAAAGTCAGGTTACATTTGAAGTTATTTTTGTTATGTGAACACAGCCCTTAAAGTTTTGAGTCACAATCTCAGGGCTGAGGGAAAGGGGGGAGGGTAAAATGGGTTAAACTAAGGTGACAATGTTTTATATACACAATGCATTGTGTGTGAAATTTTCTATCCAAAATTTAGACGAAGCGATAATTATCCCGTTCCCCGCGCAGCGGAAGATGGGGTTTTGCAATCACTTCTGTCGTGTGTGTGTCTGTCCAGGCCATAACTTTTTTTTAACCATTTGAGCTTTGTCATCAAATTTTCAACAAAGCTTTGTTGTGATAATATGGAGAAAACAATTAATAATTTTTGTTAAAATAAATTTTCATTACTATTACTAGTGGTTCTTCGATGGTTTTTTTGCCTTTTTGGGGCTCATTATTTTTTAAACATTTTTTTTTCTCTCAGCAACCATTTGTTCGATTGAAACAACATTTTCAGGGTAGGAGTGATCCCGCTCCCCCCCCAATGGAGAATATTTTAATGATAATTTTGACATCATCAGTCACGTGGTATGACAGACATCTTAAATGAAACGCCAAAAAATCAAAACACATCTATATCTCTGAAATCACTGACTGGAAAAATTTGGAACTTGGCACATCTCATTCTACTCCCAATGGAAAATAATGGATTGTAATGATGATGTCATCAGTGAAGTGGTAGACCAGCATAAATGTCTTAAATTAAACCAATTTGTTTACCATTGAGATTCAATGTATGTCCATGCCATAACATTTCTAAAAATTCAGCTTTTGTCAGCAAATCTTCAACAAACCTTTATTTGAGATTGTGGAGAACACAGATTAATAAAATGTACATTTTTTTTTTTTTTACTTGTTTTGTCAAGTGTAGTTCGAAGTACAAAGCGGACGCTGGATGGGCTTTGCATTTTCAGATGCTTTCTCGTTGTCATTGCATTACGCACTCTTCCACGAAATGATCCAAAATGATACAAAGATGAATACTGAATGAATCAAAAGGACTTGTACTTGAAGATAATATAATTAAAGATGATCCAATGATAATTAACTGAAAAACTAAAAAATGATTTGAATGTAGCACCAGCCCAAGGATGTCACCTTGCCATAAAAAAAAGCAAAGCAAATCACAAGAAGCAAAAATTAAAATAGTAAAATAAAATTAAAATTCCCACCTCTGGAACCACTTCCAGACTTCTTCAACTATCTGTTCTTCTCTCTGGCTTTCAAGACAACTAGTTCACACACCATCTCAGATCACCCCCCACCCCCATACCAAAACCATGATATTTTTACACCCATGTTAAACCCACCCTAAAAGCTCTCAAAGCTTATGTATTCATCTTCCAACACTTGCGTTCTCACCGAACTTCATCTTACCTGGCATCCCTTGTTTGACTGGTCTTCGTCCTTTCTCCCCATCCGCCCTTGCGATTAGCATTTCCACTTTCTCCTGCTGTTCCTTTTTTATGTTGTGTCCTGATCTTTTCCTGTGTCCTCGCCCTTCCACGAGCCGGAACATGCATAACAAAAGAAAAAAAAGCAATTGTTATATCTCCAATGAAGACAAATAGATGAGAAAACCAGCTTAAAATGTTTCCCAGCAAGAGCACACACCTATAATACAAACTGCCTTTCACTTACCATAAGAGCTATTGCAGTTTGATCTCATCTTCTCAAGGAATAAACTGATGAGAAGATTGCAGAGGTGAGTATGTGCCACTGGACATTGTACTTTCAGTGCAAATCTCCTGTCTTGAAGCATACATTTAACAACATGAGGGAAATCAGTCGGAACAACGCAATGCACTGGAAAAATAAATATATTACAGATGAACGTCACAACCAAATTGGCATCTGAGCAAAGAAGAAAATCCAGCAGAGATAGCAGATCTCTGTTGACGAAACAGGAATGTATCCTCACCCCAGGGTGAGGGATGCCACCCATTCCACAATAATCTTTAAAATGGGGGAATAGGAGTTAAAGGTGAGGCACACTTGAGTGCTCGATATTAATGATCAACAGATAGAAAATACTTGAACACAAAAGGCAGTTAACCTCAAGTAAAAAAAAGCCTTACAGACTGCTAAAAGGTGGCAAACGTGAGCAACGGAGGATGTCTTGAGTATCAGGAAGGTGCCAAAAATAACAAAAAGAAAAACCCTGTATATTGGTCGAGTCAACATAGTCTGTGGAGCAACAGCTCATGGTTTTTGCAAAATATGCAAATATTTTCGAAAAAGGCAAAGAATCCATGTCGCCAATTATTACAGTGAATGGCCATCTCCCCGAGGCCAAGCTGTTGAAAATAATAAAGACCTGCACGAAAATGCAAAAAATTAATTCTGGTAACAAAAAAAGAACATCAGGAACATTTTCTCAGCGTTTGTTTTCTTTCCTGATCTTTTCTTCGTCTTTAGGTGTTGCAGTTCAGAATCAAATTCTGATAAAAAAAAAAAATTTAAATGTCCACATTTAGCCAGTTGGAACACAGTTGAATTACAAAAATATGTTTTCATTGTTTGGCCCATGATTAAACTGTGAACAATTGGCAAATTTCACCAAAACATCCTGGCATGTTTTTTTTTTTAAAACAAATATTATTTCATTCAAGCCTCTGAGCTGTTCACCTTTCTGGCTTTTCATTCCAAAAAATTAATACTCATTTTCCAAAATGCTCGCTGAAAACAATTCAGAATGCCTGAATCCAAAAATTCTGCTTCTCTCTTCTGTAATAATAAGAAATTATTGCTTGCACGAAAAAAAAAAGAAAAAATTTACAGAGTTGGTTCTTTCTGCCGCACACCTGCCTCAGCTTGACACACAGATAAACGCAAGGCCTTCGCAAAATTATTTGGAATCTCCCGAGATAAAGTTTGAGCCTATCACTTCAAAATCGCAAGACAGGTCAGAGGGTCTCTGTGCTTCTACACCTTTCCTTTCTCGTCTTGCACCCATTCGCAATTCCGTGCTGCCCTTTTCCCGAACCCCTTCCCCAGGTGTTCTGAAGTGCTCACACAGTCTAGCCAGTAATCCCTTCTGTGGAAAACTCACATAAATCCAGACTCACTGGCTCACCATTCCACTCATTTCATTCCTGCTCTTTTCCCACCCTTGGAAACCAACTGTTACTCAGTCACTGCATCTCATTCTTCCGTCCACAGGCTTTAAGACAACCGTTTCACCAACATCTTCAGGTCATGTTCACCGCCACCCACAAACATGATATTTGGTACCCCCATTAAACCCCTCCCAAGCTCAGAATCATCCTTTCCTCATCTTCCAGTTTTTCCTTCCACTTCTATGATATCGATTTGTGGGCTGTCTCCATCTTTCCACCCTGGTGTTCCTCTTTCCTCGTCGTTTTCCCCACAATCAATTATTTGTCTAAGCTAACTCATTCAGATTGTCCCCAACCTGGCTTAGAGTTCACGATATAGTTGGCTCCCCCCCCCGTACTACTGTTGTTTATTCTGTTATCCTATCCATTCTGTGTTCCCTCCAGAAGCCTAAGATAATTAATACAAAAGGAATCTCATTTACAAAGTGTGATACAGTCAGTCATCTCACTCTTGCAGAATTGTTTTGTGTGGGGCCATCAAACACCAATGCACAAAAACTGAAAGCCTGGGCATCAGTGATATTGTACTTGTTTTCTGGTTTGAGGGTATGAATTGACCATCATTATCCTGCACAGATTTTGTTTATAACAGAATCAGGCACAAACACTGAATGTTCGCACCTTGATTGCGTACACTGGAATGGATAAAACATACATAAAAGGAACAGTAGAGAGGTGGGAACTCTTCACAGCACGTTGAAGGAAAAATAAGGTGAGAATGGCAAATAATGGGCGTGTGTGAGGGAAGGATGGTAGAGGAAGGATGCATGGAGTGGACAAAGATGGATTACAGAAGCAATTCTCAGGAAGAAAACTGGAAGGTTGACTTTCCCTTCATATTCTCAGTTCACTTCCATCCACCAGACAAGCCCCCAAGAAACATCACATCTAAAATGTATCTGACTTTCTCCATCGCTATACGCATTTCCGGTAATGGTACACCAAGTAATAGATCAGGGAGAATGAGTTATCCTTCTCCATGCAATGAAAACAAAATACCTGACCGGATTTGGAGAGAGAATGTCATAACCTCGCTTTGGTTGTGTCCTCAACTATGAATGACTAACAAAGATTTAAGAACACTTTAGTTATTTGAGTCAAACTTATTGCTTACATAAAATGTGTGTTAGTGCATGCCACAGTTATACCCTTGTAGGGTGACTGATGCACATACCATAGTGTATTAGACCATGGTCAGCTCGTTTTAGCTATAGGTCTATTGTGAGATTGTAACCATAAAGCACGCTGAGAACTCAGTGCGCCAGATCACGCCTCGCTGGACTCATCAGCTTTGACGAGTAGACTTTAAAACGCACGTTTTCGCCAATCAACCTTAGTTCTCACAAAATCGCCATTGGGGGAATAAAAGGTCTTTGCAAAACAGTGAGTTTGCTTCCTTCCCTCTACTGCCTCCTCTCATCGTTTTCCATCACTCCCTACCCTAGAATGTTTTTATCTTCCTTTATTCACTAACCCACATCTCCTATCATGAGGATATCTTCAATCAACTAAATGAGTCTCCTAGTCAGAGAGGATGCATGGTCGTCACCTACAAAATTCAACATATAAACAAAAAGTTCTCACACCAAAATCTGCCATGGATTGTGCTCTTGTGATTTGGCATTTTTCTCTCTGCACACTTTAAACCATGATGTGGTCAAACTCCCTAATGTGATTCGTTGATCTATAAACTTGATCTGAACTTTATTCCATTACAGGAGCTTTGATCGTTTATAACTCTTTGATTCAGAACCATCCATTCCCTTTTACTGCTGAATGGTCGCAGTAAGTGATGCGTTGCCAATTGGTCCTGGGCTTTCTTAGGGAACTACACAGTCAAACAACAACTGAAGACCCAATTTTTAAAGAAAACCGAACCAGAGTGAAGAGCATTTCACTTAGATCCCAAGCTAGAGTTGTGAAGTTTGGCAGACTGAACCTCATCGTTTGTCACCAATGCCTCGTGTATTCATGAGTGAAATTAAAATGCATTGTACATTTGTTAACAATCCCAGCAGTCAATAAAATTGCGATTCACCTTGATGGCACACAAAATGAACAAAAAACCTATTTGGCTTAAATGATCACAGCCGTAGCGCAATGAAATGGTTTATTTAGCGATAAAGACTTCTCGAGAAAGGAAGCCAGATGAGGAGAGTGTAAACCAACACACCCCATTAGCCAGTTATGTGACCTCTGGATTGGCTTGCATAGTTTCAGCAATAAAGGAATGGTCAATAACCTCATGGGGTTGTCATTAAATTTCAAGTTCTTAATTCTATAAAAGCAATGTGAAGAATGACCCACCTTTAAACTTGATCCTGTAAGGTGACACACCAACTTCACCTCAGTATCTAGGCAAGGAGGGAGGAGGGGGGGGCGACCTAAAAGTATACAGTTCCAACCCTGTGATCGATAAAAGACGAAACATTCACGACACCTATTGGCCTGAGCGAGTGAAAGTATCGGTACCTGCATATCTTTTTCTTAAGCCCAGCATGTGAATCTCTCTCTTAGGATTTTTACACCACCAACAACAACGGCATCCTCCCTGGTTTCCTTCCACCATCGGCCTTTCTGACGCGCATACGTGCCGAGCGCCTGTGGGCGGAGTACCATTGGCAACCGACGCATTGACTCCGCTCCAGGGTCGAGCAAGACGTGCTGCCCTCAGCCAATGGGCAAAGCACGAGCGACGTACGCCGCGTTCCGGCCAATGCGGAGGCACGTCGCCCGAAGAAGGAGGAATGCCTCTCAGAGGGGACGGGCTGTGAGGATGCTCACGAACGGCGAGCGGATCACCTGACACCAACCGGCCAATCCAGAGGCGAGTTGCGT
>CM068958.1:112684256-112699830 GCA_035128595.1 Eptatretus atami | reverse complement strand
AATCGTGCAATTGGCCGGCAGGGTTCTGGTACTCTCCGCTCGGGGTACGACTCGGATCTGGCTCGGTAACAGCCCGGATCGCGCAGATCCTGCCGAGGGTGAATTTCCCCGGTACTTTGACGAGGTGGGTAATTAGGTACAGTATATTGAAATTGGCAATTGACCCCACCCCACGTGGTCGACCTATTGCGATCTTCGGTCCGATAAGGGACCCGTGACCTTTCGGATTTATCTGAAAGGTACGACCTAAATTCCGGATTGGTGTTCGGTGGAGCCGATCTACCTGCTCCCCTAGCGTCGTGTCTGCCACCGAGACCGGCACCACAACAATATATCTATCTTTCTATGTATATATACATACATATATATCCAATCATACATTATATATATATATATATATATTTATATATACACATTATATATACATGCATATATATACATATCTATGTATGTATATATTATATATATATATATTGTATATATATATATATATTATTATATATAAATATATGTGTGTGTGTACATAGATAATATATATATATATGATATGTATGTATTTTTATATGTTAAAAAACAGGAAACCTTTTTTTCAATTTTACTTTTTTTTTTTGCCTTCAACACTCCCTTGCACTCAAACATGAACCTCTGAAAGTTTGACGAATATCCGTTCAGCCACATCTGAGAAAAATGTTGACACAGACACAGACAAATGGCTCTCTTGTGGAAGAGATGATTAGTCTTTCAATGAACCTGTCATCTCCCTCGAACATCTGAAGAAGTGTGCTCCAAAAATCCATCTTCTTTGTTTGTCATCTTCACTGAGGTATTGAAACATTTGAATTTTGTGGGGAAACATGTGCAACCCATCCTTCAGCACGGTCCGAACATCTGTTGCTGTAGCTGAAGAGAAAGAGAGGCCTGGGAAAAGGTAAGGGAGGGGAGAATCGAGGATGGGGAGTCCAGCATTTCCCTCGATGTGGGACTTGGGACTTTATATGTGCTGTGGGCATGCACACACTGCTACACCTCCACAGTCGCAGTACAAGACCTCCCCACTGCTGAGTTGAGGCTTCACCTGCAAGTAATTGAGATGCCATGGCCTTTTCGGGAATGTAAGGATTATTGTTGTCAAGTATGAGTGTACCAATGTTCCACTCGGTCCCGTGCGACTTGATATGTGCTCTGGAAGTCAGATAGCCCATGAAATTTGATAGGTATTTTTTAAATTGGCAATTTGGGCTCAGCTGACATCCACTGGGGGAAATGGTCAATTAGAATGGATTATTGATTGGTTCAGTTAAATTGTGGTTAAGGTCGGCCTGTTTGTTTTGCTTTTGTTTTTGCCATCTTCTCTTCCCACCCCAAGTGCACCCTTTTTAGGAGAGGGCTGCAGATTTAAATTGAAGACCAAATTTTACATATAATTTGTGTGCATAACTGCTGTGCATTTTAATGAAACAAAGGGGTAGAGCATTAAGGAGAATTGGTAAGGTTAGCTGTGGTTCACTTCCCACACTCTCTGATTTATTTGGTAAGTTAATTAGGTGTGTGACTGTCAAAGTGAAGGCCAGAATCTTGGGTTCCCAATGGAGAACCTTGGCAGGAGCCGATTGTTCCCAGGGAGGAGGCTGTGTTATGTGGAAGGGGGTGGGGATCCAGAGCTGGACTGTGGTAAGTGTAATGTGGACCATGTGTTTTGAGTCGGTTAGATTGCCATGTAACAGAGACCTGTCAGAGTAAGTCGTCTTGTAAAATGTAATGCAGAGGAGGCAGCATATGTAATTTATAGACAGGATAGTCAGGGTAAAAAAACAGTATGTGTAAATGCCTCTTATTTGTGGGCGGGACCAGGTGAGGACTTCCCATCACAAAAGGCACATGGAAAAGCATCGCACACTTCAAAAAGGCTGTCATGATCTGTCCGGCCAGTGTGTGCCAGCCACGGCATAATATAATGAGCTATAGGGCCTGGAAGCAAGCAATGGATTTGTATTTATTGGGGCTTGTCCAGAAGAGGACTCTGCCCAGGAGGAGGAGGAGGAGGGGCCGAGAGAATGGACAAACCAACGCTCCCGGCATGCAGGAAGTCTGGAGGGGTGAAGAAGTGCCGAGAGAAACCTCTAATGAAGAAGCGCTTAAAGAAGGACGAGGAAGGGCCTTGAGAGGAGAGAAAGGGAACACCAGAGCTCCAGCATGTGGAGAAAGGGTGAAGTGAAAGCACCTCAAGAGAGGGTCACGAGGGCTGGTTTAGGGTGCACGTCCTGAGGTGCTCATTGTCGCTGGCACTCCTTGTGGCGAGCTTGTCTCATCTTTGAGCTCACTTTATCATGAGCTTACTTCATCTTTGGCTTACTTCGTCGCTGGCTTTCATAACAGGCTGCATCATAGTTTTCCATCCTGCACATCATGCCAAAGGAGAGTCCTCACCTGCAATTTCAATTCTTGTTTTATTGTGATCTGTGGCATTAATTGTGGGTCATGTTTTATTTATTTATTTTTCATCATTCTATATAAGTCTGCATGTTCCCTTGTCCCTTTTTGTGTCTGTCGATTCGCTTGGATTGTTCTGAACTGCTTGTCTTGTCCACACTTTCCCCCACATTCTTTAAAAATAAATCTTTAACAAGGTAAGAAACGTGTTCGATCATCTTCTTCCTTTGCCTGTGCCATCAATTTTGACTCATTTGAGCGACCTTGGGGAATGGGAAAGATTAATTAATAAACGAATGCAGTAGGTTGGAAACCGGTCAACCATTACCTGGGACAAAGGAAACCGGTGCAGATGACCCATTTTAATGGAGTGTCTGACGTAATAATATGTGCTATATATGGACACACACACACACACCTCATCCATTTATAGTAGATACATGTAGGTTTTCATATTGTAAAACAAAGTCAGGTTACATTTGAAGTTATTTTTGTTATGTGAACACAGCCCTTAAAGTTTGAGTCACAATCTCAGGGCTGGAGGGAAAGGGGGGAAGGGTAAAATGGGTTAAACTAAGGTGACAATGTTTTATATACACAATGCATTGTGTGTGAAATTTTCTATCCAAAATTTAGACGAGGAGATAATTATCCCGTTCCCCGCGCAGCGGAAGATGGGGTTTTGCAATCACTTCTGTCGGTGTGTGTGTCTGTCCAGGCCATAACTTTTTTTTAACCATTTGAGCTTTTGTCATCAAATTTTCAACAAAGCTTTGTTGTGATAATATGGAGAAAACAAATTAATAATTTTGTTAAAATAATTTTCATTACTATTACTAGTTGTTCTTCGATGGTTTTTTGGCCTTTTTGGGGCTCTATTATTTCTTAAACATTTTTTTTTTTCTCAGCAACCATTTGTTCGATTGAAACAACATTTTCAGGGTAGGAGTGATCCCGCTCCCCCCCAATGGAGAATATTTTAATGATAATTTTGACATCATCAGTCACGTGGTATGACAGACATCTTAAATGAAACGCAAAAAATCAAAACACATTATATCTCTGAAATCACTGACTGGAAAAATTTGGAACTTGGCACATCTCATTCTACTCCCAATGGAGAATAATGGATTGTAATGATGATGTCATCAGTGAAGTGGTAGACCAGCCATAAATGTCTTAAATGAAATCCAATTGTTTACCATTGAGATTCAGTGTATGTCCATGCCATAACATTTCTACAAATTCAGCTTTTGTCAGCAAATCTTCAACAAACCTTTATTTTGAGATTGTGGAGAACACAGATTAATAAAATGTACATTTTTTTTTTTTTTACTTGTTTTCGTCAAGTGTAGTTCGAGTACAAAGCGGACGCTGATGGGCTTTGCATTTTCAGATGCTTTCTCGTTGTCATTGCATTACGCACTCTCCACGAATGATCCAAAGATGATACAAAGATGAATACTGAATGATCAAAAGACTTGTACTGAGATAATGAAATTAAAGATGATCCAAAGATAATTACTGAAAACTAAATGAATTTGAATGTAGCACCAGCCCAAGGATGTCACCTTACATAAAAAAAATAGCAAGCAAATCACAAAGAAGCAAGAATTAAAATAGTAAAATAAAATTAAAATTCCCACCTCTGGAACCACTTTCCACACTCTCTTCAATCTCATTCTTCTCTCCTGGCTTTCAAGACAACTGTTCACCACCATCTCAGATCACCCCCCACCCCCATCCAAAACCATGATATTTTCTACACCCATTAAACCACCCTAAAGCTCCCAAAGCTTATGTATTCATCTTTGCCAACACTTGCGTTCTCACCGAACCTTCATCATTACCTGCATCCCTTGTTTGACTGTCTTCGTCTACTTTCTCCCTCCCGCCTTGCGATTAGCATTTCCACTTTCTCCTGCTGTTCCCTTTTTTATGTTGTGTCCTGATCTTTTCTGTGTCCTCGCTCTTCCACGAGCCGAGACCATGCATAACAAAAGAAAAAAAAAGCAATTGTTATATCTCCAAATGAAGACAAATAGATGAGAAAACCAGCTTAATGTTTTCCCAGCAGAGAGCACACACCATAATACAACACTGCCTCTTCACTTCCATAAGAGCTATTTGCAGTTTGATCTCATCTTCTCAGGAATAAAACTGATGAGAAGATTGAGAGGTGAGTATGTTGCCACTGACATGTACTTTCAGTGCAAACTCCTGTCTGAAGCATACATTTAACCACATGAGGGAAATCAGTCGGAACAACGCATGCACTGGAAAAATAAATATATTACAGATGAACGTCACAAACCAAATTGCATCTGAGCAGAGCAGAAATCCACAGAGATAGCAGAATCTCTGTTGACATAGGAAATGTATCCTCACCCCAGGGTGAGGGGTGCCACCACTTCCACAATAATCTTTAAATGGGGGTGAATCAAGGAGTAAAAGGTGAGGCACACTTTGTGCTCGATATTAATGGATCACAGATAGAAAATACTGAACAAATAGCAGTTAACCTCAGTAAAAAACAGCCTCAGACTGTAAAAGGTGGCAAACGTGAGCAACGGATGGATGTCTGTGAGTATCAAGGAAGGTGCCAAACAATAACAAAAAAGAAAACCCTGTATATTTGTCGAGTCAACATCAGTCTGTGGAGCAACAGCTCCATGGTTTTTGCAAAATATGCAAATATTTTTTGAAAAGGCAAGAATCCATGTCGCCAATTATTACAGTGATGGCATCTCCCTGAGGCCAAGCTGTTTGAAAATATAAAGACCTGCAGAAAATGCAAATAAATTATTCTGGTAACAAAAAAGGAACATCCAGGAACATTTTCTCAGCGTTGTTTTCTTTCCTGATCTTTCTTCGTCTTTGGTGTTGCAGTTTCAGAATCCAAATTCTGATAAAAAAAAAAATTTAAATGCCAACATTTAGCCAAGTTGGAACACAGTTGATTACAAAATATTTTTCATTGTTTGCCATGATTAAACTGTGAACAATTGGCAAATTTCACCAAAGCATCCTGGCATGTTTTTTTTTAAACATTTATTTCATATCAAGCCTCCTGAGCTGTCACCTTTCTGGCTTTCATTCCAAAATCTACTTCATTTCCAAAATGCTGTGAACAATTCAAGAATGCCTGATCCAAAAATTCTGCTTCTTTGCTGTAATAATAAGAATTATTGTTGCAGAAAAAAAAAGAAAATAATTTACAGAGTTGGTTCTTCTGCCGCACACCTTGCTCAGCTTGACACCAGATAAACCAAGGCCTTCAAAATTATTGGAATCTCCCGAGATTAAGTTGAGCCTATCACTTTCAAATCGCAGACAGGTCAGAGGTCTTTCTGTCTTCTACCACCTCCTTTCTCGTCTTGCACCATCCGCAATTTCCGTGCTGCCCTTCCCCCGAACCCCTCCCCAGGTTTCTGAAAGGTGCTCACAGTCTGCCAGTAATTCCCTTCTGGTGAAACTCCCAAAATCCAGACTCACTGCTCACCTCCACTCATTCATTCCTCTCTTTTCCCACCCCTGGAACCAACTTTCTCAGTCACTTGCATCTCATTCTTCCGTCCAAGGCTTTAAGACAACTGTTCACCACCATCTCAGGTCATGTTCACCCCATCCCCAAACATGATATTTTGTACCCCCATTAAACCCCTCCCCAAGCTCAAATCCTTCCTCATTTCCAGTTTTTCCTTCCACTTCTATGATTGAGATTTTTGTGGCTGTCTCCATCTTGTCCACCTCCTGTGTTTTCCTCTTCTCTCGTTCTTCCCCACATCAATTATTTGTCTAAGTCTACCTCTATTTTGTCCCTCAACCCTGCTGTTAGTGTTTTCTCCCCCCCCCCCCCATGCTTCTACTGGTGTTTTAATTCTGTTATATCCTGATCCAATCTGTGTTTTAGCTCCTCCATGAGCCTTAACAGTATATACAAAAAAAGAATCTCATTTACAAAGGCGATGATACAGTCAGTCATCTCACTCTTGCAGAATTTTGTTTTGTTGGGCCATCAACACCAATGCACAAAAACTGAATAGCACTGGCATCAGTGATATTGTATCTTGTTTTCTGTTTGAGGGTATGATTGAACCACTTCATTATTCTGCCACAGATTTTGTTTATACAGAATCAAGGCACAAACACTGAATGTTCACACCTTGATGCGAACACTGAATGGATAAAGACGTAACATAAGAAAAGGAACAGTAGAGAGGCGGGAAACTCTAACAGCTACGTTGAAGGACAAAATAGAGGGAGAATGGGCAAATAATGGGTGTGTGGAGGAAGGATGGGTAGAGGAGGATGCATGGAGTGGACAAGATGGATACAGAAGCAATTCTCAGGAAGAAAAAAACTGGGAAGGTTTGACTTTCCTTCATATTCTTTCAGTTCACTCCATCCACCAGACAACCTCCAAAGTAAACATTCAACTAAAATGATTATTCTGAACTTTCTCATCGCTATTACCACTTTTCCGTTGGTAATGATGTGTATTCAAATTAAAGGATCATGGTAAATGAGTTTCCTTCTTCCATGAATGAAACAAAACCTTGTACTGGACTTTGGAGATAGGAATGTCATAACCTTCGCTTTGTTGTGTCCTCAACTTATGAATGACTAAAATCAAAGATTTAAAACACTTTATTGTTTATTTTGAGTCAAACTATTGCTTTATCATAAAATTGGTGTTTAGTGCATGCACAGTTATACTCCTTTGTAGGGGTTGACTGATGCTACTCGGTACCAGTAGTGTGATTGACATGGTCAGCTCTGTTTTTGAAGCTATGAGGCTATTGTCAATTGTAAGCCATAGCACTGCTTGTAACAGTGTCATCCAGCACTGCTGCTGGACTCATCAGCTTTTACGAGTAGACTTTAACATGCAGTTTCCATCAACACGTTCTCACAATCGCCTTGGGGGAAAAAATAGTCTTTTGCAAACAGGTGAGTTTGCCTTCCGTTCCCTCTACTCCTCCTTCCTCATCTTCTCCAACTCCCTCCCGAATGTTTTCTTCTTCCTCTTATTTCCTAACCCATAATCCTCCTATCATGAGTATATTCAAGCATACGAAATGAGTCTTCCTTAGTCAGAGGAGATGATGGTCTCACTCAAAATGTCAAACATCTATAAACAAAAGTTCTCACACAAAATCTGCAGTTGATTGTGCTCTTGTGATTTTTGCATTTTTTTTCACTCTCTGCACACTTTTAACATTGATGTGGCTCAACTCCACTATGTGATTCGTTGATTTGAAACTTGATCTGAACTTTTATCCATACAGGAGCTTTGATCGTTTATAACTCTGTATCAAGTAACCATTCATTCCCTTTACTGCTGAATGGTCGCAGTAAGTGACTGCGTTGCATGTCTGCTTTCTTTAGGGAACTACACAGTCAAACAACACTGCCCAATTTAAAGAAAACCTGAATAGGAGTGAAGAGCCATTTCACTTAGATCCCAGCTAGAGTTGTTGATATTTTGTGGATGAACTTCGTTTGTCACAATGCTCGTGTATTCATGAGATGAATTAAAATGCATTGTACATTTTTAACAATCCCAGCAGTCAATAAAATTGCATTCACCTTGATGGCACACAAAATGAACAAAAACTATGGCTTAATATCACAGCCGTAGCGCAATGTAAATGGTCTATTTAGCGATAAAGACTTCTCCGAGAAGCCAGATGAGGAGAGTGTGATAACAACACACCCCATACCATTATGTGACCTCTGGTGGCTTGCATAGTTTCAGCAATAAAGGAATGGTCAATAACCTCATGGGGTTGTCATTAAATTTTCAAGTCTTAATTTATAAAAAGCAATGTGAAGAATGACCACCTTTAAACTTGATCCTGTAAGGTGACACACCAATTCACCTCAGTATTTCCAGGGAAGGAGGGGAGGAGGGGGGGCGATAAAAGTATACAGTCTCAACCCTGTGATCGATAAAAGACGAAACATCAGACCACCATTGGTTGAGCGAGTGAAAGTATGGTACCTGCATTTCTTTTTCTTAAGCCCAGCATGTGATAACTGTAATATACAGCTTCAGTTTGTGACTTGCAAAATCGAAGATTTTTCAAGTATATTGGTTCGTCGATTTTGTTATTCTGTCTGTTGGGTCGCCGAAAATAGGTGACCCATATTGTCAGTAATTCTGTCTGTTTGTTTGGATGTTTGTTCATTTGTCATCAGCATAATTGGTAATAAACGTGGGCCGATTTTGACCAAACTCGGGTGGTAGGTACATCTTATGACCTAGTGCTTTGGAAATTGTGATGGTTGCTAGGGACGCTTTGGTTCCCTAGCAACAGCCGAAAAACCTTCAAAATCGGTACCGTTCACGCAAGATCAATTCCGAAAGCCATTATCCCACGTAGGCTTATGAAATTTGGCATGCATCATCTACAGGTGATGCTCTACCAAATATATTCCGGTTTTTGTGATATATGTAATAGTTAATCCGCAGCGCCCCCTACAAATGGGGTATGCCCGAAAATTGGCGAAAATTGAAGGTCCCCTCGTGACCAGGTGAGTGCATGCAATGAGTGCTACAACTTTGCCTCAGGACATATTGACCGATATTGCTTAGGTCAGGGTCAAAGGGCAAAAATCGATAATATGCGAGAGCTGGAGGTGCCTTCGCGCCAAATGCTACTCCTCCAAGGTTATGGTCAGATGGTCATGAAAATTCACACTAATCATCTGGAATGCATTGTGCACAAACGATCGAGCGGATTTTCGATTTATCTCTTTGTTCACCCACAGCACCCCCTCAAACTTTGGGGATTTCCGATATCAAACCGCATTTTGGTACTTTTCATTCAAATTGATACCGAGTAGTTATCAGTAGATGGAACTCGATGAGATTTGGTATGCATGATCTTAAGGTGATTCTCTATCCGCTATATGACATCCATTTTTTTTCTATATCTTATCGTTTCCAAATGGTAACCCTCTCAACTTGGGTGTCCGAGGGCCATTGAGCATTCCCGCTGAAAATTCAAAGTACACTAGCTCCAAGACGGTTGAACCGAATAGAATGAATCTTTACATGCTTATAGACTGTAATGAGTGCTACAACTTTGCTCATTTGCATAATGACCTATCTCGAGTAGGTCAGGGGTCAAAGGTCAATAAGTGCATTTTTTGGGCGAAATTACCATTCAAGGCACCCTTGCTCCTACACGGATTAACCGATACGAATGAAAGTTCATAGGTACATAGTACTCAATGAGTACTACAACTTTGCTTCAGGACATATTGAACTATCTCGGCTAGGTCAGGGTCAAAGGTCAATGAGTGATTTTTCAGGCAAATGACCATTCAAATCCCCCTTGCTCCGACACGGATTAACCGATATGAATGAAAGTTCATAGGTACAGAGTACTCAATGGGTATACAACTTTGCTTCAGGACATATTGACCTATCTCGGTCAGTCAGAGGTCAAAGTTTAATGAGTGCATTGTTCGGAAAAATGACCATTCAAAGCCCCTTGCTCATACAAGGGTTAACCGATTCGATGCAATTTCGTAAGTACTTAGTACTAGATTAACTCAGATCAGGGGTCAAAGGTCATCGGATGCTCGGTGACCATGGCCGCCTAGCGGCTTGTCTGTCTGTTTGTCTGTCTGTTTATCGCCTACAGGTCACAGTTTTAAACCGATCTTCACAAAACTTCCACACATGGTAGAGTATGTCAAACGGAAGAAGCTTATTCTTTTTGAGATCAAAAGGTCAAAAGGTCAACATAGGTCAAAGGTCAACATCTAAGGTGGTATTTCTAAAATCCTAATTTTCATCCGATTGACTTGAAATTTGAAGAGGATTTATATTAAGGTCCACTGAATTAAACCACCAATTATTTTTGAGGTCAAATTTGTTTTATGGATTTTGCAAGTATCATGCTCTGCATGAAGTCATCTTCTTGTTTAGATGTTCATAGGCTCAACGTTGAAAGCAAGGAGAAGCCGACGTTTTGAGCATCAACCCCTCATCCCACTTTTACTCTTATGAAGGGTCAACGCCTGAAAGTTAAGCTTCTCCTTGCTTCCCATGGTGGTTAGCATACCTCAATCAACTTCCTGTTGATTTCATCCATTTCTTATACAAGTTAGTACTTCTGAATTAAAAACAAAATTGCAATTAGCTATGGTTTGCAACCTGTGACAGCTGGTTGCATCATTTTCTGGTGGTGTGGCTGTGCTACTGATGCAGTGCCCTATATTACCAGTACACTGGTACTCATTTAGCCGACCTTGGAAGGATGACAGGCTGAATCAACCCCACATGGTGTTAATGTCAGCGGCTGACAGAGGCTCAAATTCAAGACCCCAAGATATTAAGCCAGCCACCTTAACCGTTAAGCTCACACCAGGCTTAAATTGTAATTACAAAGAAAGAAGAGTTAAGAAAAATATAAATTAAGAAAAGGAAATAGTAAAAAGACGGCATTTTATGTTATTTAAAAACCATAAATGATGAGGCTGTGATGACAAACCATAAATTATGAATTTTAAAAGGCGAGGAGTTCTCCATTTGGATCACCAGAAAGAAGATGAGGGAAGTGTTGTGCATGTATTCCACAGACGTATACTCTTCCCTCCCCAACTCTTACTCCAATCTTACCCCGAACTCCTTTTCCTTCTTTCCACACTTCCCTAACCTCTATTCACTCAACTATCCTCCTCTCCCGATAATCCTCTTGCCAATTGAGGTTCCGCAACTCAAATCCCCCTCTATCTCCCTCCCACGAGTACTAAATATATAGATGGACCTTTAGCTTGCGAGGCTAATTTACCGTTGTTGTAACAGCTTCAAGTCAGACGTTGGGTGAGATAGCACCTGACTTATCTGAGGACACATCTGTCCCATCCAGGCAAACAGATGTGATGTGCTCAATGCATTTTGTCTTTGCCTCGTAAATAGTTCAGCAGTTTAAAATATAGAACAAGGTCACTGAAGTACGAACTGGGAATTGTATTTTGTATTGCACAATTAGATTACTGTAATTCAAGACTTCCTCTTTCCAAATGAATGAATTCAATCTGAGCATTACAGCAACAACAAATTGTGATGTATGGACGATGTATACCTATTAGTTATTGCAGGAGAATGTATTCCATCATTACTTCTGAATGTCCGAGTCGTGGTGATCTTGCACTTTCGCAACACTATCTCTCGCAATGCATTTCTGCACAGGCGTGCCTGTATATCATACGAGCACCACACAGTTTCAGATCTGCTAGCACACATTCATGAAACTCGCTTTGTTGGGAGGATTAGTTTTGGTATAAAGGGAATAAAAGTATCTTTTGAAAAAAAGAAACAGGTTATTTTTTTAAACAATCATTTTGGTTATTGGGTAGCTTTACTCATGAACGAGGAATGTTTTGTGTATCAAAACTGGACAAACTTGTTAGCAAGGAACAAGGCAATGCACTTAAAGAGACCACAATCTTTAATTAATAGACCACAATCTTTAATGTGTCTGGCCAGGGTTCGAGTCCTTATTAAATAGGATAACAAATGTTGTGCCGGTGTTTTGCAGGCAGGGCAGTGCTTTATAGAGTACACTGAGCTTCAGAGGAAATGTTTACAATAATTTCCCCATCTGCAAAAACTTTTTTGTGGATGTTAAAGATCTCATTGTATTTTTTTTTTTTAAAGGAGTTAACCGTTGCGTGTCGGTACTCTTTCAAAATTCTCTAAAATAACCTCTTGGTAATTTAGGCCAAAATAACTGCAGCCGACTTTAATGGTGAAGAATGCAAAAAAAAAAGGTCAAACAAACAAGAGCCAAATGGAGCACCAACGTCAAAACAATGATTATCACAATGGAAACTTTCATGGATCATCCATCAAAGATGGATCATTGTCTCGTAGAAAGGATAAAAGCAGAACAAGGGATAAGATATAATGTCAGTGTTTAAAAGACAGGAAGCAGGACATACATTTATAAAACTATAAAACTATAAAACAAACAAGACCACAGCTTGGTGATGACGTTTTGGTGAAGCTAAAGAGGCATTCCCTGGTAAATGACCTCTGAAACAAATGTAAGTGTAAAGGCAGTTCACTACGAAGGTAGTTGACAACTGGTTTTAGATATTTCAAGAAAACAATGCTGTACTCACCACCTGGCTCGACAATCCTGGTCTTCCCTCCAATGGATAATATATCCCAACTGGTCTGCAAGGAGAGCAAAGGGAGAGTCAGCATTCTTAAGCAACTTATTAAATTGCACCCGCAGGTATTTAAAATTCAAATTAAAAATAAAGCATCTTCCTGGGACCGAGTAAGAGAATTACGAAGACCAAAAGCCCTGTTGTTATATTATGTAACTATTACCGTGTGAGATTGTTAAGCAGAAGGATATCACAGCAGTAGTTGCTTTTAAGCGCTGTTTGGTCTTGCATCAAAAACTGGTCTGAAAGCATATCATACGCCCCCTGTCCCTTGCACAAGGGTGGGATGGTTTCCTGGACAAGTTCCATCTATCTTACATGAGTCAACTTGTCAGTATGGGTTTTCTTAGGCTATTAAATCCAACGCTAAATGAATGGTGTGCCTCAAAAAGAAGATAAGATGATGAAAATGTTTGTGTAAATACTTTTTAGATCAAGCACCCCATTTCCATTCCCCTGTGTGAATCTCAATTCAAAACTTAATCTTCATATCAACTCTTCTAATTCCAAAGTGACTCCAGCATGCTATTCATTTTGATGTTGATCTGTGCTTACGTGTTCACATTTTGGATGCTAAGCATTTCTATTCTTTGAATCATCTTTCCACACAAGTGGGTTAATCAACGCTGATGCAACTGATGGTGTTTTGTGCTGTGACACAGACTTGTGTGTGGCCTAAATTGGAGCAGAGTGAATTTAGTAGTAGAGTTTTTAATGAGATGACTCGTCTTGCACTCTTCAAAAATGTACGTGTTATTATTATTATTATTATTATTTTTAATGTTTAATATGAAATGAACTGTAACAACAACATTCTGCTGATATTTCAATAATGATCTCAACTGATGGTTCAAATCCACATGGATTCAAATCTGAATAATTCTAATCACAATGCTGCCTACTCTCACCCTTCATTCAAAAGCCATAATCATTTCAAAAGGATGGATTGGTTCTTTATACACCCTGCAGATATCTATAATAATAAATGTTAGTATGTGTGTGTCAGTGCGTCTCCTCCATAACTCCAAAACCATGAAATTTAGCAGCTCAAACCTTAGCATGCATAATCAGGGAATTCCAATGGAGTGCATGAATGAAAAATTGGTGTTTGCGTAAATTAAAACACCCCTTTTGAAGATAATTAACGGCCTTATTTAATTATCCTTTATCAAGGTATCAACCTTGGTCACCTCGTTCTCCATCACTGGGGTCTTAATTCACCTTTTTGTTTTTGGCCTGCTCAACAATACCTTCACTTGGAATAGGACGCAAAGGTTTCTTAATGATAAAGCGCTCAAAAATGTTTTTTCACTTTCTCATTCATATTGTCGAATGCCTGATCATCACGCCTACAAATCGCTGGATACATCGCAATGCTTATAAATGCCCAAGACACCAGTGTTCACGGCTTTATTTCATTTCCACACGTACAATAAGCTCTAGAATTGCTGAACCTGAGCCAAATTTCAAAATTTTCAACTGCGCAATTGACCTCAGCAACAGTTTCAACTGCGGAAAAAGAGAGTTCATTTATCCAATTCGCATTGTTTGACACTCCAGTAGTCACCGCTCATCTCCAGACGGTGTTTAATATGATCCAGCCAGCCGTTCCTTATCAATGGTTTCATTGGAGTGCTTGCTTGAGTGCTTAATAGTGTTGGGCTGAATCTATTTGAAAGAACTCAATTCCAACCAGGGAAACAAAAGGAATCGAGAGGCGAACGGGAATCGACGTCGATTCCAAGTAATTCCTACTTCATAGAAATAAGCGTTATTTTGGGGGAAATATTTTTTTGTTCTTGTTGGGCATGTTCTGGTTACACATGGCCTGGTAATATATTAATTGAAAAGGAACACACCGCTCAGGCATCCCATTGGCAATATAACAGCAAAAGCAAATCAGTTGCAAACTAAACAGGACACAAGGGTGTGTTCCTTTTAAATTAATAGTAAGGCATTCAAAGTTGGCCAGTAAAGCATGCTAATTGCTTTGCTGACGGATGGGTAGGCAATACATTGTCTGATAAAATTTTGACAACATGTCGTTCAAAAGGTCCAGAAGTGCAATTTGGAACAATTTCAGGAAGGTCAAAGAAGAAACTTGCATGGTAACTTTGTTCAATAGATGTTGCTCATCACTGCAATACGTCCAATATTCAAAAAAATGTGAAAACCAAACACCAGAGAGAGTACTTATTAGTGACGGTTGAGAATGCAGATTCAAAGAAATCAAAGACTGCAACAGCAACAGCAACAAGTTCACTTTTGCAATCGACGATTGAAAGCATTTTCACCCCGGTAATGCCCTGGTATGCTGCCTTCACTTCCCCTCATGCTGCCTTCCCTTCACATACCCTCACACCGAGCTCCCTTTCCCTCCACTCATGCTGCCTTCCCATCCCCTCACCTCATGCTTACCTCCTCCCATAACCCCCCCCCCAACCTTCCCAAAAACCTCTAGATGTTTACTAGCATTACAGCTGAAATGTGATAAGCTTCCTATTTTACCTGGGCAACATTGAGGTGAAAGCACTCTTCACATGGGTAAATTTGGCCTCCTTCGCTTCCCCCCCCCCCTTCCCCAAGGTCAGGTCAGGTATGAGAGCATGCGCCAGAGCAGCGCATCGCTGCATCCACTTTCGAACGGTATTCCAGGAGCCTCCATCTGGCAATCCCCCAGTCAGATGCCTGGCCCATCTCCATCTCCTTGAGATGCTGATCAACCTGCTGCAACCATGAGGCACGTGGTCGGACCATTGGCCTCCTCCCACACGAGGCTCCCTCGCTGAGAGAATCTGGTGAGCAGGAATCAGCGTCAGGAAAACGAGCCACATGTCCATACAACCGCAGCTGATGCTCACGGACTATGCAGGGAACAAATCTCATTTGATTCTCTCTCAGCAACCACTCATTGGACACAAAGTCCGACCAGCGATAGCCAAGGATT
>CM068958.1:112632320-112651558 GCA_035128595.1 Eptatretus atami | reverse complement strand
TGTAACATACTTTGGGAACCCAAGTTTGTATAGCAAACTCAGATATATAAAAGGTCACAAGGATAGTGACTTTTAAAAGACTCAGAGAAGTAACAACCACCATAGCTATACAGAGAAAAGTGGATGGACGGTGCCTGGTGATAGTGTACAACTTTTCGATAATGCATAAGAGCTTTTGCGAGATGAAAAGCCCCAATGCAGTTTAACCAACGGTTTTACCTATTTTCGTACTATCTTAAGCCTCACACTATCGAGTCGTAGTGCGCTGGCGCTCCGGTTGTGTATGGGTGTATGATTGTCTCGTGGTGATGGTTGATATGGTGGTCATGAATAACGCACCCTCAAAACGTGTGAGTGCAACAGTCTGTATTGTGCCTAAGTTTGAGCCCAGTCTCTCTCATTAGCAAGAATGTTTAGATGTGGCTTTATGGTGAAATGCAGAGGAAGACCAAACGCCAACCAAGTAGGTGCGGTGGCACGGGACACTGAACACACTGAGCACATGAACACCAGCTTAGTAGAGGACAAGGCTAGGCAGAGTGGCACTGACCCAAAGCAAAACTATGCTTTAGGGAGAGTGACTAACCCCTTTTATTTGATTAAGTTAGTGCCAATGCGACTATGCACACCACGATGTAACAACATGGGACAGCAATTGACTACCCAAAGCTACGAATAGGAGGAAGCAAACACAACACACACAACCACCACACACTCACACAACAACACAGACCAAACACCAACTCTACCAGACAACCAACACACGTTTGCTCACGTGGAGGCTGAATTTGGACCACACGTGACACACTTTGAATGTAGAGGGATGTACGATATGCAAATGAACCAAACAAAACACACCACTACTTATCATACCGTATTGGACAACCACCACCCGTCTAAAAGACCGTCGTGACATTAGCATTTGAGTGCCACCGAAGACCAACATTACCTGCACCATGAGCCATTCGCAACAACCAACTTTTGAACCTATTTCAAATTGCCCCAAGTGACGACCCTGTTCTACTCCTGGGGTTAACAGGCTTACAGTGATGCTGGAATCCAGTAGAGATCCGTTTTGCGCCTACACTTACCAGCACCACAACGATTAGAATCTAAATCATAAACTCAAATCTATCATCCCCAAACCCTCGACCCAAGACCATGCTATCAAAATGATATCAGAATGTGTGAATCCAAATCTAACTGACAACATTTGAAACACAATGGACACATGCAGCTGACCACCGGATACCGCTGACACGTCAAACAATAATCTGGAGGGCACACACTATGCGCATCCATTGAACAACCCACTGGTTGTGCACGCAGAACCCAACAAACTAAAGGTTCGCCCGCTCACGACTACTTTACCCAATCCACCTCCGCGCCCCACCTCAAATAAGCCTCCACTGACAGTGCCAAAAACCAAGCTCACTTTTATCTGAACGGCCTCGCCACAAGAGCAGGTCTATGCTACCCCTCACACTCCCAATCTTCTTCCACTGCAGCCCATCATCACGCCGCCGACTCTAGAGATTTTCCTTAACCATAGTCGCCAAGTGCCTACCACCAGGCTGTGTGCTAAATGTACATCAAGTTGGCGTAGCTCCAGCATCCTAGAGGTCCTGATGTTTTCAGAGCGCCGATTGGCCGCGCTGGATTTACAAATTTCACCCAGGACCGGCTTGACATCAGCCTGTTCATCCTTCCCAGTGAAGTCCGAGCAAACAATATGGGAAGCACACCAGTAACTGAAACTCGGTAAGGCAGCCCACTGCGCCATCCAGTCAGCCATTGAGCGAGGCACCACTCGACCACCAACTGACGACATTTGCGTACACCCCCAAAATCTGGTAAGTCAACCAGCCAGCCAACTCAGGCATGCACCTCATAGAGACGAGCCACTGCTCTGACCAAAATCAGACCCCACCAATGAACACACTGCATTCCCAGACAACGTCACCCATTCTCCATGACCGTACGCCAGAGCTCCATATCTGCAACCATCATTTTAGCACATCCAGGCCTCACCAGCCCGCTTCATTAACACATCACCATAGCTCTCAACACAACACAAGGCCACAGACACACTATCCTAAGCGCCAAGCCAAATGACACTCATGGGGTTGGAGCCGACACTTCACGCCCTCTCAGAGCAGCGAATCCATTTCCGCAGACCCCAAACATCAAATCCTTTGCACCCCCACACCACACAAAATACGCAACATCTCAATCACCTCTCCCCACGTCATTTCGAACACTATCCAAACAAATGCCCATATAGCACAACAATGGTATCATGATTCACACACACTGCCAAATGGGTACACTTCAACCATGTTTAAGATTCGCCAATCACTTCTCCAAATAAACAACACTGGCACAATTCTGATTTTACGACACACATCACTGGACACAACATTGCGAGTCCAGCAACACACAAAGAACAACAATTCTATTCTTACGCAAACCACATCCACATTACACTGACGCACTTGAAGCGTACACCTCTCACGGTACGCTACTCATATACCCCAGATTACCCACATGTCACCAATTACTATTGCATAAGCCATATAGATTGACACACCACCTTGTGGGGACATAGATCATCACAAACACTCATACGCCTAAGAGTAAGCTCTCGTCACAACAGTTACACGTCGCGTCATCAAGAGCCAAGTGAACATCCATACCCGTTTCTAATATCTCACTCTCACACCCCTTCTGACAAAATTTCCCACCGCACATCTGTAGATCCGTGTTTCAATTGAAACTCCCCCTACAGGCTCAGCACACACAACTGTCTATATACTTTATTAGTTTTAATCCTTGAACTCATCATCATCTGCACCAAAACTCGCAGCCATTATCACTCTGAGCTCAACTACGTATAGGTAGCGCGTCCAACAATTTGTTATAGGACTATCAATCCACACCCTCAATCGATGACGCGATCCAAATTAAGAATGCAGATCACCACAATGACAACTGTCTTAAACAACAAACATTATTGCTGATGAGGAACGCCAGACAGACTCTGAGACCAGCCCCCCCCCCAAGAATCCTGACGGTAGCGACCCAACACACTTTACCTTGATCCACATAATGACCATCACCTCCGACAGCACAGCACCTTGATTCCCATCACTGTCCAGATACTGGACTAAGACAGAATTTCTTCAAAATGTACCTTTCTATCACGCTGCAACATGTTTATCTCATTGCAACAAGATTGTGCTTGCGAACCACTCCTCGCTATGATATGACTGTTTTTGTAACCTTTCGAGCTCACTTGACCCACCATGGGACACCGTAATGTATGGAGCATAAACACCAGCCAAACGGGCATGAGACACAACAGGGTGGGCGAACGGCCAAGTATGCGGTAGACAACACGAGTATCCGGAAACAATGAAAATCAGAGAGCATACCGTGGAACAAGACCGAAAGGTGACATACCACTGGACACACTGAACAGACCATATGGCAGAATGTATACAAGAGCAAAACATACACGTGGGACTTACAGCAAAGAAGCGAATTTTGAAGGACACACGTAGGAATTGCGAGGCTGCCATTAACATGTGGACCAGGCACTAGGATAAAAGAATCAGAAATCTTACGGATTGACATAGCAGCTTCATAAGTTTTGCCGATTTATCCACAACTTAGACACCGAATGCTCTTGTCAAGCCCTACTCGTACATCTCTCTGGGACTTCGCTCACTTAAACTTTGACGGCAATGACTACAAACATGACCCAACATGCTACTGTTCTCATCAGCTATGAGAGACTCACTCTCTACCAGAGACATTCACCTACAAAAGGTTCAGACCACCAACGTCCATCCACTCCGAACGAAACGCACGACATTGCTGGGCAAATCTCACCTATCGTCCAAGCCAGTCATGAACCACACCTGCTTCCTCCGCAAATCTTATGACCTATCGACTGCCAAGAATCTATTCGCTCTCTACATCCAGAAACGATATATGTGGACCAACATCCAATCTCGCACTGGCACACCAAGATTTCACACCAATATCTTAAGATTCCAAGCGCACATCAATTCAGATACAACCCAGACGATCTTGACTCAAAACATCTCGCAACCAACAGGGTGACCATATTCTCCCCTCAACCTGAACTTATTTACTTTGGTTCGTTTGATATTCCAACCATGAGCCTCATGCTTCGAACTTACGGACAACAGTTAAGCTGCTTAGAACTCTTCCTCCTCGAACACCTACTCCTTCTTAGGATTTCCTCGATATCGCTGGCCCTACAAAAAACACAACATTCAGGATTGCCAACCTTCTGTTAACCTGTCCATAGTGATTGGCAAAGACATTCTTCAAGACGAAATCATCTGTTCCTACATCACCACCACCTCCGCAACTTCAATGTCATTTTCCTGCACAGCATCTGCAATGCAACTCACTTCCCTACCGTCATACAATCACCAACCAAAAAACATTCTGGAACATACATCTCACAATACACCAGACACGTAACCTATCTGGACATCTCAACAACAAAACCGAGAACGACACACCAAAACTTTGTCATCAGACACAAATCTCGCGCTGACTCTAGTACTCCCAACTTTCGCACTCAGATTAACAATAAAACAGTGAATCACACTGGCCCCACCATCCATGCAACACCACATTCATCAAAAATCTGAACACCTCTAAGACATCGTCGCACTGCCGAATTCATCTACCCACTGACCTACCATCACCTTCGCCCCCTAGGGAATCATATGGAACACACAGCATCCAATTGATTTGCGAAGCGTCCCTTCCCCTCACTGATGTCACGTCTCTGTGACCTGTTATCAACTATGCATGACTCCTTGCAGATTGAGGCCAATTCTTCTCTTCAGCAGTTAATGTATGCGCCAAGCTCAACCCTTATCGAATAGTTCCCTGAAGATAGGTCGCACACATTTGTGCACACCACATGACACAGTACTCTGACACGAACTACAACCAGCCAATGACGTACGCCCACACCTCCTTCATACGATCATCCTGCACAATGGTTCAAATGAACCACTGTAGCCCTCCGCAACCTAGAAACACTCCCTTTCCACTTGCAACCCCACACTGATGATCCCGCACACCTCCACCCGGATTATCAACGTGCACATTAAGCACACAAGCCAAAACCCAAATCGTACGAGTCAAATACCGCTCATAACCACTTGAACACCAACGCTGTCACAAGAACCCATCAACCACCAGCAAGAGTCCGAATTAGATGTGGACACAGCTGTTGTAAGAACAGCCCCTGAGACACATTTAATGACGTAGTGACCCCCCCCCACCATAACCTGACACAGTCCTATGAGAAGCGAAAACTGAATGATAAAACAACAAAAAGTCTGGAACCCTATCTCCCACAGCGTTTAGAGCACCTTAAACTGGATACTACCAATTACAGCAGCGTATTCTAAAACTTACCTAAAAAATTTCGAGAAGATAAGACAAATATACGTACTCATCTTTTCATTGATTCAACCACTCAAATACCATTTTACACGACAACAAAAAAAACATGTTGCTAACACTCCACTGTGAACAACATATAGGACACAATTCAACTAAGAAAAAGCTACATCTAGGACGTCTCACGCATATCGAGAAACAACTCGACTTTTTCTAAGCAGACCAACACCTGCACGTTCCCAACGAGCTTTGCAGGAAAGCAACTGACCAATCCCACCTTCAACAGCACAATCTAACTTCACTTCCCAAAACAGTTATCCTGGCCACGCTCAGGCTTCAGACAGGAACAACCTGCACCCGTAATCCAGCCATCACAGCAGGGGAACCTACCATTTGGGAACATCAATGCTCAGCTTCAAGACCATGAACCTGGCACATCTCAGCTTTACAAGACACATCTCGCAACAATGATCGAGCCATCTCAAGTTGAAGCCAGCAACACCACTGCAACTAGATCTAACATGCTCGCCACGAAGACGACGACACACACTGGGACACCATACCTCACGACGACAGACCTATCGAGCATCATCGACACGAATGATCACACTGACCACGCAACCATTAAGACCCTATCACCAGCTTCAGGACCACACCTGCGACAGCTCAGCCTTCCAGACACCACCTGCACATTAACTGCTGGAACAGCACCCTGACCCACTGCTTCCGAGAGCGTCACAAGACTGAAACTATGGGACACACTCCTATCAGCTTCAGAGACAGACACAAGCTGTAGCAACCGTACCCCGCCCACTGCGTTACCAGCGACCAATGAAACGCACAACACTTGACTGACCCATGCTAGGCGCCTTTCGGAACACGCACTGGACCACCTGCAAACTGGATCCAGCACCTACACTGTAGTAAGCACCATGAACACACTAGCAAACGCTTCAGATTCAGACTGAGAAGCACCACCCGTAGGCTAGGAACGCCCCCAGCTCTACAAGAAGAAACCTGCACCTGACACTACAGCCTGATCACAACAGCTAGACATCGACCCATATCTGAAGCCACCACAAGAGACAGAGCACACTTGACGAGCACCACATGAAGCTTCAAACATAGCAACCATCACTTGTAGCACACAGTAAGCATTTCAGAGCACCACCACTCGACTCTACTATTGGCATCCAGACCCAGACACTTAGGACCACCACTAATGACACCATGCAGACCACATATTAGAACCTATCGGAACCATTGCGAACACCTAGCCACGCTCTTCAGCTTGACCACAAAGACAGCCAACTTGAACCTGGACGACCAACTTTCAGCTACTACAGACAACCAGCACCGTTGACTGAACGTTCGGCGAACTTTACGGACAAGCACATTCTGCACACATCTGTAAGCAACTATGACGCAGCATTCACGACCAAACTGACACAATGACGAAACCCGTTCAAGCGATTCAAAGAACAAGCACCTGGCCAAACGTGACCTCACAAGCTGCAGGATACGAAACACCAACTGACACACTGAATAGACGATCTCCCGACCATTCATGAGCACACCTACCAATAGATCGTGGGCATCACATCTGACAACCACAACTGCCAAGCGATCTCCAACGCCATCTAGGAGATAAACACACACACTAGAGCACCTGAACAGTCAGTCTTGACACTACAGCAAACCTGACACAATGACCCACCCTGAGAACCTGCTCCACACATTGATCCACGCACCAGAACAAACCTCAGCTGGGACACACGGCCTCAAGCTTCCATGGAACAGAAAACCCTTAGCACATATGTAGAGCTCATCATGACAAGAACAAGACACTGACCACTTCACAGCATGATCACCAATGACGAGCCATTTGGTGCGAGCGAGCACAACTTACAAGCAATCGACTCAGCAGATCTGACACCCGACAATTGCGACTTTCGAGTCCTGTACACCGACTAGGACAAGCCAACCCTAGCACAATCAGTCTCGTCAGGGAGAGCCACACACTCGGACACAACGTATCGACCTCAGGCACTTGACCATCTAACCGTGGAACAGCCCCCAGCATAGACCTTGTACAATCATGCTTGGCGGCACAGCACCCACTGACAACTGACAAATGCGATTCCAGCATTTCCAGACTAGTGCAACCACAATGGACTACGAGAAACGTTGCCACGATTCCTGAACCACAGACAACTCTGACCCACATATTGACCCATCTGACTCTGCGGAGACACAGCACATCTGATACGAACGCTCAGCCACGCAAACAGACCCACATCTTGGCAACACCCGACCTTCGACAACTATCAGTATGTAGCACACCACTGACCACCGACGTTTACAATGCTGTTAACACAAACACTGACACACTTAGGCAACCCTAGCATTAATTCGTGCTACACCTACCGGTGACAACATGGCATACCCAAACTTGAGCCACCAGCTCAACGGACCCATCCCAATGGATTAGGCAAGCACAACTGGAACAGTTCACTATTCTTACATGACAAGCACCACACTGACCACACATTGGGACAACCAATTGGGCTGAACACACAGCTCCAGCTTATAGACCAGAAACCTGCACCAGCTCACCATACACACAGAAACAAGGCGTGAAACACATTTGAGCTTTCAGAACAAGTTGCACTCACACTGACACTCAAACGTTCAGCCTAGGACGCACCTGACAGAACGCTGTGGCGACCCCACACACAGCACATCTGAAGCAGCTCAAGCTTCAGATCAGCACTCTTGCACCACAATGAACCAACCGCTCAGCGCTCAGAAGAGCACCACTTATGACACAACCGGACACTAATGCCACGAGCGCATTCTAGCACACACACAACATGACCACTAGTTCGACACCCAATCTGCTTGACCGAGCGCTTAATGGCACGGACCAGCACGGCTGCTATATGCACACAGAGTCTGAGACCCCAAAATTATGGACACCACCACTGACACAAGGACCTAACGTTCACTGCCACAGCCACCTGGAACACGCAGCGTCTAGGCCAGAAACTCTCCATTGACGCTCACACCACGTTCATGACAGGAGAACGCGCACAGATGCAAGAGTTGCGAATCCACACAATTGACCACAAAATGATGCAACAGTTTCTGGACCACGTCGACAGAGCATACCCAGCCACATAACTTGACGACACTCTTTCGGATGCAACAGAGCCAAATGCAACACATGCTACACGCTAGCTTTCAGCACACATAGGACCAACCCGGACAACTCTCAGCTCTTTAGAGAGAGCCAAACTGGACACACTTACAACACTTTGACACAACTGAACATTCTACAGACAACTGTGATCCATTTAGGTGTGTTCGTAACCTAAGCATCCTTGCAAACATTTCTCGGCTAGATCGAGACAGTCACACATGCGGATGAACGGCGTTTCAGCTTTCTAAGAACAGCAACCATGCTCATTCAAACTCGCGCGAGGAGCAGAGCTAATAGTTGACAAATAACACCATCATGAAAGCTTGACCACCTGCACGCCAAGTGTCAGTCATAGAAGTTAAACCTATTCACCTCCGGTATTAGCTCGGACTGGCAAAACTAAGGGATGTTACATCGCTGATGACTGTTGTCACGTGGATCTACTTTCTGGACACACTGTGGGAGCAATCACTGCTTTTCGCGGTACTTCAGGAGCGACTCTTGTTTGGCGGCGTTTGCCAATTGACTCCGCAGGAGGCACTTTTGTGAAACGTTATACAGTCTTTCTAACAGAGCGTGCACATTGGTGGCATCATGACGTGCTTTACCCAGCTTCAGGGAAAGGGAGACTTGTGGCAATCTCATCATCCGTTCAATGACGTTTCAAGAGGTTCACTGGCGCGACCCTGAACTGGTTGTACTGTAGGATCGAAACCGCTGCACGGGACATATTGATAAAACGGGTCGAAGCCCAGCGTGTGCAGCATGAGTCAGATTTACGGACGGCCGAGTTTGCGTTTTCGCGGAGAACTATTACAGTCAAAATTCTAGCATCGGCTACTAAGTCAAAGTCTTTCAAGGGTACAAACCTGAGCGACTTCAAATAAAAATCAGCTGTCAGCTTTTTGTCAAAAGAACTCAAGCACCTGCGACTCTCGCCGAGGTCACACAGAACTACATACAGTGATCGGCAGCTTTCAGGACAGCACCGTTCGTACAGCTTCGAGCTTTGTTGCATACGGCCTGCAACAGCGTCAGACAGAACCTGCACGCGCAGCTTTCAAACAGAACGTGGCACGGCTGCAGCGCGACTAACGTGCTTCTGTGTGTGTGTGCTGTGTGTTTGTTGTGTTTGTGTGTTAGTGTGGTTGTGTGGTGTGTGTGTGTATCCTCCTGCATCGAAGTGAAGTGGGTTATAGCTCGCTTCAGTCTTCACACCCGAGTTCACCTACACACTCACCTGCAGACTGCCTCCTCCTATATGTCTTTGCTTTATAAGTCACTGTGTTTCCTAATATAGTGCAGATCTTTCGAGATATTGTTTGGGTTGTTGCAGCATCTGACCAGATGCTGTCTATCATGTATCGTTTCTAATTTAGCCACTATATCTTAAGGTACTCGATTTACCACGACTTATAGTTAAAAATCCATGTTAGTTTCACATGTTTGAGCAGTCCGATGAAAATGTTGATCATCATAGGCTTGCTGTTATTGTCGCATTGTCCTCCGGCATGCGTTTCGACGTGTGTGTTGCCCCAGTATTTTGAATACCGTGCTATGACAATCGAGGGGCAGATCAACGGAACAAGTGGACGATTAGAGTATCTCTCGTTGTTGTCCCCGAAAGAATTTCCTAAGGAAATCTGGCATACGTTTAATTTTTTAAAGTGAAGATGCGTTCGCCACGTCTTGGATCGTTTAAGCGTATACTTGCGGGCCAAGAAAACCAATGAAGAATCATGTGGTTGATGTCATCAGTGTAGTGCGGTGAAACAACCAGTCCGTTTTGTAATAAGCTGCGTATTAATGTTGGAAATGTGATGACAGAAAGAAAGTACGTTTTATGAATATTGTTTCCGCTGTGGAAAATTCGCACTACCGACCATCATAAGGATCTCCGGAGTTGAGAGATTTCTCTTTTTCTTGATTGTTACGATTGGAGTATTGTTCACCCCGACAACGCCGTTGTTATGGAATTGCAGTGGTTTGCATGCAGTCGGGCTGCGAACCATTGCCAGGTAGTTATGCGTCTTTCTCTCTACCCCGTATCTTATGATTTCAAGTTATCGCACCAATATAGATGCCCATTCCGATTGCTGAGGTTTGCTTGTTTCTTCTCCCCTCATTCTTTCTGCCCGCCGTTGCGGCTGAGGCCAAGAGGGAATGTCACATCGCTCCCAGCCGCTACGTGCACGATGAGATATGGATCGGTTGGTTTCTTGTAGGCTATTTTTAGGGTCGCGGTGACTTTGGATACGCCCCCTTTTATCCAGAACCTCCTCTTTCAAGAGGGTGCAGACGCTCCCTGTAATAACGGACCAGAGTGAACTAAGGCGCAGCCCCTGGCTGATTTAAAAGGACTGCACCGCCTTTGATGGGCTCTCTCACGATTCTGCCTTCCGTCTTTTCCCTTCACATTTTCGTCTATCGTCCCTTGGTATTGCTAGAACCCCTTGAGGTACGCGATCAGTTTGTTTTCGGGCCTACGCCCTTGTCTGGTGTCTTCGCGTGACTCCAGTCGTAAAATCAGCTTTACGCTCTCTGATGCGTTACTCGACTCTTTGCTTGGGTGTTTATTTCCACGCGACCGGATCCTGGTGATCCACCCGTGCGGAACCGAGCGCGCGTATGAAATGAGCGCGGGCGACCATTTCAACCATTTGGACATTTTTCAGCGAAATCTACATTCCGCTCGTCCCGCTTTTTTCCCCAAACAAAAATCTCCCGTTTTACACCGAGCTTGATCGGACGACGACACTGAGGAGCGAGCCTTTTCGATCTGACCGCTTGCACCATTGCAACGAAGTCCTACGACGGTGTGCCACCCCCTACGCCCGATTGATTTATAATGAGTCTCGGCACGACCACGACAGACGCATTACATAAATACCGGTCGTCAGGACTCGATCACAGCACCCACGACAGTCGCGCCTCCTCTCTTTTAGAATTTTTTTGGAACGTTGACATGTGATAGGGGGGTCGCCGTTCTTAATCTAATGTAAAATTGGTGCATAAGGGTCTTTTGCCCAGATGGCTCTCGCGTTACGTCGACTCTGTGGCCTTAGCTCCTGCTGTCTTTCGTTGCTTCCTTCTTTTATTTGCGTATATAGTGCATTGCTGTTGTGTTGCACCTATACTTGATGCCCTTGTGCTGGAAATAAAATGCTTGCTTGATGTGTATTGGTTTCCCCTTCGCTGTGTGCGTCCTTTTCCTCCTGTTAGGTCCCCAAATCTTGCTTCACGTATATAGGTTTTGAAAGGGCGCGCGAGCACGGCCCCTTCACTGAAAGTTGATATATTAAATAGACATTACGTCTGATAATGTGTCGACAGTTTTGAACTGGACCGTACGAACCACTTGGATGATGAGGCACCGACGATAGACTCAGCCCCAGCGCTTCTATTAAGCGTGTTCCCAGATGGGACTTTGTTCCGAATGTTCGGAGCCCATGTGGACGGTGGATTGTTTGTGCAAGCGAACCCCTCAGACCCACCTAATTATAGTGGTTATCCAGATGCGGTTTCCTAAGACATTAACGATCTAAGAATCTGGACCTCTTACTCGCCTGATGCACGTCCCACACTACGAGAGTTCGAAAGGCGGATACCGAGTCTGATGTGTGTTGGTTTAAGACCCACCCCCAAATCGACCTGCGCTTGTCCCTCCAGCCCCTTGAGTATAGTCCGAACAATTCTGGAGGAGGTTAGTCTGATATACAACGGACCTGAATGCTGTCCATCCTTGTGGGCGACTTGAGCGGCAAAATTTGGTCGCGATTGATCGTATGTCCGTGGTCGTTGTGCGAAGTCAGCGCACGCCGCAGCACGTCTGGTGCGGCAAAGTAAAATCCAAATATATTACGCAGAGATACAACTATTAATCGCAGCTACTATGGTATGATAGCGCGGATGAAATATGCAAACCAAACACCTTCTCTCCAAGTGTCTAACAAAGTACTCAATCTACGTGTTAATCCAGGTCACAGGGGTGAAATGAGAGGAGCAGACCGCGGCGCGAATTCCCTCCAAGAGCAGAGATACGACAGCAGAGTTAAATTACACCACGTTACGTAGGAAATAAAGATGGACTTCTTCAAGGCCATTATGCCGAGGGAGCGGGGCTTTCAGCCAGGGGATTTTATGAGATAACTATGTATTTGCCTGTTTGAACATGATGTTTTTAGAACTCAATGAGGCCCAGGTTATCGGTGATGAAGACCCACGAAGAGCCAAGAACATTTTGTGAGCAGAGGGAACTGTTTGTGTCTGGACATCAGATGTTATGAAACAGTGAATTAACAGAACAAAGGTTTCCCCCCAATCTGAGACACACAGAGGGACGACAAAGTGTATGGCGTTCGCTCCAAGATAACAAACGCCAGCGCAGAGGCCCGCACCTTTGTCAGGGGGATATGACACCAATACCCCTACCCCCTCCACCTTTGTGCGACCAAAACACCCTCCCGACTTAAGGATCCTGGCCGAATCGGCTCACCCAGTATAACCGACCATGGCCAGCTATTGCCCCATGGTGGCCAGAATCAGGGACATGCAAAGAAATTGAAAACGAATGCGGCAACAAATTGAAAACGGAATAAAAGTGACTTGCTGCCAGAGTTGGGAATACTCAGTGTTAGTGAAAACCAATAATGTATAAATGGATACGAACGCCTATGGCCGCAACAAGTGAAGGAAGAATACAAAGAAATGCGGGTGTTGAATGTGATCTAGCAAAATGGCGAAAGTCTTTGCGATGCGGGCTAATGAAGGCCAATTTACACGTATGGAGTGTTGAAGTGCACCCACGATGTTGACGAAATGTGAAAACAAATCCCACACACGAAACGAGCCTGTGTCGAGGGTGCAACGGTTGTCAGCGCACCCTGCGTGCGAGGCATGTCGAATGCAGAAAATTTAATTCGTGCATTACTGTTTGTATTGGTCCATAATAACAGAAGATCCTTGACAATACCCCCCCGTCCACTCCCTTACTACCTAGTTCCTGCAGAAAATAAGTGACGGACCAACACGCCGCATCACCACTTAACCACCGCTCCACCCATATAACCAACTCGACGTTTGACAGCACTTGCACGTAGATAACTAGCTAGAAAATAATTAAGACGGAAAGGCGAAGGATGAGTACCGAATTCGTAAAGAGCAAGAGTGAAACAGAGCGACAGGACGGAGCGACTTAAGGACCGACAGCACCACCACCACATGTGGTTCTTCATGTCCAATACCGTTTATATATACTATTAAGAAAGATCCAGCAAAAAAACCTAGCACCAGACTAAAGACACGCCGACTACAAATCAAAACCTAATCATCCACTCATGTACAGACGATCCGGCACGCACAACAAAGGTTGAAGTGGAGAACACAGGTTAATTGCTCCAACGATACACACCCCATTCCATCTCTTGTGTTTCCACGTAGCGCAGCAACCCCACTGAAGGCGCAGCCAGCATCGAACTTGTCCCCATGTATCCTCGCAACCTCCGACCCCCCCATCCTCCTACCACCACCCGCCCACTCCCCATTCTGCGTGCAGTACACGCGCTGCCATGGCATCCTTCGGACGGACGTACGACATCCCGTCCACTTTACGCCTCCCAACTTTTATAGCTTGGTCACGAACCCATCAGGCTTTTTTACCAGGTCGTCCGACCTTTCTCCCGAAGCATTTGATCGGCCCGCGAGTATGTCGTATATGCCTGCCACTGTTCTCTCAGCATTGGGCGCGATCATAGAGGCCCCGAACCCTGCCGGACACGAAATTCCCCCGCCCAGCACCCCCATTTGTTGGGTGCCATGCCTTAACCACTGTCCTCACCGGCCACGCTGCCAGACAACGCGTTGGCTTTTCCGCACCCCATTAGCCCTGTAGGACCCTCCACCTGCCAAAGCGGAAACTGGATGTTCACCACCTGACGCGCACCTCCCCCATCTCCAGTTTAGACGGCGAAGGACAGGCTACTTAAGTGTTCCCATAGTACGTCGACCAACTCATGCGAACTGCTCGTCAATTTCCTTGTGGAGCATGCACGCTCAGCGCGGACTTCCCTCCGCACCCCCAACATCCCCACTTTCCCCCTCCTCCTACTCACTACCCCCACTGGTGAGTTATGATGATGTCGGGCCGTCACTCGTAACCGCAGCGCGACTCCCCCTCCTTCCCTAACTACCCCACACTTACTCCCCTCACTCCTCCAGGCCGGCCCGCACATCGCGTCCCCCTCCTACTTACCTACCCCACAGCCACGGTGAACACGACGAACAGTCCATGAGACACCAGCCCGTCGCGAGCGCCGTGTAGTCTTACCTAGTGACGCCCAACCGCGGACCCGCGTTCACCCTTAGCCCACCTCGCCTGAGAGCAGCGAGGCCTCCTTAGTTATCACACACGCAACCCGATCGGTCCTCTCCCCCCCGTGTCCTCCACCTGCATTGAACCGAACCCCTCGCGCTCCCGTTACCTATCGACCCACCCGGTGATTGCTTCCCCGACACGCCCGCGCGCCCCATATCTGCACCCAACGGTTTTTTAGCCCAAGACCAACTGTTGGAATCCCGACACGTGGTTTCAGCCCCAGAGCCTGAGGAGTTCAATCTCTCCAAATCCGTGCGCAGAATATGTAGTAGTTCGAAGATCGGCAGCCCACTCGGCGTAGGGTCTGGTAGGGGTGTCATTATATTGAGGATTGCGGGCCTGGATTTTGTCAGCATGTGTTGAAGCGCACGGTTTGCATGGCGCTCGGGGAGCCGCTAGATTTAAGCCCGAGCCTGGAGAGTAGCCGTCCAAGAGGCAGAAGGGTACAGATCTGTGAGCGCCGAATTGACTCTTACGTGGCAAGGTCGCAAGTACGCAGCGGTAAGGGGCGCCTGGCGGCGGGCGCGCTCACATCATCCAGAATCTTCACCTTATCAAAAATAACAATAATAGCAGAATATATAAACATCATAAATAAAGGACAAGCTCGCTTTTTACACGTTACAGGCAGCCTGTGTGAAAACCAGGCGAGGTCCACGGTAAGCGGGGGGAAGGACTGTCCGCTTTCAACCGGGCACCAGGAATCAAACGACTTTAGGAAGGATAACCTTAGGCCTTGGCACGGTTTTGAATCTTCTTCAATCAGGTGTTCAACGTGGAGTTGAAATATTTACTTTCTGAATCGCACCAAAAGTTTTCAGGGTTGTGTACAGGTAAAATGGAAATGAATGGGTTTTTTTTGGGGCGGTGGGTCGGGGTTGCGTCTTACACATGCCTCATGTATCTGTACTTTAATTTAATTACTCATTAATTTGGTAGACCGCTCCATTGTGTCCAAAGAGGGGTTACCATAACTATCCTATAGCATGTGGCGCACCACGGTACACTGATGATTGTTTAGCTTGAGCCTTATGTTAAATCACCCATTTAGTTCAGAGGAATATGAAAAATGGAATCTTTTCTGAACTCAGTGAAACGCACATCTGCCACGTGTAGAGGACGTAGTTCCTTAGCACGTAGGTTAAATTGAACGTGCGTAGTTAAGACGACTGCCGAGCTGCAGAGCAGCTAGGCATCTTGGATGAGAACACAAATGTGACTACTAGGGGAGCAATATACATGTGAGATAGCGAGTCAATGAACTGTTTATTTAAAGAAAGTGAGGTGCAGACATTGACAAATTGGCACTGTACAGTGAAGACCAAGACGAGGTCGTTGTATGGATCAAATGTTGTAATCATATGTGCGTCCAGAGTGACTGAGGGAATGTGACTCACCGCCCCAAGACCAAGACTCCAGGTAAAGTAGGATTTAGGTTAGGTAAAAGTGCTAGAAAAATGACTTTTGTTTGATTTACGAAGAAAGGAGGAAGCTACAAACCCATTAGGGAGGAGAGCACATACAGAGCCGGAGACCGCAGGGCCACAGTTTCGTCGTCTCAATCCGATCCACTTCCGCAACAGTAGATGTACCAGCCGCCTGAGAATACTACCCCCGAGCACCAGGACTAAGTCGCCACGGGCGTGCATCACTAAGGGCGCCCTCTATTGGTCCGGCTTACGTGCCCAGGAGGCAGCTACTTATGGCCCGTGCGGTCCAAACCTGAGAACCGCTTTGAGGCGACTTGGTCCCGGCCCATTATCTCGGTCTCCAAGTTCGTTCCAGGGCAAACGTTGTGTCTCCAATTCCGGGCACAGAGCCCGCGATGGTACCCTAGGAAAAGGGGCCACGAGGAAGCCCCATTGCCTACTTGACGCCTTCTCCAGATTCCCATGTGTGGGCACTCCCCGCGTTTTTAGGAGCTTAGCGCTGAGCAGATGTAAGCTAGCTGCAGCCGGCTTGTAGGCGAAGGATTGCTCGTATGTCGATTCGCAGGACCTGCGTTGCGCCATTGTCCATCTAGGGAAGCCACGCGTCCCAGCGCACACGCGGAGAACCGAAAGCAATAGCTACCGAGGGAAAAAGTCGATTAAGAGGCAGCCCAAATGAGAGCCAGACCAAACACAACAAACGGAATATGGCGTCCGTTAGTTAGAAGCCATTCGCCTAATTGAGATGATGCCGTCTTGTTTGAACCCCGGCACGACGAAGTGTCAAAAGTATAAAGGATAAGGTAAGACAAGGAAGTTACCCCCATCCGCAACAGTCCACCCCTGTCTCTAGCTCCACGTTGTGGGCCGCTGGACCCACTGTGTAAAGGATGCTGACATCTGAGGCTCTGGCTAACTCGGCTTCGTTGGGCCTCGTCTACGCAGGACCGACAGCTCTGCCCTTATTCCCTCCGGATAGGGAACGTAGGCAGTTGAGTAGCTAGGGACAATAGGTTAGCCAAACAAGACGTTAAGGGTCTAGGGGAAATTTATATTGGGGAATGAGGTCAAGATATAAACAAAAAAAAAAATAAGTTGGGCTAAATGGTTTTTACCAAATTAAGGAGTGGGTAGGACGTGACAGCAAGGCGATAGAGTAGGAGAGGAGACGACGTAGGTAGGTCGCGAGCCCCCTCTGTGTCGGCCAGCACCACGCACTCCCTCACCTACCTGCACTAGCTGCAAGAGCCGCAATTCATCGCTGCTGCGTTTGCCAAAGAAGCCGTAACAGCCGGATCGATCTACAGTTTCTGCAAGCCCTTGTGTCTCGCCTACTTCGTAACATGCCGCTGTTGTTCGCGCATCGCCCTATTTCTGCCGGACTTCTGTATGCCTGTTCACCTTTCCACAGGGCCTACTACCCTTGTCATTTTCATCACGTCCTAATTTGCTTTGCCCCCCCCCCGCGTGTTCATATTCCATGGCCCAGGATCACGACAACAGTTGCAAGCTGCCAGAACTCTCTTGCAGCTAACAACAGTCCTGCATCGCCCTGCACCGGTTTCTTGACTCTTTGTCTTTATTCTGCCAGATTCATGATCCTGGCCATGGGTTAGTGTAAATATCTAAGTAAGGCGGGATTTAAGATGTACGTAAATATGAGCCCCCGCAATGTCTTGATTCTTAAGCGCAGCGCAGAGTTTTATTTAATCGTCCGTGAGTGGAGGTTGTTTAGTTATACTTCAGCCCTCAGGTTAATTATTTGGAGACAGCGAATACCATGATGTCGCAACCTCAGGGAATCCTAGGTATAAACACTATGGGAGAACACACATAAGATGGCACGCACGAGAATTTGACCGATCGGGAAACGAGTCTGTAAAAATAAGGGGAGAGGAGGTAGTGTTACGGCTGTGGAAATTCGCAAACCACCATTCAGGTCCCGTAGGTGAGGTATCTTTTAACTACCAGTGTAGTTAGCCCCAAACCCGTTGTTTAGAGGGAATTAATGTGATTCATTCGGGCTGCGACACTTTGAGTTAGTCGTTTTTCTTTCCCTATCTTTGATTTCAACACGAACGGCAAACAAGGCGCCAAGGAAGGAGCTGCGAGGACGCGCTGTTTTCCCGCCTGTTTTTCCCGCGCCTGGTGTGAAGGAAGGGGGAAGGGTAGCCCGCCACCGATTGGTGGATGACCAGCATTGAGGCGGTCGGGGTGAGGGAACGCCCCTCTCCGAGAACCTCTCGAAGGAGGGTGGAGCCGAAAACGGGGGCGGAGTGGAGGGCGGAGCTCCGGGTATAAGAGTCGGAGACGGGGGGAAGCAGTTTGGTCGATGCTCTTGCTTCGTGGTTGCTCTGGCTCGCTCTCGTCTCCGGCTCGCTCGTCCTGGAGGCCGCTGGCCTGGTCTTTGGTGGGGCAGTCGCAAGGACCCCGCTGGTGGGAAGGAGCGTCCGCCATTCCCCTCTCCGACTTCGGGCATCCACGTTTCCCCCCCACCCCCTCTATCCGCGCTGGATAGCGCCGAACACTCGGTCCGGGGCGTCGAGTGTCAACACATGCAGGCGCGAGGCACGCAGGAGACGACTCGCCTACACGCCAGGGCACGGAGTCGCGGCCAGGCGGGACCACGTCGACGGACGTCGGAGAGGGGCTCGACGGCCCAACAGGAAAGTCGCACTTCCATTTTCTTTTGGGGTTTGGTGTAAACGTGTGTGTGTGTGGAGCCGTCCGTCAAGTAGTATTGTTTTAAGTGTTGCCGTGTGTCGGTCTTAGTCGG
>CM068958.1:112621586-112632310 GCA_035128595.1 Eptatretus atami | reverse complement strand
ATCGTTGCTTTTGTCGTTCCTTCTTACATTTGCTATATGTGCATTTCTGACTGTGTGACTGTAAAATACGTGCTTCCCTGTGTCCATATTAAATGTGCTTTGTGTTTAACTGTTTTCCCGTTTCGCTTCGTCTTTTCTTTAATTGAATCTCCATCTTGCTTCACGTAAAAGGGTTCGTAGTTGGGCTTAATACGCCGATAATTAATCGGAACCGTCGAAGCCGACGATAAACACGCTCGGTTATCCCGATAGTACGGAACGGGCCGCCCAAGCGGCTCGTGTCCGGAGTCGACCTGCGGCGAGGTGCGATCGCCCGGTTTACCATCCGCGTGGGTACTTAGGTAGGTCGAGTTTGGCGAGCAACCCTATCCCACGCGGGTGGCCGATTGGCACGATCGTGGTGAGGCCGAAAGGCCCACCCGTGACTAGCTCCCGGGTTAGTCCGAGAGGGTCACGACAGAATTGTCCGTCCGGTGGGTGACGTGCCGCGATTCGAGTCACGTGGCCGTTCGCACGCCGGCGGGCGCGAATTCGCACAATATATATATATATATATATATATATATATATACATATCCCTTTTGGCTTCTCTTCTTCAGTCACGTCATCTTCCTCACTTCCCAGGGTCCTGTTCCTGATGTCCGAGGCTTTGGGCTTTCTGCTGGAGATGGGACCAACCACAAAATGCCATCTCAATAACCCGTAGGCCTCGGAAATGTGTGTGCTTCACGGTGGCACATGCTTCCGCTATCCAGCAATATGATAATGTTATTGATGACTTTTTTCTTTTTCTTTTCTTTTTTTCATATGATAATGTTATTGATGACTTCTCCACTGGACAAGTTTGCTCCAAAAATGTTTGAGATGATATACGAGGGAATGCTGAAACGTAATGCTTCCTATTGTATTTCTCCAAAACAGGTAAAGATTCTCCAAAATGAACTTTTCTATTGGCAAAATCATCAATTACATTATCATGAGAAAACCTGTTCACTCTAACTTGGCCATGCTGCTACTGCTCTCCCAACAATGGATGAAGGCTCTCAACATTTGAGCTGAGCACTACACTGAAACAAAATAAACTGAAGGCATAGATTTGGAGGGTAGTCCTGACATGCAGATACCGCATGACAATGCAGTCTCATACAAGTGCACGAATGAGTGAAGCAATTTGTCACCTCGGTTTCACCGTCTGACAGCACCCACCATACAGCCCTGACTTGGCTCTGTCAGATTTTCATCTCTTCCCCAAAGATGATGTCAAGGCCACTGTGAAGCGCCGGTTCTGTCAGCTGAACATGCATTTCTATTGTGAGAGCATCACAAAACTACTTGAACATTCGCAGAAATGTGTGGACCACAGTGATGATTATATTGAGAAGTAAATATGCATCATGATGGAATAAAAATATTGATGTAAGTATTTGTCTTTGTTTCATTCAAATATCCTTATCTGTTTTGAATAAAAATAAATAAATAAACTTTTCAGCATGCCCTCATACTAATAAACCTGTAAAGCTTTAAAAAAACAAAAAAACAAAAAAAAATGCAGCATGAGCACCCAAAAGACTCAATCTGATCGAATTTGTAGTGAGTAAGGTAGAGTGTGAGTATGGGTGGGGTGGTTTTGAAAATTGGCCGAGGGCAGCAGAAAAGGTAAATACGGCACTGTCGCCAGCAACATGTCCATATTCCAATTTCCTGCCATATAACGGCAACGACAAACCACCCAGTATAACACTTGCCAAGAAACTGCCTCGGCAGCACCGACGCTCTCGAACAGAGAAAAGTACTGCACATCAGAATCAGTTAAGTATAGAGCAATGGCGGACAACATCAGGAACCCTCTATGGCTGCTCAGGAACCGTAATCACTTGTGTATAATCCGCTATCATGTATAATATGCAAGGCACTTTACTGATAAAATTCTCATGAAAATACCCGTTTATATGTATAAACTACACCCCAAAAATGAACTCTAGCTCAGGACAAGAAATTTAGTCAAATCAAAAGCAGTGTTTGGCCTACCTATGGAGAGAGCCATTTTAGATGGTGTTTATTTCAGCATAATGGATGATTTTTAACTTGTATGAAACACAATATGATGAACGACATGGCATTTTGAATGTACCGAACAACTTTTCTGACTGATATGTGACATCTGTCAGATTAGCACAGTAAGAACTCATTTCGTAGTAACTCTCAGGACTGTAGCAAGTCAATAGCTGCAGGTAATTGATTCTCAAGCAGTCTGTTGTGCTGCTGGGCACATGTTCATCCTCAAGCATATTTTGTTGCTATGCTGGTGTATATTTTGGAAAGTTTAGATAAAACGTTTTCGGAGCAAACAAATGCAATATATCCGGACAATTTTAATTCTTATCATCAAAATAAGTGTTATTCAAAACAAAATATATACGTTCAATGTTGTACAAGGTATCCAACAATGCACAGCATGTTGAAGATGGCACACCCAGTAACGAAGGTTGTTCCCGTTTCTGTGTGAGAAATCTGGAGAAATAAAACTTTCACTTTAGTGCGTGCGGTTCATCATCAACCCCTTTCTGGTGAAACTCTGAAAATCCAGAATCACTGTTCAGCTCCACACATTCCTTCGTCTTTGAGTCGTGAGCTTCCTTTATCGTCAAAAATGGTCAGAGGGGAACTTTAGAGGGTAGGATACCATAGCCAGAGGTAGCATTAGTCATTTGGGGGCCCCATTCAAAATGCAATTGTGGCCCAGTGGGGCCTCTGTGAGCTGTGTCAATTTGTCATCACATAAAATAAACAATTTGTTGTCCATCTGTCTGACGTCGATGTATTCGGTCGTTACTTATGTAATCTCAACCAATGAAACTTGCGAAGGCGACTACGAATCATAAAGTAACCATAATGTGCACGGACAATTTGAGCACTAAATTAAACATCTGTTGTCAATGCCTGGCAGATTCCACAAGAGCACCTGAATATAATTATCAATTATCAACACAAATATCTACAAATCAAATAAACTACCATGTATTTATAGTGAAGAGGTAGTATGTATGTATCATCTACTCATCCGAGAAGATTTGACTGGGGACGCTAAAAGTTTTCCCCTTCCCTTCAACCTCCTCCCCCCCCCCCCCCCCCCATCAACCATCATCCCACAATACCCACTTCCATCCCACACCCTCTCCCCTCCATAATACCCACCACCATCCCACACCCCTCTCACAATCATGACCTCCACAATATCCACCACCATTTCCCACCCCACCCCCCCCCTCCACCCTCCTCCCTCCTTCACAATCCCCATCCACTCGGGAGGGAAATTGACACTTCACAGGCATGATGGTGGGACACGGCATGGATACAAATGGCGTCCAGGAAAAGTATGAAATGGGACAATCCCATTACATACAAGACACCTGGTTAGTCTGCGATGGTGGGACAAAGCAATCGTCGCGCATTTTGTCTGCAATGTCCGGGTGTGGTGGGCGCCCGTGCTGTCGAGCATTGACAGGTATTTCTGCTTGAGTAATATATAAACATATTTATCAATGAATACAAAATTCCTCCCTTATAAACCTTTATATGTCTTTATCCTCCCTTATAAACCAAGTAGTGAACAGAAAATCAAACCCTACCGAGCTGACGTAATCATGTGACCAGCATTTTAATCTTCACCAACATTTCTGCCTTCTTCTTATGATTCACTCGCACAAGACTCAAAACGATTCGGCTCCACAATTGCCCAGAAAGCGTTTCCATGACTAATTTTGTCTCCAATAGTTTCTTCAAAATCCCAATGATCACTTTCAACATTCTGAGAATCATCAGTGTTGCTAATGATGGTGGAATCAGTATCAGAATCCAAGCTCGACCTGCACCATTCCTCGATGTAAACTGCCATTTGGATCAACACAGATTCCGGATGCGAAGTCACTGGTGAAATCGAAAATTGACACTCCAGGGCTTTTTTCGACACCGATTGACAAAAAACAAATTCCTTTCAAATGAGAACGTGATTAATGATTCTCAATGGTTTTCCGAAGAAAAAAGAATTGCGTTTGGATATCCCTTTAATAAATGTGTACCATGTAGTGCCACTCCCGGTGATGGTGAGAGGGGGTATTACGAGTGACACTACAGAACCCTTAATTGCATCACGAGTAAGAGTTATTTTCATGTTATTTTCACACTCACTTAGCCTATGTTACTTTACACTCGATTACAAAAAATCTGGAGGAATTCCCATGTTTTGTTGCCTCTCCCCCCTCCCATCCCGCATTGGAAAGGTGTATATATACAGCATCTTGAGCATCGCTCCACCTTATCGCGGCATTTTTCCAAGGCCACTTCAAATTTCAAAAGTAATTACAAGAATAATGATAATAGCTTTTCAAAATAATAATATTAACATTACAGTATTGCAAAATAATAAGATTAATAATGGTATTATCAATAATAATAATTGGCAGTGATTCCCCCTGGCCACTCCCATAGATAAATTTCCAATTATTTTTTGTGATTAGAATAACGCTAACCCCATAATCTCACCGCCAGCCATAAACACAAACTCACACAAAAAGCTGATCCATGGGGTGTGTTCCATTACCAATCAGCTTGCTATCGCTTGCCTAGTTGACCATTATATTGTTGACCCTATCGCTTGTTGACCCTTTTGAGGACCCTCTTGTGTTTCTGCCATTTCTGTAACAAAAAAGTCAATTTTGGGTGATTTTCAACCTTTTTCACCTGTTGCTGAGCTATTTTCAACCTTTTTCACCTGTTGCTGAGCTATTTTCAACCTTTTTCACCTGTTGCTAAGCTATTTTCAGCTTTTCAGCACTGCTGGGGTTGTTTCGTTTCATCCTTGGGACAGGTGCTCTGATTTTTAAAAACCCCAACATTCCGCCATGCGTACGGTTTAGTCGTACTGTACAATAAATTGAAGTGTGGATTTCCTAAACAATATCGATATGTAATAACATGAGGAATTCTATAAATTTTATTGCGATTATTGTTGCATTTGTGGACATTAAACGTCGTTATTATTCCACTTGCTTTCTCGACTAACCTCACCCCCAATTTTGTAATAGTCCTGTCCAGTTAAACATCAGGGGAAAACATTTTGAAAATCAATTCATGATATGACGGTGCTTTCCTTCCTGGAGATGGAGTATTCCCATTGTGCTGTGTTTATCCGCACTCACAAGGTGATATGTTTTGTTGGAAAAGTAAGACCCCAACCTTGGGGGCCCTGTCTCGAAAGATTGTGAATCCCAATCGGTCATGTGAGGTCTCCTTGTTACCTCGGGGCCCCATGCAATTTGCATGGGTTACACACCCCGATCACCACCTCGAAGCATTGCCGGGTTGCTTTTCACAAACCTCTCATCACACCTCGCAATGTCTGTTTGCAGGTCCAGTGGTGCAAAGAACTGAGGCAACGAACTGATTGCCAAGCAGTGGAGGAATGTAATATGGCCTGACGAGTCATCCTTCACCATGTTCTCGATGAATGGATGTGTGCATTTGGGGCGACAGTCCTAGGTGCCTGGTTCCAACGGTAAAAAATTTCTGGCAGTTCCATAATGACGTGGGGTGCATTTTCCTTGAAAGGCCTAGGTCCACTTATTACATTCAAAGGCAGACTTCATGCAGCATGCCATGTTACCATCCTGAGCGATCATCTGCAATGAGGACAAAGTTATCCATCTTCTGTAGACGGCTAAGAACGATCCCCCCCACCCCCCGCCACCGCCATCCCCTGTCAGTACTCCTCCATAGGTTGGTAACAAACAACGAGTCTGAGGTTGAGCTTAAGGTTCTCCATGTGTGAATTGGCACGAATGAATGGATACATTAATTAATTTCTGCCAACATCAATGAGACAACTCAATATACCAGTCTTAAACTGCATCAATATAGTAGCACAGATGAATATATCACGTAAGTGCAATGCCACATCGGTCCACCTCATACATACACTACATGGCCAAAAGTATGCGGACACCCCCTTCTAAATTAGTGGATTCAGCTATGTCAGCCACACCCATTGCTGACAGGTGTAAAAAAATCAAGCACGCAGCCATGCAATCTCCATAGACAAACATTGGCAATATAACGGGCCGTACTGAAGCGCTTAGTGACTTTCAACATGGCACCATCATAGGATGCCGCCTTTCCAACAAGTCAGTTCATCTAATTTCTGCCCTACCAGAGCTGCCTGGGTCAACTGTAAGTGCTGTTATTGCGAAGTAGAAACGTATAGGAGCAACAACAGCTCAGCCGTGAAGTGGTAGGCCACACAAGCTCAGAGAATGGGACAGCCGAGTTCTGAAGGGCCGAGCGTGGAAAAATCGTCTGTCGTCAGTTGCAACACTCACTACCGAGTTCCAAACTGCCTCTGGAAGAAACGCCAGCACAAACACTGTTCATCGAGAGTTTCATGAATTGGGTTTCCATGGCCGAACAGCTGCACACAAGCCAAAGATCACCATGTGCAATGCCAAGCGTCGGCTGCAATGGTGGAAAGCTCACCAGCATTAGACTCTCGAGCAGAAACGCGTTCTCTGGAGTGATGAATCATGCTTCATCATCTGGCAGTCTGACAGATGAATCTGGACTTGGCAGATGCCAGGAGAACGCTGCCTGCCCGAATGCATAGTGTCAACTGTAAAGTTTGGTGGAGGAGGAATAATAGTCTGGGGCTGTTTGTCATGGTTCGGGCTAAGCCCCTTAGTTCCAGTGAGGGGAAATCTTAATGCTACAGCATACAATGACGTTCTAGATGATTCTATGCTTCCAACTTTGTGGCAACAGTTTGGGGAAGGCCCTTTCCTGGTTCAGCACGACAATGCCCCCGTGCACAAAGGGAGGTGCAAACAGAAATGGTTTATCGAGATCGGTGTGGAAGAACTTGAGTGGCCTGCACAGAGCTCTGACCTCAACTTTATCAAACACCTTTGGGATGAATTGGAACGCTGACTAATCGAGCCAGACCTAATCACCCAACATCAGTACCTACCCACTCATGCTCTTGTGGCTGAATGGAGCAAATCCCCGCAGCAATGTTCCAACATCTCGTGGAAAGCCTTCCAAAAGAGTGGAGACTGTTGTAGCTGCAAAGGGGGGGGGGGACCAACTCCATATTAATGCCCATGATTTTGGAATGAATTTTGGACGAGCAGGAGTCCACATACTTTTGGCCATGTAGTATATATTGATTAGCCTCAGAGCGTTTACACTCAGCTCTACTCGTAACTTGAACCATAAAAATGAATTACACACATTCAAATTAATGATTTATGGTAAATATTAGTCCTGAGAATCACACGTGGCCAAGAATCCTACATTGGATGTGTGTACTTGATCCATGTAAAACTCACCCCCACGGTAGCATAGCATGACTATTTACAACCGGTTAGGGATGCAGTGAGCCCATCCCGTAACATCCACGAGTTCAGCTCTAAAACAAGGAAAATTAACTCATGCAAACATATCAGGATAGTCTCCTAATAAAAGAAATAAAATATTTATTTTCTATTTCTCTACTTTAAATTAGCAGCCAAACAACATCGCAAATTACAAGTCGTCCAACATTCATCAGTGCAGAGCCCAAACACATGCATCACCATGCTGAGTCAACAAATTGCCATTGTTTGCTTCTACACTTTCTACACATGTTTATGGTAATTATACAAGGAATACTCACATGGGATTACACAGCAAGTTATACAGTCATTACGAGCCCGCTCCGATCACCGGCTCATTGCCTGAAAATGGCGTGTCCTTTCTCGATTCAAAATGGAAAAAGAGCGGCCTTTTCTGATGTGAACAGATACGAGACTAGTTCCGGTGAAAATAAAATAAAATCAGAAAGGCGATAATACACAGCCTCTCACACTTCCATGGCCCAAGCAATCGCCGGACTTCAACCCCATAGAGCATTTGTGGGACTATCCGGAAAGGTGCCGAAGAAAGCGGTTTTTCCCCCTCCATCAAACTGACATGAATTGGAGGACTTCCTTGTGGAGGAATGGTGCCACATTCCTGCAGAACAGTTTCAGACACTTGTTAACTCCATGCCATCCAGGATGAACATGGTGGCCCAACACCCGAGTAAGTGACATTCTCTTAGTGTTTCCATTTTAAAGAGGTGAAGTCACTTCAGTATTTGACGATTTCAATCCATCCGTCCGTCAAAAATGAAGAAGAAGGAACTTTCTTACACACGGTGGTTTTACGGAAAAAAAAAGGACTCTTTTGATCCATTAGTCTACTGAGACCCTGAGATACTGAGAAGACCCAAAAGACCAAGAGTTACCAAAAGACCCCGAGGACCCAAAAGATCCTGAAGACCCAAAATATCTCGATAACCCAAAAGTCCCTGAGGACCCAAAAGACCCAGAAGACCCAAAAGACAAAATATCCGAAGGACCTAAAAAGACCCAAAAGTCCCCAAGGACCCATAAGATCAAGAGGAACCAAAAGACCCCGAGGACCAAAAAGATCCAAAAGTACCCGAGGATTCAAAATACCAGAAACACCCGGCGGACCCAAATGACCCCAAATACCCTGAGGAGCCAAAAGACCCAGATGAACCAAAAGTCTCCGAGGACCCAAAAGACCCTAAAGTCCCTGAGGACCCAAAAGTACTTGAAAAACCCCAAAAAAACGAAGGGACCCAAAAGACCCAGAGGACCCAAAATACCCCGAGCACACAAAATACCTAAAAGACCCAAAAGTCCCAAGGACCCAAAAGACCCAAGGACCCAAAGACCCAAAGACCCAGGACCCAAAGGACCCAAAAGAACCAGAGGACCCAAAATACCCCGAGGACACAAAAGACCAGATGACCCAAAATACTCTGAAGACCCAAAAGACCCTGAAGACCCAACAGACTCTGAAGACCCAAAAGACCCCAAAGACCCCGAAGACCCAAAAGACTCTGAAGACCCAAACGACTCTGAAGACCCAAAAGACCAAGATGACACAAAAGTCCCGAGGACCCAAAATACCCCTAAGAAACCTGTAGACCCTTTAAGACTCTACTATAAATGGATGAGGTGTGTAGTGTGTGTGTGTGTGTGTGTGTGTGTGTGTGTGTGTGTGGTGTGTGTGTGTGTGTGTGTGTGTGTGTGTGTGTGTGTGTGTGTGTGTGTGTGGCATGTTTTTTGTGGAGTCCTGTTGGTGCATTCTGATGGAATGTGACACACCATAATGATCGTCATGATCTCCTGAGTTGATTTGGCTAATTAACGACAAAGAAACCCAAAAAATTCCCATGTTTTAAACGCATGTCATGTTAAGGTTTATAGGGAAGCTTCATAGGTCCTTCCATGGTGTTATTCTATTAACAAAATAAACAAAAATAATGACAACATTGTCACAAACCATAGATTAATTTATACAAATAATATTGTTACGAATGAACAAGCAAGCAAACATACAGTATGTATATGTGGGAAAATTACGTGCCCAGTTGGATTCCCAGTCTGAGCGTGTAATTTCCCCACATATACATAAGAACTAATAATATGAACAACATTAATAATCATTTGGCAAGAATAATAATATAAGTATAATCTCAATCTCCACCCTAGCCCAAGCACATCTGGGCTTGGTGAAAGGCAAAACCAATGCTCAAGCAGTTCAGCAGGCAGGTATGCAACAAGGCCTTGAAGAGCAATGAAAATTTGGTCCAATGGGCCCACTAGTAATTCGAAATCGAAAGGGTGTTAATGGGTTCCAAAGGGTTGTTCTCAAGGGTAATTCTGCAGAGTTCTAAAGGATTGTTCGAAATGTTTCTAAAGGGTAACTCTAAAGGGTTCTAAAGGGGAATTCGATAGGAGAATTCTAAAACGTAATTCTAAAAGGGAATTCGAATGGGTTTCGTTCATTTCTAGGCTTTGCCTATTTCATATTAAACATATTAAACTGAACCGCTTCCTTCGGACATGGGTGCGATTTTTTTTCCCCAGTACATGTATAAGCAGTTAACGTTTTATGGTGCAGTTTGCACAACTTAAATGGCTGTGTTATTGGCAGCACCAAAGGGTTAAATTTCAGGATGGCAGGTTGAAATGGGAAGGCAAGGCATATCCACACACCCAATCACATCCGATGGTACCATTAATTGTTGGCATCCCTCTCCCCTTCTGCTCTGTGTACTTCTAACATTGTTCTCCCACTCCCATGGCTTTCTAGATTTTCTCAGGAACTGATGAGAACCTTCTGGGTGTGGGACCTTGCAACGTTTGGGCTGATCTAATAGTATTGTAGTGGCTCATTATTGAATCAACTTACAAAAATGGAGTCATGCTTTTGTTGAGCATAATAGTGTTTAGAAGGAAAGGGATGGTGGTGTTGTGGTCCTCATTCTCGAGATCATCGTCAAATATATAATTGCACTGGAATAGAGTTGAAGTTGATTCAGGAGGAGTGCAGTGACTGGTGTTGGGGTCAGGAAGTCAGTGCCATGTGTCATGTATGGGCTGACGTTGCTTCAATGAGACTTGCTGGCCAGACTTGCTGCTACGGAAGAACCCAATGTACCATGGGTAGACATAAATTGGTGAGCAAATTAAATCATTGAATAAACCAATAAAAACCTCATAGAGACACGATCGAAGGGAGCAGCCTCTGCAGAAGATTACTCAGACAGGAAAAGTGAACATTCACACCCTGAGGGTGCAGTTGGTGAAATCACAGTGCCTTCAGTTCACAGTTTGCTT
>CM068958.1:112597255-112619864 GCA_035128595.1 Eptatretus atami | reverse complement strand
CACTTTGAGTATCCGTTATTCTTTCTCTATCTTTTATTTTAACAATAACAACGACAACCCACGTCCGCGTTTGATGGCGATTTCCAACACGTCCGCTTTGATGGCGATTCCCAACACGTCCGCTTGTGATCAGGGTGATTTCCAACACGTCCGCGTTGATGCGATTTCCAACACGTCCGCGTTTGATGGCGATTCCAACACGTCCGCTTGTGATCAGGGTGATTTCCACCACGTCCGTGTTTGATCAGCGATTTCACGCAAAATCGGATCAAAACGGCGTTACCCTCTTGAAGGAGCTGGCCAATCAGAAGTGAGAGGGGTGGATCCTGCCTGGGTGAAGGTTCAAAGGTGAAAAGGAGGAGGGCGCTGATTTTGGGTGGCAAAGCCCACCGCGGCCCTCCCTTAGGGCTATAAAGGGCCGCGTTCGCTCACCGACAAGTGTGTGTGTGTGTTGTTGGCTGGGTTGGAGAGCGGTTAGTTGAGAGCCGTTGGAGAGATGCCGAGCCACCGGCAGGAGTTGAGCCATTGGAGTTCGGAGTGGAAGGGTTGGAGAGCCTGTGGGAGCTGGCGAGAGCAGTGGAGTTCGTTCGCTGGAAGGTTCACCAGCAGGAAGCCGGAGTCAAGACCCGTTCGCTCCTCCAACGCGTCGTCGGCTAGGCCAGGCCGCAGTGAAGGCCGGACGACCGAGGAGAACCGGACAAGCTGCTCATCAAGCCGCCCAAGCGACTGGCGCGTTCGCGACGCACCGGGCCGAACGGAGACACCAGGGGTCGCCGATAAAAAGGACCCATCGAGTCACCACGAGGGTGGCCAGGTAGCGGCCCGGTCTCTCAGGGCCAGTTCCGGTCATCCCGGCCCTGAGTACATTAAAGGCTTACGAGCCCAGTTCTTTGTTTCTTTGGTTTTGCATGAAAGTCTGTGGCACCTTGTCCTTAAGTAGAATAGTTGTTAAGTGCCAGTATGTACATTGCATAATAGACATCGGTTGTAGGCTTGCTCGTGTCTTATCCCCTATTCCCCCATTGACTGCTTACGTGCTGGGTGAAAATAAACACCATATTGTTTGAATGTCAACCCGCTCTTTGCGTCACTTTCTCCATTGACTGCCATGATGCGTCGGGATATTAGCTGGCTGATTACAAAGCCGATAAAATAATCTGGTCCGACGGGATCTGGCGAATTAAAACCGCTCGGCATTCGCATACGGAACGAGCCGCTTAAGCGGCTCGTTTTCGTGCAGGCCCCGTCGAGGTATAAACTCCCGGCATTTCTGTCCGCGCGAATAGTTAGGTATATCGATAATTCGGCGATTGACCCTGTAGCGTGGACAGAATAGTTGGCTGGTTTATGGTGTATTAAAAACACCCGTAGCTGGGTTTCGGAATTTGTCCGGAAGCTACAACTAGATTGTCGCGTTCGGTGGACGCGCGGCCTGGATTGGGCTGAAAAGTCATGCGCACGCCGAACCGGCGGAAATCTATAACAATATTAACAACCAAAGTTGTCTAGGTCTTTTAGAACACCCTGTATACTCGTGTATTCAGGAGGATTAAGAACAATGAAAAAATCATGAGAGTAAATGATATTTCAGACATGGATTTACTGAACCATGAGTCAAGTGCTCAGATAAAAATACAACAAAATCGATGATGCATGGACAAACCAAGCTTGGAAGTGCAAAGCTAAAAGGTAAAAATAACATTATTAGGAATGGAATAAATGCTTTTGTTGACAAGAAGAGGTGAACAATATAGAAAGAGGAAATTAAGTGCAAGTAATCACCAGAGATGGATTTTGCTATTTTTTGTATTCCAGTATACTGTACTGCGATATGTCCGACAATATATTGCAATCATTAATTCTCACGATAAGGTGTTGGTCGAACTTGTTCCTTCGTCTTTTTCCAGTAATTTCAAGTATAACTTAACAAATGATGAACAAGTCGATTTAAATGATTTTCTTGTTCCATTCTTGAACTTGCAAAGAGTGAAAGGAAACAAATAGAAGTAGAACTTCAGGAGAGCGAGAAAATAATTTTCCTTTGCTTTCTGTGAACTACGTGGGTATTCATTTGATGAGGACAATACACTTTCTATATTCGGCTGAGACCGAGTGGTCTAACTTTAACCGTGTGTATCAACGCGAACAGCTTTATCTCGTCGTTTCTTTGCCACTTTGTAAAAGACTGTGAATGTGACAGCAGAAGTGGATGGTGTCAAGGAATGAGAGTCATAATTTGTTGTCCTCCGGTGTATTTGACTATTGCATTGCAATGGCGACAAACTGCAATGTTGTCTTCAAATTTGTTTTCTCTTATGCGTTTCTTTGATGCAAGACTGCTCAACACTCAGCCTTTCCTCACATTATTTTTCACCACTTCATAGTCATCTGCCATCTTGCTTGTTGCTGTGGGTATTACGCACGTGTGTCAGGTATACGATGTCACTTTCTGGCAACATATTCAAGCATGACTGAGGTTTTGAACATACGTTTGTTTGTTTTTATCACCTGTTACTTTCCACATGACAATTTCTCAGAAAAAGCTAAATCGATACTAATAAATGTCAGTGTGTGTCAGTGTGTCTCCTCAATAACTCGAAAACCATGAAACCTAGCAGCCTGAAACTTTGCATGCGTACTAACAAAACTCCAAGGAAGTGCATGACTGAAAATTGGGTGTTTCGATCAATTAAAACATCCTGTTTGAAGATAACTAACGGCCTTATTGAATTATATCCTTTATCAGGTGCATCCTTGGACACCATCAGACACCTCGCTCACACTCGATGGGGGTCCTAGTTCGCCAATTTGTTCGGCTCTTCAAACATTCCTCGATTTGGACAAACGATCTACTCTCATGGACTAATCAAAATCTGGAGTGAAATCAGAAAATTTTAACAAATTAGCGATTTTTATAGCTTTGTGTATTTATTTAAGCAAAGCATGAAACTTAACTTTTCTCCTGTTCGGACGATCATATTGAGTGAAGAAGAGAATATGGAATGTGCAGAAAGTGTAAATTCATTGAGTGAAACGCGTGCTTCATAACGGCACAGTCCACAGGGATCCTATTTTTATTTTTCGAGAATTACAAACGCAGTTATTTCCGTTTTGGACAATTTGCTCACATTACAAAAATTAACATAAATGTAGTATTATAGTTCTGGCAATGTGTTAATAGTCGGTAGTTTCTGCAAGCGAAGAGGCTTTTTTTTTTTTTTTGTTTGCACCATTTTGTGCGTGTTTTCATTACAAAATATTCATATAAATACACTAATAGTTACTGCAATATATTAATAGTCGGTAGTTTCTGTAAGTGAAGAGGTACGTCGACAGCACACGTGGACGTGGTAGAAATGGGAACTAACGATTCTCTATGGGGTGTGTGCGTGCCTGTTCTTGGTTACCTGTGTGCAGTGCATGAGCTTCGAGGGTGCGCGATCTCAACTCAAACTCGGGCCCGTGGTGCGTGATGCTGTGGAGGAGGTTATGTGGCCACCTCGCGAACCGTGTACTTCTGCACCGCCAAGCCTCGTGGTGAGTGGACGTGCTGCGGCATCGAAGCTACGCAGGACGTACCACTGTGCAGTGCGGGTGTGGGGAAATCCGTGATGTTGTGCAAGTGAAAGGTTGAAATATCATCGGTGCACGTTTAGCGTGGACCGTGAGGTGGTTGGAGGAATGCGTGGGGGAGGGGCTGGGGAGTGGTGGGGACTGCATGCAGGCAGGCCTTTACCAAATAGAAAGCATTGGTTTTGAGTTTTTAATGCAACTGCCCAGTTTTATGTATAACACAGCGGTTAGAAAGAAAACACTGCTGTTTAGGCATGTCTTATCACCTTGGTAATGCTCTGGTATGCTGCCTTTCCATTCCATCCCCTCAAACTGCTTTTCCATGCCAATCCCTCACACTGCCTTTCCATTCCCTTTCCTTCACACTTCCTTCCCATTCCCTTTCCTTCACACTTCCTTCCCATTCCCTTCCCTCATGCTGCCTTCCCATTCCCTTCCCTCATGCTCTCTATATCTCTCAATCAGTATATCTCTCAAATATCTCACTCTCTCAATCAGTACACTCACCATTTCAAACATGCTCTTTCTTTCCTCTCATCACGCCTGCCCCTCTTCCCAACCCCTCAAATATTGTACCTCCCTGCCCCCTCCCTTCTTCACCATAACTCTACAAAGTCTCATCCTTCCCCTCTACCCACCTCTCCCATCGCCTTCCTGCACTTGGCCGTGCCCGCTCTCATTGTCTCCCCTCCTTCTCAAAGCTTCCCTCTCACCCCTCTTACCCCTCCAAGCTCCCTCCTCACCCATCTCCCTCAACTCTCCCCTTTCACCCTTCTCCCTCCAATCTCCCCCCCACTCCCCCTTCTCAAAGTTCCGCCCCCCCCTCACATCCACAAAGCTGCCTCCTTCCCCTGCCCTCTTTCTTCCATCTCATTCCTCCAATCTTCAACTTCCCTCTGCCTCCTCTCGTAATACTCCCCACTGTGCCATCACTCCCGAACCTTTTCTCCTCCTCATCCGGCCTTCTCCCCTAACTCTTCTGTAATCCTCCACACTCTGTCAACATCTCTCCCGACCTGCCTTCCCCTCCGCTTCCTTAACAGTGTGAACTTCAAATATCCGGGGCCTTCGCTCAAACCTGACAGATCTTTCTATACAGGTTGCCACGAAGAAACCCAACAAAATATGCTAAACAGAAACTTTCCTCCTTCAAGACATCTCTTCCTCCTAATATCTTCCCTGGTTACTCCGTCCTCTGGTTTGATAAAGCTGAACCTCGTCCTGGCAGCGGAATTGCTCTCTTCATCAAAAACTCTATTCCTCACTCTCCATGCACTGCCCTTACTCCCCCCCCCCAGGTATACCTCTGGCTTCAGCTTCACCTCCTCTTCCACCTTATGTTTATATGTGTGTTGTACCGTCCACCAAACAGTGATGACTCCATTTACACCTTGCTTGCCGAAAACACGGACCAACATCTATCCTCTCATTTCAGCTTTGTCTTCCTCATATGTGGTGACTTCAATTGCCATCACGCCAGTTGGCTTGGTGTGGCTACCTGTCTACCTCCCTCACCTGCCATGGCTCTTCAGCAAAAGACTTCTGCGACTCATTGGGACTGACAATCTGTCAACTTCCCAACCAGAATCTCAACCAACGGTACTCTATCTCCTCTGGCTCTGATTTTGACAAATTTCCCAGAAAACATCTGCTGTTCTTCCTCTGCTCCAATCGGTTCATCTGACCACGTGCTTGTCAAAGTAAACATCTCTCTCGCTGTTATTAGAGAACCACCTCAGTACCGTCGTGTCTGGCATTCACTCAGGCTGACTGGAAAGGACTTCAACCAGCCTTCAAACTTCTAGACTGGTCTCCCATCTCTGCTTCCTCGACATTGACTCATCCTGGGAATTCTTTCAAAGAAATTCTCTCTCCCTCATGCACAAATTTATCCAATCTCGTCTTCAGTTGTCCTACCATTCCTCCTTCCCATGGTCAACTGAAGCTTGTGGTGAGGCAGTTGTCCTGAAACAAGTTGCCTTCACCTCATGGAAGGCAAGTTCAACTGAAAGCAATCTCAATTCCTTCCACAAAGCTCAGTACAAGTGTGTGTCCACCCTGAGGAGAGCCAGGAAACAAAATCGTTCTAATCTCAAGACCAAACTCTCAAACCTGTCTCTCTCTTCCAAATCTGATGGTGGCCGATAAGTCTGTTTCTGGTGTATGTTCCCCCTCCATCCCCTCCCTTACCTCAAATGCCGCACAGCTGACACGCACATGAAAAGGCTGAATGCCGAAACTCTGTGTTTGCTTCTAAATATTGTGTCCCAAACCATCGCTTTCTGTACCCACTTTACCCAGTCACACCTGCAACCGCTCCAGACGGATTCTGCAACCGCTCCAGACGGAATCAGCCCTCGCGTCCTAAAAACCTGCTCCACTGCTCTTGCTCACCATCTCTCTGTTCTATTCAACCTCTCATTTTCTCAACACTTCTGCCATCTGCTAGGAAATCAGCTACATTAGCGCTCTGCATAAATAATGTACAAAAACATATCCTTGCAACTACAGACAAATCAGCTTCTCCCAATCATCAGCAAGGTTATGGAATCCATCATCGCTTCTGACATTAAATCCTTCCTCTTCCCCAATGGCTTGATTTCCGATCAATTTGGATTCCGACCAGGTCAATTTGTCCTGGACTTGTCTCTTTCCCAACAATGGATGAAGGTCCTCAATGCCAGAATTAGATCAGAGCCATCTCCCTCGACATATCACATGCTTTTGAATGGTCGGACACCCCACCCTGATCTCCAACTCTCTTTGATTTCACGCAAAATCGGATCAAAACGGCGTTACCCTCTGAAGGAGCTGGCCAATCAGAAGTGAGAGGGGTGGATCCTGCCTGGGTGAAGGTTCAAAGGTGAAAAGGAGGAGGGCGCTGATTTTGGGTGGCAAAGCCCACCGCGGCCCCTCCCCTTAGGGCTATAAAGGGCCGCGTTCGCTCACCGACAAGTGTGTGTGGTGTGTGTGTTGTGTTGGGTTGGAGAGCGGTTAGTTGAGAGCCGTTGGAGAGATGCCGAGCCACCGGCAGGAGTTGAGCCATTGGAGTTCGGAGTGGAAGGGTTGGAGAGCCTGTGGGAGCTGGCGAGAGCAGTGGAGTTCGTTCGCTGGAAGGTTCACCAGCAGGAAGCCGGAGTCAAGACCCGTTCGCTCCTCCAACGCGTCGTCGGCTAGGCCAGGCCGCAGTGAAGGCCGGACGACCGAGGAGAACCGGACAAGCTGCTCATCAAGCCGCCCAAGCGACTGGCGCGTTCGCGACGCACCGGGCCGAACGGAGACACCAGGGGTCGCCGATAAAAAGGACCCATCGAGTCACCACGAGGGTGGCCAGGTAGCCGGCCCGGTCTCTCAGGGCCAGTTCCGTCATCCCGGCCCTGAGTACATTAAAGGCTTACGAGCCCAGTTCTTTGTTTCTTGGTTTTGCATGAAAGTCTGTGGCACCTTGTCCTTAAGTAGAATAGTTGTTAAGTGCCAGTATGTACATTGCATAATAGACATCGGTTGTAGGCTTTGTCGTCGTGTCTTATCCCCTATTCCCCCATTGACTGCTTACGTGCTGGGTGAAAATAAACACCATATTGTTTGAATGTCAACCCGCTCTTTGCGTCACTTTCTCCATTGACTGCCATGATGCGTTCGGGATATTAGCTGGCTGATTACAAAGCCGATAAAATAATCTGGTCCGACGGGATCTGGCGAATTAAAACCGCTCGGCATTCGCATACGGAACGAGCCGCTTAAGCGGCTCGTTTTCGTGCAGGCCCCGTCGAGGTATAAACTCCCGGCATTTCTGTCCGCGCGAATAGTTAGGTATATCGATTATTCGGCGATTGACCCTGTAGCGTGGACAGAATAGTTGGCTGGTTTATGGTGTATTAAAAACACCCGTAGCTGTGGTTTCGGAATTTGTCCGGAAGCTACAACTAGATTGTCGCGTTCGGTGGACGCGCGGCCTGGATTGGGCTGAAAAAGTCATGCGCACGCCGAACCGGCGGAAATCTATAACAATATTAACAACCAAAGTTGTCTAGGTCTTTTAGAACACCCTGTATACTCGTGTATTCAGGAGGATTAAGAAACAATGAAAAAATCATGAGAGTAAATGATATTTCAGACATGGATTTACTGAACCATGAGTCAAGTGCTCAGATAAAAATACAACAAAATCGATGATGCATGGACAAACCAAGCTTGGAAGTGCAAAGCTAAAAGGTAAAAATAACATTATTAGCATGGAATAAATGCTTTTGTTGACAAGAAGAGGTGGAACAATATAGAAAGAGGAAATTAACGTGCAAGTAATCACCAGAGATGGATTTTGCTATTTTTTGTATTCCATATACTGTACTGCGATATGTCCACAATATATTGCAATCATTAATTCTCACGATAAGGTGTTGGTCGAACTTGTTCCTTCGTTCTTTTCCAGTAATTTCAAGTATAACTTAACAAATGATGAACAAGTCGATTTAAATGATTTTCTTGTTCCATTCTTGAACTTGCAAAGAGTGAAAGGAAAACAATAGAAGTAGAACTTCAGGAGAGCGAGAAAATAATTTCCTTTGCTTTCTGTGAACTACGTGGGTATTCATTTGATGAGGACAATACACTTTCTATATTCGGCTGAGACCGAGTGGTCTAATCTTTAACCGTGTGTATCAACGCGAACAGCTTTATCTCGTCGTTTCTTTGCCACTTTGTGAAAGAGACTGTGAATGTGACAGCAGAAGTGGATGGTGTCAAGGAATGAGATCATAATTTGTTGTCCTCCGGTGTATTTGACTAATGCATTGCAATGGCACAAACTGCAATGTTGTCTTCAAATTTGTTTTCTCTTATGCGTTTCTTTGATGCAAGACTGCTCAACACGTCAGCCTTTCCTCTCACATTATTTTTCACCACTTCATAGTCATCTGCCATCTTGCTTGTTGCTGTGGTATTACGCCGACTGTGTCAGGTATACGATGTCACTTTCTGGCAACATATTCAAGCATGACTGAGTTTTGAACATACGTTTGTTTGTTTTTATCACCTGTTACTTTCCACATGACAATTTCTCAGAAAAGCTAAATCGATACTAATAAATGTCAGTGTGTGCAGTTGTGCTCCTCAATAACTCGAAAACCATGAAACCTAGCAGCCTGAAACTTTGCATGCGTACTAACAAAACTCCAAGGAAGTGCATGACTGAAAATTGGGTGTTTCGATCAATTAAAACATCCTGTTTGAAGATAACTAACGGCCTTATTGAATTATATCCTTTATCAGGTGCATCCTTGGACACCATCAGACACCTCGCTCACACTCGATGGGGGTCCTAGTTCGCCAATTTGTTCGGCTCTTCAAACATTCCTCGATTTGGACAAACGATCTACTCTCATGGACTAATCAAAATCTGGAGTGAAATCAGAAAATTTTAACAAATTAGGATTTTTATAGCTTTGTGTATTTATTTAAGCAAAGCATGAAACTTAACTTTTTCTCCTGTTCGGGCGATCATATTGAGTGAAGAAGAGAATATGGAATGTGCAGAAAGTGTAAATTCATTGAGTGAAACGCCGTGCTTCATAACGGCACAGTCCACAGGGATCCTATTTTTATTTTTCGAGAATTACAAACGCAGTTATTCCGTTTTGGACAATTTGCTCACATTACAAAATATTAACATAAATGTAGTATTATAGTTCTGGCAATGTGTTAATAGTCGGTAGTTTCTGCAAGCGAAGAGGCTTTTTTTTTTTTTTTTGTTTGCACCATTTTGTGCGTGTTTTCATTACAAAATATTCATATAAATACACTAATAGTTACTGCAATATATTAATAGTCGGTAGTTTCTGTAAGTGAAGAGGTACGTCGACAGCACACGTGGACGTGGTAGAAATGGGAACTAACGATTCTCTATGGGGTGTGTGCGTGCCTGTTCTTGGTTACCTGTGTGCAGTGCATGAGCTTCAGGGTGCGCGATCTCAACTCAAACTCGGGCCCGTGGTGCGTGATGCTGTGGAGGAGGTTATGTGGCCACCTCGCGAACCGTGTACTTCTGCACCGCCAAGCCCGTGCGTGGTGAGTGACGTGCTGCGGCATCGAAGCTACGCAGGACGTACCACTGTGCAGTGCGGGTGTGGGGAAATCCGTGATGTGTGTGCAAGTGAAAGGTTGAATATATCATCGGTGCACGTTTAGCGTGGACCGTGAGGTGGTTGGAGGAATGCGTGGGGAGGGGCTGGGGGAGTGGGTGGGGACTGCATGCAGGCAGGCCTTTACCAAATAGAAAGCATTGGTTTTGAGTTTTTAATGCAACTGCCCAGTTTTATGTATAACACAGCGGTTAGAAAGAAAACACTGCTGTTTAGGCATGTCTTATCACCTTGGTAATGCTCTGGTATGCTGCCTTTCCATTCCATCCCCTCAAACTGCTTTCCCATGCCAATCCCTCACACTGCCTTCCCATTCCCTTTCCTTCACACTTCCTTCCCATTCCCTTTCCTTCACACTTCCTCCCATTCCCTTCCCTCATGCTGCCTTCCCATTCCTTCCCTCATGCTCTCTATATCTCTCAATCAGTATATCTCTCAAATATCTCACTCTCTCAATCAGTACACTCACCATTTCAAACATGCTCTTTCTTTCCTCTCTATCACGCCTGCCCTCTTCCCAACCCCTCAAATATTGTACTCTCCCTGCCCCTCCCTTCTTCACCATAACTCTACCAAGTCTCATCCTTCCCCTCTACCCACCTCTCCCATCGCCTTCCTGCACCTTGGCCGTGCCCGCTCTCATTGTCTCCCCTCCTTCTCAAGCTTCCCTCTCACCCCTCTTACCCCTCAAGCTCCCTCCTCACCCATCTCCCTCAACTCTCCCCTTTCACCCTTCTCCCTCCAATCTCCCCCCTCACTCCCCCTTCTCAAAGTTCCGCCCCCCCCTCACATCCACAAAGCTGCCTCCTTCCCCTGCCCTCTTTCTTCCATCTCATTCCTCCAATCTTCAACTTCCCTCTGCCTCCTCTCGTATACTCCCCACTGTGCCATCACTCCCGAACCTTTTCTCCTCCTCATCCGGCCTTCTCCCCTAACTCTTCTGTAATCCTCCACACTCTGTCAACATCTCTCCCGACCTGCCTTCCCCTCCGTCTTCCTTAACAGTGTGAACTTCAAATATCCGGGCCTTCGCTCAAACCTGACAGATCTTTCTATACAGGTTGCCACGAAGAAACCCAACAAAATATGCTAAACAGAAACTTTCCTCCTTCAAGACATCTCTTCCTCCCTAATATCTCTCCCTGGTTACTCCGTCCTCTGGTTTGATAACTGAACCTCGTCCTGGCAGCGGAATTGCTCTCTTCATCAAAAACTCTATTCCTCACTCTCCATGCACTGCCCTTACTCCCCCCCCCCAGGTATACCTCTGGCTTCAGCTTCACCTCCTCTCCCACCTTATGTTTATATGTGTGTTGTACCGTCCACCAAACAGTGATGACTCCATTTACACCTTGCTTGCCGAAAACACGGACCAACATCTATCCTCTCATTTCAGCTTTGTCTTCCTCATATGTGGTGACTTCAATTGCCATCACGCCAGTTGGCTTGGTGTGGCTACCTGTCTACCTCCCTCACCTGCCATGGCTCTTCAGCAAAAGACTTCTGCGACTCATTGGGACTGACAATCTGTCAACTTCCCAACCAGAATCTCAACCAACGGTACTCTATCTCCTCTGGCTCTGATTTTGACAAATTTCCCAGAAAACATCTGCTGTTCTTCCTCTGCTCCAATCGGTTCATCTGACCACGTGCTTGTCAAAGTAAACATCTCTCTCGCTGTTATTAGAGAACCACCTCAGTACCGTCGTGTCTGGCATTTCACTCAGGCTGACTGAAAGGACTTCAACCAGCCTTCAAACTTCTAGACTGGTCTCCCATCTCTGCTTCCTACGACATTGACTCATCCTGGGAATTCTTTCAAAGAAATTCTCTCTCCCTCATGCACAGATTTATCCAATCTCGTCTTCAGTTGTCCTACCATTCCTCCTTCCATGGTACACTGAAGCTGTGGTGAGGCAGTTGTCCTGAAGCAAGTTGCCTTCACTCATGGAAGGCAAGTTCAACTGAAAGCAATCTCAATTCCTTCCACAAAGCTCAGTACAAGTGTGTGTCCACCCTGAGGAGAGCCAGGAAACAAAATCGTTCTAATCTCAAGACCAAACTCTCAAACCTGTCTCTCTCTTCCAATACTGATGGTGGCTCAGTTAAGTCTGTTTCTGGTGTATGTTCCCCCTCCATCCCCCCTTACCTCAAATGGCCGCACAGCTGATACCGCACATGAAAAGGCTGAATGCCGAAACTCTGTGTTTGCTTCTAAATATTGTGTCCCAAACCCATCGCTTTCTGTACCCACTTTACCCAGTCACACCTGCAACCGCTCCAGACGGATTCTGCAACCGCTCCAGACGGAATCAGCCCTCGCGTCCTAAAAACCTGCTCCACTGCTCTTGCTCACCATCTCTCTGTTCTATTCAACCTCTCATTTTCTCAACATCTTCTGCCATCTGCTAGGAAATCAGCTACATTAGCGCTCTGCATAAATAATGTACAAAAACATATCCTTGCAACTACAGACAAATCAGCCTTCTCCCAATCATCAGCAAGGTTATGGAATCCATCATCGCTTCTGACATTAAATCCTTCCTCTTCCCCAATGGCTTGATTTCCGATCAATTTGGATTCCGACCAGGTCAATTTGTCCTGGACTTGCTTCTCTTTCCAACAATGGATGAAGGTCCTCAATGCCATTAGATCCATCTCCCTCGACATATCACATGCTTTTGATATGGTCGGACACCCCACCCTGCTCACCAAGCTCTCTTTCCTATGGTATCCAGGCAAGCTCCACTCATGGCGGGCAGACTTCTTCTCCTGTCGCAGTCAATGTGTGGCCCTTAATGGAATTCTCTCATCCCCTCTTCTGTGCAGCTGGATTCTCAAGGCAGTGTTCTTGGGCCTGTTTTTTTCTCATTTTCATCAATGATCTCTCTGACCCTGGAAAATCCTCTTGTCTCTGCTGATGACTCCACCCTCTGCCATACCATTTGTCATCCCTCAGATCAGCAAGCAGCAGCCTCTTCACTCTCTGCAAATCTGGATAAAATCACAAGCTGGTCCAACACATTGAACATGTTTTTAAATACTGACAAATCTCACACTCTCACAATGTGCTCTCCGAAAGGACCGTCTGTAAACCCCCCACCCCCAACCCTCCATATACTTTCTCAACAATCCTCTTGAAGAGGTCCTTTCATTCAAACTTTTGGCCTCACTATCTGCTGTGATCTTTCCTGGTAAAAGCCACATCTCCAAGCTGGCCTACAAAGCCAGTCGCTGATTGGGTTTCCTCCGTCGTGCAAGTCTTTCCTTGGCAACCTGAGCTCCTGACCACGTATGAAGCTTTCATCTGCACCCTGTTGGAGTACTCCTCGCTCCTCTGGGCTGGTGCTCCGCCTCTCACCTTTCTCGGCTTCACGCTGTGGAAACCAAGTCATTTAGGATCATTAGTATCTCCCGCGATGAGGCTGAGTCTTTGGGTCTCTCACTCTCTCACCACAGCACCACAGGCAGGTCGGTGGTCTTTCTGTCTTCTACAGTCTCCTCTCCGGCCTCGCCCACCCCCCCCCCTTTCTGTCTACTATCTGTCCTGCCCATATTTCCGCAGGGCACTCATGGTCCGCCAGCAACCCCTTCTCTTAAAGCTACCAAAATCAAGAATCACTACTCACCTCATTCTTTCATTCCTCTTTTTTTTACTGCCTTTGGAACAAACTCCCACACTCTCTTCAATCCCACTCTTCCTCCAGGTGTTTAAAACAGCTGTTCACCACATCTCTTATCTTCCCCCATCCAAAACCATGATCTTTTCTACCCCGTTAATCCACACCAAACCCACGTCGTTCAAATTCCTGCTTTCTTTCCCGAAAGTCCTGTCGTGTAAGGACCTGAAAGTCCCTGTCGTGTAAGGACCTGAAAGTCCCTGTCGTGTAAGGACCTGAAAGTCCTGTCGTGTGAGGGACCTGAAAGTCCCTGTCGTGTTCATCTTGTTTACCCCGTGTACCCGCCCCATCCCGCTCCTTCACAGATATCCTCATGTGTCTATTCCCCTCTGTTTTCTGCTTCCTCTCCCATCCCTCCTGTCTCCTGATCCCTTTATACATCTGTGTGTTAGCTCTAATATGAGCCTTGACATTGGATATAAAAAATAAAATAAAATAAACAAATAAAATGCGATGTAACGGTGTATAAAAGAGGATTGGAAGACGTATGTGAAAAATGCAAATCGCAGTAAACTGATATACTGTACCTCTCGTCATCACACAGCAGAAAAAACATCAGTAGCAAGACAAACATTAGAGACAACAGAAAAGTGTATTGACTATGATTCGCTCTACCTTTGTCATTCGTGACTACGATTCATTAATTGTCTCAAAAGAAAGCTAAAGATTAAAAAAAAATAGCCTTGACAATCAATCCAGGATTTTTCATGAATACAAAAATAGACACAGCAAAATGCTCAACTACCAGTTGTTTGTCATCGCTTACAAATCCCTCTGAATTAATAGACATTAAAGTTATCATGCAAACTGTATAATAAAATCAATAGTGCATATAATTTTCAACCATAACATTCATTTAATGTCTTGTTGCATGTCCGGCCCTATTCCACGCAGCCATAATCGACGCTGGATGGGAATTGCAAACACCTAGGTCTTTCGAGAGAATGGTCAGCTTCAGGCCAAAATTTGGCACGGAGCACGCCGAGCGATACTGCAGGTGCTATGCAATATAACAAATGTGTCACAGACATTCGTTACTCCCTTTTAAATAAATAATATTATCCCTCCAGGGATACTCAATAAAATCAAAAGTTTTGATGGAGAGAATGCAAGGACGAACATGCACACAGGTGTTGAAAAATGATAAATAAAATTTTAATGGCACAAGACAGACAACAAGGCAATCCTGCATAAAGACACAATAAATAAACATGAACTTAGGCAGGGAAACTAACTCCCCGAAGGGGCCCGCACGAGAGGAACCATTCACATGCAGGTATCATGTAAGTGAGGAACTCAGCGCTCGGGCTGTGGAACAGCTGCAGGTGGTTTTGTATAGTCAGAGAAACATGCATGAAACAGTTCAATTTGAGCCAACAAGACGCGATACAGAAACAACCAAAACTTCCCCCGTCCGATGGCTTCAAGGTTTCGGCCACAACACCACCCCAGAGGAGAGACAGTTCAGCAGCTGGGATTGGTTAGCTAATTGTGGGCCTCCGACGTGGATGATAGATAGTGATGCCCACCAATCGAGGCACACTATCCTCACGGCCAATCATGTGCCTGCTCACCAAAAAAAATGCTATGCCTTCTCCGATGATTGTTGAGAACAAAATAGCTATTCCCAGTCCATGTGCCTGTCAAATCCTAGCACATCCTCACTTAACTAGCCTGTCTGGTTCAAATAACACAGAGGAACATGAAACACAACAACTTAACCAAACGATATCTTACACTTTATACCGAGTTGGGGCATTTTTACGCAATTTTGTGGAGATAATCAGGGCATCTTGAACTTTACAAACACGTCCATTGCCGGTGTCACAGTTGATGACAAAATGTTGAAGCTGTGCATGATACCATTTACAAAACGATCTGACATTAAATGGCAGTGTATTTGACAATTTTAATCACTAATGATAGTTGTTCTTCTGAGCGAACCACCATTGTCTATAAGCCCTCAGTCAATATTTGCTATTACTGTTCAAATGCCATTGCATCGGTAAATTAATCACAACTATTACATCCAAGGAGCATATAGTTCTGCCTGTCCAAGGGGGTGGGGGGGGGGGGGCAGGAGAGCTCAGTGTACTGAGAAGTGGGCAGGGGAGCAGGCATGCGGGGGGGGGGGCTGGGTGGTGAAGGGTTCAAAATGGTGAGTTGAGGTGATGTCAGTTTGGGTTTATATAAAACTAGAAAGCACCACCCACCCTGTCCCCGCAAAGCCCATCCGTATCCAGTTTGGGAAAAAAATCAAATTAGGGGTGTAAGGAGCAAGGAGAGGGACATTGTTAATGGATATTCATCACTCAAATCCACTCAGCTGTTGAATTAATTCCAGGTGGGATTGACTCAGTCATCCTTCTGAGGTTGGCAAAATGAGTGCAGCTGCTGGTATCCTGTGTCGGAGTGGTGACCCGTCCAGGATTGTGCCCAATTGCCAAGGAGACTGCTTCGGCAGCACCAACGCTCTGCACAGAGGTATGGTCCCGTGGATGGATGGGATGGATATTCATCGCAGCCTTTTAGATGCTGAATTGTGAATGAGATACACCAACACACAAAAAGGTATTCAGACGTCTTCTTCTTCAGATGTATTCAGGAACGGACGAGCACATGGAAATTGAAACGAGCTCCTATCAGCCAATCAATTAATCAATCTTGTGAATTGGCCACAAAGTGTTACTTGTTCAAATTTCTCTTCCTGTACAACGCCAGGTAAATCTGCTGGTTAGGAATAAATTCCAGAGGACTGTTTTGTGTTTCATCTGAGCACATAGAGCAGGATCTATGGGTAAATCCTGATACCACAGTAATATTCACCTGTGCCACAAAGGTTATGTTTTCACCCCCTGTCTGTGTGTTTGTCTGTCTGCCTGTCTGCCACAAGCAGTTATCTCAAAGGTTAAGGATGGATTTGTACGAAATTTGGTGTACAATTTGGGTTTGTGACAAGGAAGAGTTGATGAGATTTTGGTGAAGATCTGGATAGTATATTTTTCAAGTGATTCTTCACCATTGAGAGATAGGGCCAAAACGATGTAGAGCACAATATCTCAAAAACTTTTGGAAGGATTCGGACGAAACTTGGTGAGAGATTGGGAGTGTGACAAGGCCGAATTGGTTCAATTTCTGAGAAGATCCGGTTGTGGAGCCGAGAATTTTTAAGTGATTCTTCCCATCAACGTATCGGGCCAAAATTATATTTTTCACAACATCTCAAAGAGTTATGGATGGATTTGGATGAAACTTGGTGACAGGTTGGGTGTGACAACGACAAATTGGTTGAGTTTTTGGTCAAAATCCAGATCCAGATCTTGATACGAGAAATTATTTAAGTACCTCCACCACCGGAGGTGAAGGAGGTTATGTTTTCACCCTTTCTGTCGTTTGTTTCTGTCTGTTTGTTGTGTTTGTGTGTTTGTTTACCCTGTAGCAGCCAACCGTTTCAGCAGATCATGACCAAACTGGGGTACAGACGTCTGGCCATAGTCCAACTTAGACACTTGTCGTTTTTGGTGAATCTAGGTCAAAGGTCAAGGTCAGGGTCACGAAAAACCGAAATTCTTATTTCGCAATAACGTCCGCTAAAATGGTCGTATCGACTTCAAACCAAATCCAAAATGTGCATCTTCAAATTCTGCATCCAAACCATATGTCTCATTGGGTGTCACACCAACACCCTTCTTAGCGGTCAGGGGGGTCGGGTCAAAACTTTCAAATTGCGATAAAAACGCCATTTCAAGTCCGATTGACTTCCAAGTTATGATCATGACCAAACGAAGTGCTATAACTCATTAAACAGTAGCACTATCGACTTATAAGAACCAAATTGATTTCCAGGTTTTTATTTTTTCAGAGATCATGGAGATATGACAAAGTTTATTCCGACAATTCCTTGCTCAACGAGCAATTTCATTTGTCTGGTTTGTCTGTCTGTGCAGAATATCTCAAAAAGTTGTGGATGGATCCGGATTAAATTTTGTGGACAGGTTGGGTGTGTGAAAAGGGCGAACTGATTAGATATTGGTGAAGATCCATATCCGGATCTGACTACTAGAATTTTTTTAAGTGAATCTTCACTATTGGAGATTGGGGCTCAAAAACGAACTATATAGCACGATATCTCAAAAAGTTCGAGATGGATTTGGACGAAACTTGGTGGACATGTGGGTATGTGGACAAGGAAGAAGTGATTCGGTTTTTGGTGAAGATCCCATCCAGATCTGGATACGACGATTATAAAAAAAAATATTTAAGTCATTCTTCACCATTGAGAGATGGGGGCCAAAAACGATGCACAGTATCGCATGATATTTCAAAAAGTTGTGGACGATATTCGGACAAACTTGCTGGATGAGTTGGTGGGTGACAAGAACAAGCCGATGAGATTTTGGTGTGTGTGACAAGGACGAATGTCCAAATGCAGATCCAGCCTATCAGTGGAATACAAAAAGTTAAACTGTTTAGACTGTGGTGGTATTCTCTCTCTGAGTGCGGTTCTCATCTCTTTGTCTGTTTTCTACAAAGATCCTTTCAATTAAAGTAACAATACTGAGAAGGTTGGTCTTTCCTGACTCATTGTTGGACATGTGATATATGTTAAAACTCCTCCATGCATTTACGACACGAGAAATAAATAAATAAAGTGTACGCAACATAAAATATGTTCAGCAAAGGAAGTGTCCTGATCAAAACAAGATTTCATATCATTTTTGTTTAAGCCATCGTGATGGAGCACCCGCTTGCTGAGTCATATTTCCGAGGGACCATATCCAACCCTAACCTTATAGTGGCCGCCTTACAGAAAAGCAAGTATCGAGCCATAGAGGCCATAAATATGGACAGCAGTGGGGAGTTAAGGCGGTATTGATTGAGCAAATTCAGTGAGTGGAGGCTATTAATCTTGTATCCGGGCGAGAGACCAAAGTGTGCAAATCTCAGCGGAGATTCGAACGCACCTTGTGAAGCCACACACCTGCGTGCATTTTGTGTGAAATACCGGACGCTAACTTCATTATTTACGCGTTTTTGTGAGTTCTGCAATTCGAAAAATCATCATTCTTTGTTGCCAGACGACATTAATTAGAGCTTTTGTGATTATATTTCATTGTGATGTGACAACAATGGGATTTCATGTAATGAAAAATAATCTTTAAATGCATCATGTGCAGATCATTGTTGGTCAGAGTAGGGTAAATGGGACTGATGATTTGATTGGTGAGTAATATGGAGACCTGCGGCGTGCACGACGGCAGAGGGTGGTTCGACAATAAGGCTCCACAGTAATGTGCTTTGTCAGACAGCGAACGCGGCTTTTGTATGACGTAATCAATGTTAAACACACGTCGATTCATATCAAATTGAATCAGTTCCAAAGTAAGGGCAGTTAAGTGATTGAGTGCACATTGGAATTATGTGTACTCGCACGAGATGTAGTGTTTGTGTGTGCGTTAATTGTTGTTTGGTAGGTAAGAAAGAGTAGAGTGGCATCAAACATAAGGATTATGAAAATGTCCACACACCTCTGGCTGTGCACTGTGCACTGATGGTCCATCTCACCACTGAGAATCTGAAAAAAAAAAAGCAATCACAGGATTGTGGAGGATAGCGAGTGAAGAAGGGACATTGCTCTTATATTCCTCTTTACAAGAACGTTTTTCAATTAATAATAAATCTAGATTCACAGAAACATGAATGTGGAATACGTTTTGTAGCAATCACATAAGGAAACAACATTGATGTAAAACTACCACTGACTTACCATGCGCCAATTATTTCATCCAGTGAGTTCAGCTGGATGAGAATGTTTGGACCAAGTCTTCCCAAATCGTTTAGCCAAGCTGGCCGCTGGGAAACGACGAGGTCCACACTAATGGCGACGATTCACCTGGGCCAATACGTCAGATTGCCTTCTCTTCTCGAGATCGCAACGAGCAGACTTCACATTCTTGTGGATACAGGGCAGAGTAGGCATAGTGCGCGCGTCTGCTGCTGCACCGAAAATACACAGGATAATCATATAGATCCGGCTAACAACAGGCTGGTGTATTGCTACTTTTGAGAACGTCTCCTCCAGCTTGATTGAGTATTACATATACCTCATTTCACATGGGTGTTTCCTATTGCTGTCACCACATACCTAATCGTCGGTGCGGACTTTTTGTGCCATTTTCAATCTCCTCGTGGAGTCAAACATCCCGTCTATTGGATGCCTCGACACAGCTTAGTGTTCTCGATGAAGCATCCACCATGTCGTCGCTAAATATCACGTGTTCTCCATCCACACCCACATTCCCTTTTCAGAAAGTACTTCATACTTCCCATCCACAACATGCCCTTCACAATCCAGCCCATCAAACAACCAGATCACGCATCACATCGAGACCATGGGACCCCCTGTTTTCGCACGTTCTGGCCGACGAGCACCTGAGAAATTATGTATCTACCTGCCAGGAGTTTGACTACCTGTGTATAATGTGGATCATCAGACCATCGTTCAGTCAGTTGGGCTTCACTGCTACACATGATACCAAAAGACACCTGGGGATTGTCGTCCTTCTCTGGGATTACCAGTCCTTTCAACAACGCGACTGTCGCAGACCATTACCCATTCCATTCCACACATTCAGGGTTTTTACAGCTATACTCCATTGGCACTACAATCTTCTCCAAGGTCGACCTCATTCATTTGTTACCATCAGATTCCCATGATCCAGATAGCATCCCAAAGACAGCAGTTACCACGCCTTTAATGCCACACAATGCACACAAACCGTTCAATGTTTTATCGATCAGATGCTCCTGGGATTACAACTTCTGCTACGTGTATATAGCTGATATCTAATCACAGCAAAACTGCAGAAAAACATTCAGGAAACACCTACGTTCTCCTCTTCACCCGTTTTCAGGACTTCAGCAATCATCATAATTCAATCCCACAAGTGCATATTTGGCATTCTGGAGTTGAATATCCTCAACACGATGTTAACTCTCAAACATCCATCCGCTCAAGGAGAAGATGCAAATTATTCGGTATTTCCCGTTCCCTTCATCTCAACGGCAAACTGTGAGAGTTTTGGGGCCTCGTAACTTTACCATCAATTTATTCCAAACTGCGGCCACCCCACTGCAAGCCGATGAACGAGTTACTCACAACAGGTAAGCACTCTGAAGTGTCCAATAGGCAGATCCAACCTTGTCAGCCTTCACACCATCAAAGACGCCACTGGCCAATGCCTCACTCAGCTGATTCATCCAAGCCCACGACGGGAAGCAAAGGTCAGTGGGAATCCAATCCATAACAAGCTCCTAGATGAAGTAGATCCTTCCTTTTCTCCAAGATCAAATCTCGATCACCAAATTCAGATTCAGACCAGGTCACCTTTACCTTGACAGGACATGCCATTCTAACTCTACCCCACCAAAATGATGGAGGCCCTCAATGCACGACGACTGAGATCACGATTTGTCTCTGAAACAATCTCATGCTTTGATACAGTCTGGAGCATCCTCGCCTTACTTCAACCAGACAACTTCTGCATGCTATGGCTTCCAAGGCCACTAGACAATAGCTTCAACGTCCCTACTCTTTTGCCAACGTAGCTCTCAACGAATCCTATTCATCTCCATCTACCTCGTCAATAGCCTAGGAGAGCCGCCCCAGAATCGTTCTGGGCCCAGTCCTATCACTGATCATATAAATAATAATCATGCATCATGACATCAGTCACCTTCTGTTCAAGGGGCACCAAAAGGGAAAATTACAATAACAGGAACAATCCTCCTTATCTATTGCTGAGCAAGGGACTCCCAAAACTGCGAATCCTCTTTACCTATTTCGCTGATGACTCCACCCTCTGCCATGAAACATCCCTCATTCTCCAGACAGGCAAACTGCAGCCTCGTCCTCTCTCCAGACCTTGAGGAAATCACAAGTGGTCATAAACAATTGGAATGTACTTTCACTTCTGAACAAATTCAGCTCTCACGTCTCTCTCAGAAAGGACCATCTAACCAGCCCCCCCCCCCCCCCCACAATTAATTTACTTAACAATAACGCTTGAGGTAGATCGCGTCTTCAAATCCTGGTCTCACTATCAGTTCACGACCTTACTTCGGCAAGTCCACATTTCCATACAAGAATAGCACTCAAAGCCGACTGCCGACGAGCATCCTCTATTGTACAAATCACTTACTTGGCACCACATGACTATTCCTTAGCACCTGCAAGGCCTTCATACACCAGCTTTAATGGAGGTCAACACTGCCTCCCTACACTCTTGCTGAGTATCCACATTCCCTACATTATCTTGCCTTCAAAAAAGAGACTCAAGGATTACTAGGATATCCTTGCGATGAACGCTGAGTCTGATGGGTCTGTCATATTTTGCCATCATAGACAGTCAGGTGTCTCTGTCTTCTACGGCTCCCTTCTGGTCTTGCACCATCCTGCTCTTATCTGTGTTTTGTCTACACTCCCCCTACCGCCCCCCCCCCAGGTTTCTGCAGGGCACACAATCGTCAACCTAAACCCCATCTGGTTGAAACTACAAATACAGAGGAAACACTGTCCACCTCCACTCATTCATTCCTCTATTTTTCCTGCTGTGGAAAGCGAACATTCAACCTTTCTCTATCAATCTTATTCTTCCCTCCAAGAGTCTTCAAGACCAGCTGTTCACCAACCACACATCTCATACATCTCCCAATCCAACCATGAATCCTTTTCCCTCGTTCACCTACCCCCCCCAAAAAAACCCCCATACCTCATTCCAAATTTTCCAGTTTATCCCTACCTTTGAGTTCCTTCTGTATCCTCTTGTTCACGCCCATCATCCGTCTCCTGCCCATTCTCCCCACACTCTTTGCTTTGTCCAAGTCTGTCAATCTTGGCCTTCTAACTCTGCTCTTTTGTCCCATTCATGCTGATCACAGTTACAGTGCTAGTACTGCCTCTTCCACGAGCTAATCGACTACGTACTAATTTTCTTCCTATAATGACATTAAAAAAGGTTACACTTGTGTCTGCACTTTGTTTTCCCTCTAAAAAACAAAGCTCTGAATCTACGAAACCACCCACCAGCAAAATGGTGGCAGAGGTGGATTTGTCTAAAATAAGGGCAAATATAGCTAGTTTTATAAGCTCTGTGTGTATACTTCCATGAAAATTGTACTTAATTCCAGGGCTCAGTAACCTGTTCTCTCTCTCCC
>CM068958.1:112573784-112586989 GCA_035128595.1 Eptatretus atami | reverse complement strand
ACTTCTATCCTCTCATTTCAGCTTTGTTCTTCCTCATATTGTGGACTTCAATTGCCATCACGCCAGTTGGCTTGGTGTGGCTACCTGTCTACCTCCCTCACCTGCCATGGCTCTTCAGCAAAAGACTTCTGCGACTCATTGGGACTGACAATCTGTCAACTTCCAAAGCAATCTCAACCAACGGTACTCTATCTCCTCTGGCTCTGATTTTGACAAATTTCCCAGAAAACATCTGCTGTTCTTCCTCTGCTCCAATCGGTTCATCTGACCACGTGCTTGTCAAAGTAACATCTCTCTCGCTGTTATTAGAGAACCACCTCAGTACCGTCGTGTCTGGCATTTCACTCAGGCTGACTGGAAAGGACTTCAACCAGCCTTCAAACTTCTAGACTGGTCCTCCATCTCTGCTTCCTACGACATTGACTCATCCTGGGAATTCTTTCAAAAGAATTCTCTCTCCCTCATGCACAGATTTATCCAATCTCGTCTTCAGTTGTCCTACCATTCCTCCTTCCCATGGTACACTGAAGCTTGTGGTGAGGCAGTTGTCCTGAACAAGTTGCCTTCACCTCATGGAAGGCAAGTTCAACTGAAAGCAATCTCAATTCCTTCCACAAAGCTCAGTACAAGTGTGTGTCCACCCTGAGGAGAGCCAGGAAACAAAATCGTTCTAATCTCAAGACCAAACTCTCAAACCTGTCTCTCTCTTCCAAATCCTGATGGTGGCCAGTTAAGTCTGTTTCTGGTGTATTTTCCCCTCCATCCCCTCCTTACCTCAAATGGCCGCACAGCTGACACGCACATGAAAAGGCTGAATGCCGAACTCTGTGTTTGCTTCTAAATATTGTGTCCCAAACCATCGCTTTCTGTACCCACTTTACCCAGTCACACCTGCAACCGCTCCAGACGGATTCTGCCCCGCTCCAGACGGAATCAGCCCTCGCGTCCTAAAAACCTGCTCCACTGCTCTTGCTCACCATCTCTCTGTTCTATTCAACCTCTCATTTTCTCAACATCTTCTGCCATCTGCTAGGAAATCAGCTACATTAGCGCTCTGCATAAATAATGTACAAAAACATATCCTTGCAACTACAGACAAATCAGCCTTCTCCCAATCATCAGCAAGGTTATGGAATCCATCATCGCTTCTGACATTAAATCCTTCCTCTTCCCCAATGGCTTGATTTCCGATCAATTTGGATTCGACCAGGTCAATTTGTCCTGGACTTGCTTCTCTTTCCAACAATGGATGAAGGTCCTCAATGCCAGATATTAGATCAGAGCCATCTCCCTCGACATATCACATGCTTTTGATATGGTCGGACACCCCACCCTGCTCACCAAGCTCTCTTCCTATGGTATCCAAGGCAACTCACTCATGGCGGGCAGACTTCTTCTCCTGTCGCAGTCAATGTGTGGCCCTTAATGGAATTCTCTCATCCCCTCTTTCTGTGCAGGCTGGAGTTCCTCAAGGCAGTGTTCTGGCCCTGTTCTTTTTCTCATTTTCATCAATGATCTCTCTGACCCTCTGGAAAATCCTCTTGTCTCTGCTGATGACTCCACCCTCTGCCATACCATTTGTCATCCCTCAGATCAGCAAGCAGCAGCCTCTTCATCTCTGCAAATCTGGATAAAATCACAAGCTGGTCCAACACATTGAACATGTTTTTAAATACTGACAAATCTCACACTCTCACAATGTCTCTCCGAAAGGACCGTCTGTAAACCCCCCACCCCAACCCTCCATATACTTTCTCAACAATCCTCTTGAAGAGGTCCTTTCATTCAAACTTTTGGGCCTCACTATCTGCTGTGATCTTTCCTGGTAAAAGCCACATCTCCAAGCTGGCCTACAAAGCCAGTCGCTGATTGGGTTTCCTCCGTCGTGCAAAGTCTTTCCTTGGCACACCTGAGCTCCTGACCACGTATGAAGCTTTCATCTGCACCCTGTTGGAGTACTCCTCGCTCCTCTGGGCTGGTGCTCCGCCTCTCACCTTTCTCGGCTTCACGCTGTGGAAACCAAGTCATTTAGGATCATTAGTATCTCCCGCGATGAGGCTGAGTCTTTGGGTCTCTCACTCTCTCACCACAGCACCACAGGCAGGTCGGTGGTCTTCTGTCTTCTACAGTCTCCTCTCCGGCCTCGCCCACCCCCCCCCTTTTTGTCTACTATCTGTCCTGCCCATATTTCCGCAGGGCACTCATGGTCCGCCAGCAACCCCCTTCTCTTAAAGCTACCAAAATCAAGAATCACTACTCACTCATTCTTTCATTCCTCTTTTTTTTACTGCCTTTGGAACAAACTCCCACACTCTCTTCAATCCCACTCTTCCCTCCAGGTGTTTAAAACAGCTGTTCACCACCATCTCTTATCTTCCCCATCCAAAACCATGATCTTTTCTACCCCGTTAATCCACCCCAAACCCACGTCGTTCAAATTCCCTGCTTTCTTTCCCGAAAGTCCTGTCGTGTAAGGACCTGAAAGTCCCTGTCGTGTAAGGACCTGAAAGTCCCTGTCGTGTAAGGACCTGAAAAGTCCCTGTCGTGTGAGGACCTGAAAGTCCCTGTCGTGTCCATCTTGTTTACCCCGTGTACCCGCCCCATCCCGCTCCCTTCCACAGATATCCTCATGTGTCTATTCCCTCTGTTTTCTGCTTCCCTCTCCCATCCCTCCTGTCTCCTGATCCCCTTGTTATACATTCTGTGTGTTAGCTCTAATATGAGCCTTGACATTGGATATAAAAAATAAAATAAAATAAAACAAATAAAATGCGATGTAACGGTGTATTAAAAGAGGATTGGAAGACGTATTGTGAAAAAGGCAAATCGCAGTAAACTGTTATACTGTACCTCTCGTCATCACACAGCAGAAAAACATCAGTAGCAAAGACAAACATTAGAGACAACAGAAAAGTGTATTGACTATGATTCGCTCTACCTTTGTCATTCGTGACTACGATTCATTAATTGTCTCAAAAGAAAGCTAAAGATTAAAAAAAAAATAGCCTTGACATCAATCCAGGATTTTTCATGAATACAAAAATAGACACAGCAAAATGCTCAACTACCATTGTTTGTCATCGTTACAAATCCCTCTGAATTAATAGACATTAAAGTTATCATGCAAACTGTATAATAAAATCAATAGTGCATATAATTTTCAACCATAACATTCATTTAATGTCTTGTTGCATGTCCGGCCCTATTCCACGCAGCCATAATCGACGCTGGATGGGAATTGCAAACACCTAGGTCTTTCGAGGAGATGGTCAGCTTCAGGCCAAATTTGGCACGGAGCACGCCGAGCGATACTGCAGGTGCTATGCATATTAACAAATGTGTCCACAGACATTCGTTACCTCCCTTTTAAATAAATAATATTATCCCTCCAGGGATACTCAATAAAATCAAAAGTTTTGATGGGAGAGAATGGCAAGGACGAACATGCACACAGGTGTTGAAAAATGATAAATAAATATTTAATGGCACAAGACAGACAAACAAGGCAATCCTGCATAAAGACACAATAAATAAACATGATACTTAGGCGAGGAAAACTAACTCCCCGAAGGGGCCGCACGCAGAGGAACCATTCACATGCAGGTATCATGCAAGTGAGGAACTCAGCGCTCGGTGACAGCGGCTGTGGAACAGTGCAGGTGGTTTGTATAGGTCAGAGAAACATGCATGAAACAGTTCAATTTGAGCCAACAAGACGCGATACAGAAACAACCAAAACTCCCCCCGTCCGATGGGCTTCAAGGTTTCGGCCACACACACCCAGAGGAGAGACAGTTCAGCAGCTGGAATTGGTTAGCTAATTGTGGCCTCCAACGTGGATGATAGATAGTGATGCCCCACAATGAGGCACACTATCCTCACGCCAATCATGTGCCTGCTCACCAAAAAAAAATGCTATGCCCTTCTCCGATGATTTGGAGAACAAAATAGCTATTCCCAGTCCATGTGCCTGTCAAATCCTAGCACATCCTCACTTAACTAGCCCTGTCTGGTTCAAATAAACACAGAGGAACATGAAACACAACAACTTAACAAACGATATCTTACACTTTAATACCGAGTTGGGGCATTTACGCAATTTTGTGGAGATAATCAGGGCATCTTGAACTTTACAAACACGTCCATTGCCGGTGTCAACGTTGATGACAAAATGTTGAAGCTGTGCATGATCCCATTTACAAAACGATCTGACATTAAATGGCAGTGTATTTGACAATTTTAATCACTAATGATAGTTGTTCTTCTGAGCGAACCACCATTGTCTATAAGCCCTCAGTCAATATTTGCTATTACTGTTCAAATGCCATTGCATCGGTAAATTAATCACAACTATTACATACCAAGGGAGCATATAGTTCTGCCTGTCCAAGGGGGTGGGGGGGGGGGGGCAGGAGAGCTCAGTGTACTGAGAAGTGGGCAGGGGAGCAGGCATGGCGGGGGGGGGGGGCTGGGTGGTGAAGGGTTCAAAATGGTGAGTTGAGGTGATGTCAGTTTGGGTTTATATAAAACTAGAAAGCACCCACCCACCCTGTCCCCGCAAAGCCCATCCGTATCCAGTTTGGGAAAAAAATCAAATTAGGCGGTGTAAGGAGCAAGGAGAGGGACATTGTTAATGGGATATTCATCACTCAAATCCCACTCAGCTGTTGAATTAATTCCAGGTGGGATTGACTCAGTCATCCTTCTGAGGTTGGCAAAATGAGTGCCAGCTTGCTGGTATCCTGTGTCGGAGTGGTGACCCGTCCAGGATTGTGCCCAATTGCCAAGGAGACTGCTTCGGCAGCACCAACGCTCTGCAAAGAGTATGGTCCCGTGGATGGATGGATGGATATTCATCGCAGCCTTTTAGATGCTGAATTGTGAATGAGATACACCAACACACAAAAAGTATTCAGACGTCTTCTTCTTCAGATGTATTCAGGAACGGACGCACATGGAAATTGAAACGAGCTCCTATCAGCCAATCAATTAATCAATCTTTGTGATTGGCCACAAAGTGTTACTTGTTCACATTTCTCTTCCTGTACAACGCCAGGTAAATCTGCTGGTTAGGAATAAATTCCAGAGGACTGTTTTGTGTTTCCATCTGAGCACATAGAGCAGGATCTGATGGGTAAATCCGATACCACAGTAATATTCACCTGTGCCACCAAGGTTATGTTTTCACCCCCTGTCTGTGTGTTTGTCTGTCTGCCTGTCTGCCACAAGCAGGTTATCTCAAAGGTTAAGGATGGATTTGTACGAAATTTGGTGTACAATTTGGGTTTGTGACAAGGAAGAGTTGATGAGATTTTGGTGAAGATCTGGATAGTATAATTTTCAAGTGATTCTTCACCATTGAGAGATAGGGCCAAAACGATGTAGAGGCACAATATCTCAAAAACTTTTGAAGGATTCGGACGAAACTTGGTGAGAGATTGGGAGTGTGACAAGGCCGAATTGGTTCAATTTCTGAGAAGATCCGGTTGTGGAGCCGAAGATTTTTAAGTGATTCTTCCCCATCAACGTATCGGGCCAAAATTATATTTCACAACATCTCAAAGAGTTATGGATGATTTGGATGAAACTTGTGGACAGGTTGGGTGTGTGACAACGACAAATTGGTTGAGTTTTGGTCAAAATCCAGATCCAGATCTTGATACGAGAAATTATTTAAGTACCTCCACCACGGAGGTGAAGGAGGTTAGTTTTTCACCCTTTTCTGTCTGTTTGTTTGTCTGTCTGTTTGTGTGTTTGTGTGTTTGTTTACCCTGTAGCAGCCACACCGTTTCAGCGATCATGACCAAACTGGGTACAGACGTCGCCATAGTCCAACTTAGACACTTGTCGTTTTTGGTGAACTAGGTCAAAGGTCAAGGTCAGGTCACCGAAAAACCGAAATTCTTATTTTCGCAATAACGTCCGCTAAAATGGTCGTATCGACTTCAAACCAAATCCAAAATGTGCATCTTCAATACTGCATCCAACCATATGTCTCATTGGGGTGTCACACCAACACCCTTCTTAGCGGTCGGCAGGGGGGGTCGGTCAAAACTTTCAATTGCGATAAAAACGCCATTTCAAGTCCGATTGACTTCCAAGTTATGATCATGACCAAACGAAGTGCTATAACTCATTAAACAGTAGCACTATCGACTTATAAGAACCAAATTGATTTCCAGGTTTTTATTTTTTCAGAGATCATGGAGATATGACAAAGTTATTCCGACAATTCCTTGCTCAACGAGCAATTTCATTTGTCTGTTTGTTTGTCTGTGTGCAGAATATCTCAAAAAGTTGTGGATGGATCCGGATTAAATTTTGTGGACAGGTTGGGTGTGTGAAAAGGGCGAACTGATTAGATATTGGTGAAGATCCATATCCGGATCTGACTACTAGAATTTTTGAAGTGAATCTTCACTATTGAGAGATTGGGGCTCAAAAACTATATGTAGCACAATATCTCAAAAAGTTCTCAACGGATTTGGACGAAACTTGGTGGACATGTTGGGTATGTGACAAGGAAGAAGTGATTCGGTTTTGGTGAAGATCCCATCCAGATCTGGATACGACAATTATAAAAAAAAATTTTAAGTCATTCTTCACCATTGAGAGATGGGGGCCAAAAACGATGCACAGTATCGCATGATATTTCAAAAAGTTGTGGACGTATTCGGACAAACTTGCTGGATGAGTTGGGTGGGTGACAAGAACAAGCCGATGAGATTTTGGTGTGTGACAAGGACGAATGGTCCAAATGCAGATCCAGCCTATCAGTGGAATACAAAAGTTAAACTGTTTAGACTGGTGGTGGTGTTCTCTCTACTGAGTGCGGTTCTCGTCTTTTGTCTGTTTTCTACAAAGATCCTTTCAATTAAAGTAACAATACTGAGAAGGTTGGTCTTTTCTGACGTCCTTGTTGGACATGTGATATATGTTAAAACTCCTCCATGCATTTACGACACGAGAAATAAATAAATAAAGTGTACGCAACATAAATATGTTCAGCAAAGGAAGTGTCCTGATCAAAACAAGATTTCATATCATTTTTGTTTAAGCCATCGTGATGGAGCACCCGCTTGCTGAGTCATATTTCCGAGCGGACCATATCCAACCCTAACCTTATAGTGGCCGCCTTACATAAAAGCAAGTATCGAGCCATAGAGGCCATAAATATGGACAGGCAGTGGGGAGTTAAAGGCGGTATTGATTGAGCAAATTCAGTGAGTGGAGGCTATTAAGTCTTGTATCCGGGCGAGAGACCAAAGTGTGCAAATCTCAGCGGAGATTCGAACGCACCTTGTGGAAGCCACACACCTGCGTGCTATTTTGTGTGAAATACCGGACGCTAACTTCATTATTTACGCGTTTTTGTGAGTTCTGCAATTCGAAAAATCGATTGCTTTTGTGCCAGGACGACATTAATTAGAGCTTTTGTGATTATATTTCATTGTGATGTGACAACAATGGGATTTCATGTAATGAAAAATAATCTTTAAATGCATCATGTGCAGATCATTGTTGGTCAGAGTAGGGTAATGGGACTATGATTTGATTGGTGAGTTAATATGGATGACTGCGGCGTGCAGGGCAGGGGTGGTTGGACAATAAGGCTCCACAGTGATGTGCTTTGTCAGACAGCGAACGCGGCTTTTGTATGACGTAATCAATGTTAAACACACGTCGATTCATATCAAATTGAATCAGTTCCAAAGTAAGGGCAGTTAAGTGATGAGTGCACATTGGAATTATGTGTACTCGCACGAGGATGTAGTGTTTGTGTGTGCAGTTTAAATTGTTGTTTGGTAGGTAAGAAAGTTAGAGTGGCATCAACATAATGGATTATGAAAATGTCCACACACCTCTGGCTGTGCACTGTGCGCTGATGGTCCATCTCACCAAGTCTGAGAATCTGAAGAAAAAAAAGCAATCACAGGATTTGTGAGGATAGCGAGTGAAGAAGGGACATTGCTCTTATATTCCTCTTTACAAGAACGTTTTTCAATTTAATAATAATCTAGATTCAACAGAAACCATGAATGTGGAATACGTTTTGTACCAATCATAAGGAAACAACATTGATGTAAAACTACCACTGACTTACCAGCGCCAATTATTTTCATCCAGTGAGTTCAGCTGGAGAGAGTGTTTGGACCAAGTCTTTCCCAAATCGTTTAGCCAAGCTGGCCGCTGGGAAACGACGAGGTCCACAACTAATGGCGACGAGTTCACCTGGGCCATACGTCAGTTGCCTTCTCTTCCTCGAGGATCGCACGAGCAGACTTCACATTCTTGTGGATACAGGGGCAGAGGTGAGCATAGTGCCGCTGTCTGCTGCTGAACGGAAAAATACACAGGAATATTCATTAGATTCCGCTAACAACGGTGGTATTGCTACTTTTTGAGAACGTCTCCTCCAGCTTGATTTGAGTTTACATTACTCATTTCCATGGGTGTTTCCTATTGCTGTCACCACATACTCTATCGTCGGTGCGGACTTTTTGTGCCATTTTCAATCTCCTCGTGGAGGTCAAACATCACCGTCTATTGGATGCCTCGACACAGCTTAGTGTTCTCGATGAAGCATCCACCATGTCGTCGCTAAATATCACGTGTCTTCCATCCACACCCACATTCCCCTTTTCAGAAAGTACTTCATGACTTCCCATCCACAACATGCCCTTCACAATCCAGCCCATCAAACACCAGATCACGCATCACATCGAGACCATGGGACCCCCTGTTTTCGCACGTTCTGGCCGACGAGCACCTGAGAAATTATGTATCACCTGACAGGAGTTTGACTACGTGTTATAATGTGGGATCATCAGACCATCGTTCAGCAGTTGGGCTTCACTGCTACACATGATACCCAAAAAGACACCTGGGGATTGTCGTCCTTCTGGGGATTACCAGTCCTTCAACAACGCGACTGTCGCAGACCATTACCCCATTCCCATTCCACACATTCAGGGTTTTTACAGCTATACTCCATGGCACTACAATCTTCTCCAAGGTCGACCTCATTCATGTGTACCATCAGATTCCCATGGATCCAGATAGCATCCCAAAGACAGCAGTTACCACGCCTTTTAATGCCACACAATGCACACAAACCGTTCAATGTTTTATCGATCAGATGCTCCTGGGATTACACTTCTGCTACGTGTATATAGCTGATATTCTAATCACCAGCAAAACTGCAGAAAAACATCAGGAACACCTATGTCTCCTCTTCACCCGTTTTCAGGACTTCAGCATCATCATAATCAATCCCACAAAGTGCATATTTGGCATTCTGGAGTTGAATATCCTCAACCATGATGTTAACTGCTCAAGCATCCATCTGCTCAAGGAGAAGATGCAAATTATTCGGTATTTCCCGTTCCCTTCATCTCAACGCAAACTGTGAGAGTTTTGGGGCCTCGTCAACTTTACCATCAATTTATTCCAAATGCAGCCACCCCACTGCAGCCGATGAACGAGTTACTCACAACAGGTAAGCACTCTGAAGTGTTCCAATAGGCAGATCCAACCTTGTCAGCCTTCCACACCATCAAAGACGCACTGGCCAATGCCTCACTCCTGATTCATCCAAAGCCAGAGGAAGCAAGGTCATGGAATCCATCATCACAGTTGATATGAAATCCTTCCTTTTCTCCAATGATCAAATCTCGGATCACCAATTCAGATTCAGACCAGGTCACTTTACCTTGGACAGGCTGCTTCTACTCTCCCAAAAATGAATGGAGGCCCTCAATGTCAGACATGAGATCAGATTTGTCTCTCTGAACAAATCTCATGCTTTTGATACAGTCTGGCATCCTGCCTTACTTTCCAAACACTCTGCCTATGGCTTCCAAGGCCAACTAGACAAATAGCTTTCCAACGTCCTCTACTCTTGTAGCCAACGTAGCTCTCAACGGAATCCTTTCATCTCCTCTCCCTGTCAATGCTGGAGTGCCCCAAGGCAGTGTTCTGGGCCCAGTCCTATTACTGATCTTCATAAATAATAATCTCTCTGACATCAGTCACCTTCTGTTCCAAGGGACACTCAAAATGGGAAAATTACCAATAACAGGAAAATCCTCCTTATCTATTTGCTGAGCAAGGGACTCCCAAAACTGGAAAATCCTCTTTACCTATTTGCTGATGACTCCACCCTCTGCCATGACATCCCTCATTCTCCAGACAGGCAAACTGCAGCCTCGTCCCTCTCTCCAGACCTTGAGGAAATCACAAGTTGGTCAAACAATTGGAATGTCTTTCACTTCTGACAAATCTCATGCTCTCACTGTCTCTCTCAGAAAGGACATCGACCAACCCCCCTCCCCCCCCCCACACATCTAATTTCTTAACAATACGTGAGGTAGATCGTCATTCAAACTCCTGGGTCTCACTATCAGTCACGACCTTTCTTCGGCAAACCACATTTCAAAGATAGCCTCCAGCCGACTGCCGACGATGCATCCTCTATTGTACAAAGTCCTTACTTGGCACACCTGTATTCCTAGCCACCTGCAAGGCCTTCATACACACTTGATGGAGCACTGCTCCCCCTCTTGCTGGTTCCCATTCCTCATATCTTGCCTTCAAAACAAGGACTCAAAATTACTGGAATATCCTGCGATGACGCTGAGTCTATGGGTCTGTCAATATGCCATCATAAGACAGGTCGGTGGTCTCTGTCTTCTACCGGCTCCCTTCTGGTCTTGCATCATCTGCTCTTTCTGTGTTTTGTCTCTCCCCTCCGCCCCCCCCCCAGGTTTCTGCAGGCGACACATGGTCCACCTAAAACCCCTCTGTTGAAACTACCTAAATACAGGAACACTGTCCACCTCCACTCATTCATTCTCTCTATTTTTTCCTGCCTGTGGAACGAACTTCAACATTCTCTTCAATCTTATTCTTCCCTCCAGATCTTCAAGACAGTGTTCACCACCACCATCTCATATCATCTCCAATCCAAACCTGATCCTTTTTCCCTCGTTCACCCTACCCCCCCAAAAAAAACCCCCTCCTCATTCCAAATTTCCAGTTTTCCCTCCTTTGAGTTTCCTTCTGTATCCATCTTGTTCACCCCATGCATCCTCTCCTGCCCCTCATTCCTCCCCACACTCTTTGCTTGTCCAAGTCTGCTCGATCTTGGCCTTCAACTCTGCTCCTTTTGTCCCATTATGTCCTGATCCGTTCAGTGTACTAGTACTAGCTCTTCCACGAGCTTCGACTACGTATACATTTTTTTTTCATGGACTTAAAAAGGTTAATTGTGTTGCACTCTTGTTTTCCCTCTAAAACAAAGCTCTGATCTACTGAAACCACCCACCGCAAAATGGTGGCAGAGGTGGGATTTGTCTAAAATAAGGGCAAAATATAGCTATTTAAAATTGTGTGTTACTCCATGAAGATCTGTATTAATTCCAGGGGTGTAACCCTGCTGGAGCACACCAGCAACTTAATCCATACAAGGCAGAGCTTAGCTCCGCAGCAGTTCAAAAAAAAAAGCACCCATGTTCATAATCAGTTATGTTATTGTGCTTTGTGTGCTTTCATGGTCAACTAATCAGGGTCAAAGCTTGTCCCAAGGCTTGCATATGCCAATCCATTGGACACGTTGTATAGGGAGCAATATTATAACAGGTTATGGACAACACACTCATATGAATTGCCGAATACAGCAAGGTCCAGAAGCGAGACAAACTTTCCAACCATGGAGATTTCGTGAATTATTTTATGCTTACAAAAAGTACTTACACCCTGGAAAACAATGGATGCCTACAACTAGTGGAAGTTTGGGTGAATCATTGATGTGGCTGTTCTCGTGAAGAATGGCTATCAAATTGTATGAGCATAGGTAGGCCTATAATACATCAATGACACAGACTCATGTTGGCAGAGTAAATATGCATGATTTTACACATGTTAACATCATGCCTATCAGCTCTCCCATCTCCAAGACTCTCAGATGTTTATCTGGCCCCAAAGCTTTATCTACTTCCATCAACTCCAAGAATGACACCAACTAATGTGAAAGACGACAATTAAAGAACTAATACTGGCAGTAGGGATGCACAGTTTCACGTCGATCAGAGAGACAGCACACATATTGATGAATCACACTGACTGTAAAACCACTGGATTAGACAGTTTATAACAAGGTCAGGATTCGAACCCGGGCTAGATAACTTAGGAGGCGAGTGTGCATACCTCCTGGCCACCCTGCCAGCCCTTACCACATGGTACTAAATAAAATAATTTCTTTTTATGTCTTAAAATCCATAGTTTCGTTGAAAAACGGTGCTTAGAGCGTGGCGACAAACTGATGTGACTTTTTCTTAAAAGGGGATTCTGAATTGTGAGATTCAGTGGATTTGAGTGTTAAGATTTTGTTAATCATGGCAAAATGTGCGTATTTCATTCATCATTCATTTTGGGCACTCAGATTCTTAGTGTCAGGTTAAAACTTGAGATGACAGTAGATCTGGAGATGACGGCACAGCTGACATTTTTGCAGGTACCTCAAAATTTGGCACTACACCAATGATTAAATCTACTTTAATCCAGATGTTCATGTTGATTTTTAAAGATTACTGAAAGGGACAATAAAGTGACTGACTACATTGCACCAAGAAAGGTGAAAGGAAAATGCAAGATAACCAGTCAGCAGCTTTTCAAACTCAGCGTGTGTTTTCACCATTTTTACACCAAATCATTTGATAAACGAGATGCTTTTCCATTCCACATTGTACGAATGCCTTTCTTAGACGGCGACATTCTGCAAAAGCTATTCTATGGTACGATGCAGGTGAAATGATGAGGACATTGAGAGCAACCACACACAGCACTGAACTTATCAATAGATTAAAACAGCTAGCCAGACATTTTAACACATACAGCTACATGTAGCAGATTAAAACACGTTTTTCTTTAAGATCATAAAACGACACCAAATATAAGTGATATTGCATTTCAGCTGCAGTTCGGGAACGGTGGTTGAAGAGAGGTCGAGGTGGGACCCTATCAGCATCATGTCATGCAGGGAGTCTGGGCTGTTGCAGTTTTCGGGCACTGGAGCAGTCCCGATACGTGCCCTAGTACAAGCCTAGTATGATTTGCCTCCCGCTCAGAACAGCTCGCCCGTCGCTGTGTGTGAAATAGCTCACCTGAGTCTGAGCCATTCCGGTGCCTCTGGAACAATCAAAAAA
>CM068958.1:112536730-112562443 GCA_035128595.1 Eptatretus atami | reverse complement strand
CATCTCTCTGGGTGGATTGAGGCTTCACAGTGTTTGATCACAAGTTGGGTGTTGAGGGTGCAGTTTGTTAGTTCACGTGTTCTCCTTCTCTTAGACATCTAACAACATGGTTAAGTCAAATGGTGCTTACAAACTCTGCCAACTTGTAGCAGAAGGCACCTTCTTTCAGAGTTAGCACTAGGACAGTAAACATTTGTTCAGCATATCTTTAGGTTACTACTGACAAATTGCACCAGACAGTAAGTAACCTTTGCAATTCCTTACAAGTTATCTCCGAAGGCTGGAGTCGGAGGATGCAACACTATTGCCACACCAGCCTTGGCCTCAACAAGCGTACTCGAGAAAAAAAGACAACCTTAAAAGATTTTAAACTCATCCTCAGAAGACTGATTTGCATGAGTCTCCTGTAGCATTAGCACATCAATTTTTTTCATTTTGGAGAGCTGAAATATGGAGGCGGACGCACACAACTGTGGCCTCCATTGATTTTCAGGGATGCTACTTTTATCTCCATTCTGTTAGTTATTTCTGAAGCTCTTTACCAGCCCGAGTAACACATTTCCTTAACCTTTGGAATTGAGGATCTCAGGGGTGCAAATTAACGCCGCCCGGTCGCCAATGGCGCCTAAACTTTTGTGCTGGGCAGGTACACAATACTGCGCTTACCGCGCCCGGCTGGCGAATCACCGGTGATTCCTGTTATTTTGTACAATTTGTACTAGCTTCTCTATAGTTTTTCTCAACTAGAACTACTGTTTTTGTCCGCAGAAATCCGTAGAAATCACCGGTAATTCTGCGGTAGCCATTTTTGTCTGTTTTCATCTCGTTCCAAATCACACGTGATTGAGGCGAGATTTGACGGTTTTGGCGCGGTTTGGACGCATTTTCTCATGCCCAGGCTGGTTAAATGAGTGAATTTGGGTGAATGAGTGAGTTTCATGGGTGAGGTTAGGTGAATGAATGAATTTGATGAGGCTTTTGGGTTAATGAGTGAGTTAGATGAATGAGTGGTTTGAATAGGTGAATGAGTGAGTTTGATGGGTGAGGTTGGGTTAATGAGTGAGTTAGATGAGTGAGGTTAGATGAATGAGTGAGTTTGATGGGTGAATGAGTGAGTTTGATGGGTAAGGTTGGGTTAATGAGTGAGTTTGATGGTGAGGTTGGGTGAATGAGTGAGTTTGATGGGTGAGGTTAGGTGGATGAGTGAGTATATATGTGATGTTGGGTGGACGAGTAGTACCCCCACCATTGTCCATCACCCACAACCCCCCCCCCCATCGCCATCACCACAACCACCCCCCACAACACCCCATCACCAACAAAAATGCCCCCCCCAGCACTACTCACAACCCCCCTGCCCCCCCATCACCCACACAAAAAGGTCCCCCCCCCATCACCCACAACTCCTCCTCCTGCATCATCCCCCCCACCCCACCCACTCATCAAACTCACTCATCATCCATCCAACTCACTCATCCACCCAACCTCCTCCATCAAACACTTGTTCTGCAAACCTCCTCCATTAAACTCACTCATCCAACCAACCTCACTCATCAAATTCATTCATCCACCCAACCTCCTCCATCAAACTCACTCATCACCAAATCTCCTCCATTAAACTCACTCATCCAACCAACCTCACTCATCAAATTCACTCATCCAACCAACCTCACTCATCAACTCACTCATCCAACCAACCTCACTCATCAAACTACACTCATCAACCACCTCACTCATCCAACCAACCTCACTCATCAACTCACTCATGGAGTACGTATATTAAAAGTGTTTGATATCAAATTTGTGACTTTTGTCTTTATTTTTTTGGGCCGGTAGAAATTCTGCTGGGCGGTAACTTTTCTCGTCACCGGCCCTGCTGCAGGTGGATAAAAATGTTAATTTGCACCCCTGAATCTGACATGTTAACCTGATAAGGATCACGAATCATACTCCTTGCAGTTTTAATGAAATGGTGTAAATTCGGGAAGTAATCTTTGATTTTTACGTATCTTTTCCTGAATGTATCATCCAGGAATTTAATCACATTTTCTTGAGACACTAAGGTTGTGTCGTTTCCCCCTTCATCTTCTTGAGAGCTTAAAGCACTAAAATCTGGGGTAGAAGAGGTTTCATCTGAATCAAGTGCTTCATCTATGGCCTCTCCTATTACTTGTGGAACATTTACTTTTGGCTCAACAGAAAGTTCTGCTCTGTTTACGGACCCCTCCGAATTTGCCTTGTCCATGTCCTTCCCTCTACAACCCTTACATCATCATCTGTGAGGGAGGGGTTGACATTTAACTCACAGGGATTTTCCCCTTTATCTATTTCTCCATCACTGTCAGACATAGCTGTTAACTCGTCTGAACAAGTTTGGCTAACAGGACAAACACTTAAAACATCCTGAGATACCTCACTGTTCTCTGTGTTCCCGCTCAGAGTCGGCCAGTGGAGCAAGCGAAGTTTCCACATCCGCACACGACTCCGGTACCTCCAAGGGGTTCCGATGCAGACGTCCTTGAGGTCCACCGAGCCTGACACGATCTGGACCTTATTCTGCTCCTTAGCATCAAAGGCATCAACATTTGACCGTTTTCGGCCTTTTTCCTGGTATCCGTAACAGATACCTCCATATCGTCCACACTGTCCTGTACAGTGGATGGTAAAGAGAGGAAGCAACCACTTTCACTTCCTCGTTTGGTGGGGGTGGATTAATTACGTCACGATTACACACCCTCTCTCCAACGCCGTTCGGGGTGGACGAGTCCAATTCCTCGAACACCTCAGCCGGTGGGGGGGGGCGGGCTAGGCTCCGATTCACCTTCCCCCATTCGTTTGTGGTGAGGAAGAATCACGATTCATTGCGGTGTAACCGCATTGGGACAAACACTCTTCACGTGCCCGAAGCTCCACACCCAAAACACGTCATCACCTCTGAGGAGACAAACATTTTATATTCAAACCCTCGATTTTTACACTGAGTACAACATTCAGTTTTTTTACCATTTTCAGGTAGTATCATGTAAACCACTCTTTTAAAGGACATGACGTGTTTACATTTATCGCTAACATGATGCATCGGCACCATTGAGATCCTCGACACAACCTTACCGAACTTGTTTAACTGGTTACACAAGTCCTGGTTCCTTATAACGGTGGAATTATTATAATATTAACTTTAACTGTTGGGGCCTGTAAAGCGAACACAGAGAGGGAAGTGTTCGGTTCGATGAACAGGCATGCTCAACCACCGTGGTGACCACGTGTTCCTCCGACACAAACACCACAAACTTCTTATTCATGCGAACAAGCAGCACGAATATGATGTAAACCAACGATGTTACCAATGGCGGAAAGCACATCGTCAAGTTCCACCTCACTGGGAGGGAGAAAAAACAGCGTTTTTACGAGTTAGTGACTCGAACATCTCGACACGGAAACGTTCACCGCCATTCGAACTCAAGAAACAAGTTAGTAAACTTTATCGGGAGAAATAAGGCGTTTTCACAAACACCAAGAAATCAACGATTAAAGTTGAGAATTAACAAAGAACACGGTCACAGTGAACGAGAAAAACCTCCCCGGCGGCCATGACAGGCCTTCGCCTACGATTTCCGACAGAGACCGTGGACTCTCTCTCTCTCTCTCTCCTCCAGACAGGAAGGAAAAAAAACACGGGAAAAGTCCACAAGTAGAAACGAACACATAGGAAACGAAAAATGGGAAAGTGGAAACACCAAACAGCACAGCAAAGGGGTACTCACGACACGAAGCAAGGAGCGGCATGACAGTACACACAACGTGCCAACAGCCAGCAGGGGGCGAGAAAGATAGAGAGAAAGAAAGAAAAAGAGAGGAGAGAGAGGAGAGAGAGGAGAGAGAGGAAGAGAGAGGAGAGAGAGGAAAGAGAGAGAGAGAGAGAGAGAAAGATAGAAAAAGAGAGAGAGAGGAGAGAGAGGAGAGAGAGGAGAGAGAGGAGAGAGAGGAAGAGAGAGGAGAGAGAGAGAGAGGAAAGATAGAGAAAGATAGAAAAGAGAGAGAGGAGAGAGAGAAGATAGAAAAAAGAGAGAGAAGAGAGAGGAGAGAGAGAGGAAGAGAGAGAGGAGAGAGAGAGAAGAGAGAGAGGAGAGAGAGAGAGAGAGGAGAAGAGAGAGAGAGAGAGAGAAGAGAGGAAGAGAGAGAAAAGAGAGAAGAGAGAGGAGAGAGAGGAGAGAGAAGGAGAGAGAGAGGAGGAGAAGAGAGAGAAGAGAGGGAAGAGAAGGAGAGAGAGAGAAGAGAGAGGAGAGAGGAGAGAAAAGAGAGAAGAGAGAGGAGAGAGAGGAGAGAAGAGTAGAGAAGAGAAAGAGAGAAGAGAAAAAGAGAAGAGAGAGAAGAGAAGAGGAGAGAGAGGAGAGAGAGGAGAGAGAGGGAGAGAGAAAGAAGAAGATAGAAAAAAGAGAAGAGAGAAAGAAGAGAAGAGAGAGGAGAGAGAGGAAGAGAAAGAGAGAAAGATAGAAAAAGGAGAGAGAGAGAAAAGGGAGAAGAGAGGAGAGAGAGAGAGAAAAAAGAGAGAAAAAGAAGAAAGAGAGAGAGAAGAAGAGAAAAGAGAAAGAGAGAGAAAAAAGAAAGAGAGAGAGAGAGAGAAAGAAGAGAGAGAGAGAGGGAGAAAAGAGAGAGAAAAAAGAAGAGAGAGAGAGAGAGAAGAGAGAGAGAAAGAGAGAGAGAAAGAGAGAGGAGAGAGGAGAGAGAGAGAGGGAGAGAGGAGAGAGAGAGAGAGGGAGAGAGAGAGAGAGAGAAAGATAGAGAAAGATAGAAAAAGAGAGAGAGGAGAGAGAGAAGAATAGAAAGAGAGAGAGAAGAGAGAGGAGAGAGAGAGAGAGGAGAGAGGAGGAGAGAGAGAGAGAGAAGAGGAGGAGAGAGAAGAGGGAGAGAGGAGACAGAGAGAAAAGAAGAAAGAGGAGAAGGAGGAGAGAGAGAGAGAAAGAGAGAAAGAGAAGGAGAGAGAGAGAGAGAGGAGAGAGAGAGGAGAGAAGAGAGAAGAGAAGAGAGAGGACAGGAGAGGAGAGGAGAGAAGAGAGAGGAGAGAGAGAGAAAGAGAGAAGAGAGAGGAGAGAGAGAGAGAAAGAGAGAAAGAAGAGAAAGATAGAAAAAGAGAAGAGAGAGAAGAGAGGGAGAGAGGAGAGGAGAGGAGAGAGAGGGAGAGGAGAGAAAGATAGAAAGATAGAAAAGAGAGGAGAGAGAGAGAGAGAGAGAGAGAGGAGAGAGGGAAGAAGAAGAGAGAAAGATAGAAAAAGAGGAGAGAGAGAGAGAAAAAAGGGAAAGAACGAGGAGGAGAGAGAGGAGAGAGAGAAAGAAAAGAGAGAAAAAAGAGAGAGAGAGAGAGAGAGAAAGAGAGAGAGAAGAAAGAGAGAAGAGAGAGAGAAAAAGAAAGAGAGAGAGAGAGAAAGAGAGAGAGAGAGAGAGGGAGAAAAGAGGAGAGAAAAAAGAGAGAGAGAGAAAGGAGAGAGAAAAAGAGAGAGAGAGAGAGAGAGAGGACAAAAGAGAGAGAAAAAAAAGAGAGAGAGAGAGAGAAAAAATAGAGCCCTTTAACAACTTATCCCAAACAAAAGAACTTCAATAAGTCCTGTCTTACAACTTTTATGCAATGGTAGTTTAACTGAGTGAAAAATGAGCAGGCGCATAATGGGAGTGAGCGTGGGATGGGAAATGAGTGAAATGGGAGTGGGGGTTGGGGGGGGGTGTAATTGTGGAAGTGAGAAAAAAAATGCAACAGATACACTGCATATTACTTTGGTGTTGTGACCTGGAGCTTCAAGATGAGTTTTCCAAAACCATTTGCAGATCTGAGAGAAGCTGCGAGGCCCCTTCGGTGAATTCCACTTTCGACGCTTTCCACAACAGAGTGAGCGACAGCTGAGTTGTAATTGCTGTAAGGTTCATCAACAAAACCCTGAAATCCAAGGGGAACTGCTGTGGTGTCCCCCTGTCATGCATGCAATTTCACCATCTTCGTCTGCATGGCATCACATCTTTGTTTCTGGACTGATGATTTGATTTGGTTGAAGCTCCTCCTACTTAATCCATATCTTCACGTAATTGGTTCATCTCCCAATAATAAATAATGGCATGAGTGGCTGGTTATTCACTTTGTTTGTGCTGCAGTTCACTTCTTTCTTTAAATCCAAATTCTCTATAATTCCTTTTTCCTGTATTTATCTTATTCTATCTCTTCTTTGTGTGAAATGCAATGCTCTTTATCATAATTAAAATCAGGTTCAGGCTTTTAATGTATGAATCAAGTTTTTTGAAGCTGACGATAGTCTTTTAAGTGTTCAGATTGGGGTATTCACAAGTGTTTATTTGGTCATATATCTCACCCGTTATACTTGTTATATTTTCTTTTACTTTTACTTTTCACAAAATCTGACCTCCCCTTACTATCTCAAGCTGGTATTGATGTACACTATAAACAACTATAAGGGCACTCGATAGAGCACATACCTTAACGATGCAATGTCTGAGCCAAGAGAACATATCAGGCCCAATACATTTTTAAGATATCATGCTAGATATCGTTTTTGGCCCCATCTCTCAATGGTGAAGAATCACTTAAAAAATCAAATAATTGTCGTATCCAGATCCGGATTCGGATATTCACCAAAATCTAATCAATTCTTCCTTGTCGCACATCCAACCCGTCAACCAAGTTTCATCCAAATCAGTTCACAACTTTTTGAGATATCGTGCTATATATCAGTTTAGCACTATCTCTCAATGGTGAAGAATCGCTCAAAAAAAAAAATAATTCACGTATCTGGATCCGGATTCGGATCTTCACCAAAATTATGAGTTGCTGTCCTTGGTGGGTCAAATACAAACACAAAAAAATGTCAGAACGATTGTGGGGGATTGCCCCCCAAAATTTGAAATTTGAAAACTGTGGCCAAAAATCATGTGATAAACAAACACAGACAAACAGACAAATGCTGCAGACCAACATAATTTTTTGCCAAGTAACAAACAAACAGAATAACACACATGACCAACTAATATACTTGAAAAATCTTCGATTTTCGCAAGTGACAAACAGACAGACAGACAGGGGTGAAAACATAACCTCCTCCCACCTTTGTTTGCAGAGGTAAATATGACCATCGAACAGTGTTTGTTTTGGTCATCTGTGGTGCTGTTTTGGTCTTTGGAGACTCCTGAATACTTTTTTAACAAAAAAAAAAGCATTAAAAAAAAATGTAAAAACATGACACCACATTACGAAGAGGGATGAAATCTTTAAAAAAAACAAACAACCAAACAAGGTCGGAATGACATCACATTACGATGCCACAATACGACACCACAATCCTCTTATGGATAAGCATCATGACATATTTTGACATTTTACTTCTGTTGTGGGATTGCGATGGAACAAGGTCAAAAGATATCGATATCATGATGCTAACCATGAGGATCGTGGTGTCGTATTGTGGCATCGCAATGCGGTGTCATTCAACCTTGTTTGGTTGTTTTTTATTTTTTTAAGATTTCATCCCTCTATGTTTTTACTTTTTTTATGGTTTTTTTTTTCTTGTTTCTGAAATTTTTTAAGTCGTAAAATGCTTAATGTTTTATATATTTTGGTATTTTTAAATCCATATATGTTATTAAATTATTTTAATAGTTGTTTCAGTTGATTTGGGTGATGGTTTGGATATGTGTCACTTTTGTAATGGGACTGTCCAGTGTCCATTTTCTTCCCTCTAAAGATCCTGGCCTGGTTTGGTTGAGTCCACATTTATGTTCGATTTATTTTCCTAATAAAACGATTGACGTTTTATCTCATTAAATTTTGGGTTACATACACTAGCCCAGAAACAAAGTAACTTCCTCGCATTGGAATCACTATCATGGCTTCAGCAGTTATTGAGGTAGGTCAGGCTACAGTTTTACATTATTTTTAGAAGGGAAGAAGAACTACAAATTGGCGATTTAGGGATCTCCTGATGTGGTACTTTAACGATTTATTTTGGCATCTTTATTAATCCTGGTAGTTCAGAAAACGCTCGAGAATAAAAGTTATGGCTTTTAAATGTTTATGACTTCTCCCTGTAGTAGTTTATAAGCCTATCATTGTGTACACATTTGAATGGGCGGCCATTTCATTTCCCGCATTATCCCTCTATATGGAGGACCACTACACTCCATGATATTCCCCACTCATACTCATGATCTCTTCCACCCCAAATGACCCCATTCCCAAGCACTCCCTTTTTCCAGGTTATTGTGTTTTTTTTTCCCCCTTCTCCCTCACCTCTTTTCGATTGTTAGTTATCAGTTGGTTTGTTCCTTTTATGTTTCATCCCCACTTTCTCCTTCCTCTTCTTGCTGTTTTAGCTTGTGTGTAGCTTAAGCTCACCCCCATGTGTCTTCCCCCCTTTGTTCTCACTTTCACTTCTACTCATGCTGTTGGTTTCCCCCTATTCATTTTGTTCCCTTTGATTCTGATCTAACTCTTCCACGAGCCTTGATCATGTATTCAAAAAATAGGGGCAATACCCTTGGGTGATCACTTGTTAGAATAATTATACTTAGGAGGAAGTCAATGTGGGATGGAATCAGCAAAATGTACCAATGAACCAATGTTATAGCAAATACCACTTTTGGGGGGCAAACCCCCACCAAACCCGTATATCCCCTTCGACCCTGATTTTTTTAACTTGTGTGAATAAACTTTGGTACATCATGCAGGATGAAGGTTGTGGTCAAGTTTCATCGAAATTGTGTGTGTAGTTTTTGAGAAGAAAGCAAATAATTATTTTGGGAGGCAATCCCCCACACAACCCCTTAGACCTTAGACCACAAATATTTTAATGTTGTGAACAATCTTTTGCATATCACAGGTGATGAAGGTTGTAGTAAAGTTTCATCAGAATTGTGTGTGTAGTTTCTGAGAAGAAAGCAAATACATATTTTGGGGTCAATCTCCCCGTACACCCCCTCAGACCCCAATTTTTTTTTTTTATGGTGTGAACAATCTTTGGTACATCATGGGTGATGAAGGTTGTAGTCAAGTTTCATCAGAATTGTTTGTTTCATTTCTGAGAAGAAAGCAAATACCTCTTTTGGGGGAGCAACCCTCCCGTAAACTCCCTCCATAGACCCCCCAAACCCCAATTTACTTAATCCCATGAAAAAACTTTGGTAAATACGGGGTGATGAAAGATGTGGTAAAGTTTGATTGAAATCGTATGTGTAGTTTCAGAGAAGAAGTTGCATGTATTTGTGGACGGACAGGTGGACTGAGGGACGGTGCGCCATCCCAAAAGCTCCCCGGAACTCTGTTCCAGGTGAGCTAAAAATATAAATCTCACATCCATAATCAACAACCGCTCCCCAATAGTGCTATAACATGAGACTGCTGATAAAATCTGTTCTGATTACAACTTCTATCATTGTCCACAAGAGCATAGCCATTGTCAAAGGTCTACATGCCTATCCAAATGAACTCTGTCATCTCAAATTAACTTTGTTGCTTCATATTCATCTTTTAAATGCATTTCTATATCTGTTTCATCGATTAATTTAAAAAAATTGTGATCACTTTCATGACTCCGAAACAACATTATTCATTAATTGATCACTGCTCAGATTTTTCAACTTTGCTCATCTATTCTGGTACCACAACCCTCTTCTGGTCAGTTCCTGTGGTTTCTTATTCTCTCTCTCTCTCTCTCTCTCTCTCTCTCTCTCTCTCTCTCTCTCTCTCTCTCTCTCTCTCTCTCTCTTTTCCTGTTTCTTCATTACCTTGTTTGTTGCATCCTTTGTTGCCCCATTTTTCTAATTTCAGTAAGTTACCTTTTTTCCTCGATCACCTCGCTCTTCCAAGGCCCCCAGATTTTGTAACAAAAAAAGATATCGATTCTAGTGGATTTTAACTTCCAAGTTGATGACTTCAATGATTTAATTAATAAAAAGTTATCTGATTGGTGGATATTTTCAATCTGAAGGAACATATTCTCTTTCACACCGATGTTCAGGGTTCATATTCTGGATTTCATATTTCCCCCCATGTGATTGAGCATTAAGCATTCATTTTAAAATAATCCATTTATCTTATCACTCATGTATTGCTTTTATCCTTTCCCTGATGAAACATTTATGTCCAAGTCTATAAAGTTCCATAACATTATCTCCATCAATATTCAGCATTTCGGTCAGAAACTATCGAATTCTATTCTCTTTTCACACCTCCGAGATGGTCCTGAAGAATTGATCTCAATTTGAAGCCAGAAATTTTCAACTTCCATCGAGCAATTTGCTCCACTTACCACTCCAGTCCCTAAAACTGTCAATTGTCTCCCTGGTTTATTGCTCATTTTCATTCTCTAAAAATAGCCTGTTTCAAATGTAAAAAAACAACAAATTAAAACAAATCTTGTACTTTTTAACTGTTTTAAATACTGGTTGTTGTTGGGAAGATCATTACAGCTTAGGATTAGGACAACATATGCAATGTCAGAACAGTTTTGTGTTTTGTTTACGTTTTATGATGCCATTTTTCATGTTTTTTATATGGATGTGGCCTTTTCTTAAATTATAAATTACCAGAACAAAAGAAAACTTTTCCTCAAAATAAAATAATGCCTTTAATTTGTGAGATCATTCCACCGACACATACACCTGATCACATGACCTTTTTCAAATATGAGGTGATGATGAAAACGACATGAATTCTCACCATCTGCTTATTGCAGTTACATGATGCCCCGTGATGCAGTTATATGATGTGAATTACAGCTACATGATGCACATTCTCACCATCTGCTTAATGCACTTACATAATGCCCAATCACCCTTAGGAGACTACTTAACACCAGGCACATGATGCTTGCAGAGTCGCAGATGAAGACCACCCTGGAGTCCAAAATGTGAGACATGCCATGTGTGCTCGGCAGCTATATGAGTTGGTGGATCTTCAGTTTTGAATGTGTCACTTTTCTAACTATCTCTCTTTCAATACAGCCACGGTACACTGTACCAAATCACTTGTTAAAGCAAAGAAAATCCTGATATGTCTGTACCTAGATTGAGAAATCTTCTAACTCGAAGGCTGTTCTCTGTCATTAATAAACTTTTAAGTAAGGGTAAAAGCCATTTTCCACCAATTATATCTCAATCAAAAGCAGACATTTTGATGCTGCTTTTAAGAATAAGATTTCAGGTATTCACAGTGCACTTGGCAAACATGGTCTGGATCCTTCACTTTTTTTTAACCTCCGCCATCGAAGATCGGAGGTTACTGTTTTCACCCCTTTCTGTTTGTTTGTTTGTTTGTTTGTTTGTTTGTGAACAGTATAACGGAAAAACTCCTTGATGGATTTCGACGAAACTTGGTGGGGGGTTAGGTATGGTCCAAGGATCATGCCATTAAATTTTGGACTTGGTCCCCCCCCCCCAAAAAAAAATTGTTAGAGAATTTTTTTTTTTTTTTTGCATTTCTACATGTTTTAAGTGATTTCCAACCCCCCCCTCCCCAAAAAAAATTGTTACCCCCCCCCCAAAAAAAAAATAGAGAATTTTTTTTTTTGCATTTCTACATGTTTTAAGTGATTTCCAACCCCCCCCCCAAAAAAAATTGTCACCCCCCCCAAAAAAAAATAGAGAAAATTTTTTTTTTGGGCATTTCTACATGTTTTAAGTGATTTCCAAACCCCCCCCCCCCCAAAAAAAATTTAGAAAATTTTTTTTTTTTTGCATTTCTACATGTTTTAAGTGATTTCCAACCCCCCCCCCCCCAAAAAAAAATTGTTAGAGAAAAAAAATTTTTGCAACTTTTTTTTCAACAAAATTTCGATTCTTTTTTTGCATTTCTACATGTTTTAAGTGATTTCCAACCCCCCCCCCCCCCCCAAAAAAAATGTTGGAGAAAAGAACTATAACTGTCAGCACTGTTGACGTCATATTTAATGAATAAGATATAAGGTTCACTTGAGTGACCCAGCTGTATTGGCGGTGGAGGTTTTGCACTCTACCGAGTGCTCCCCCTCTAGTTGCTGTTTTGTATTCAGTCAGGGTTTGTGGAAGAGCTAGAACACTGAACTATCAGGACGCAACAGAACAAAAGGAACAGTAGAGAGGGGGACACCAAGAGTGGAGTTGAAGGACAAAATATTGGAGACTTGGACAAGATGGACACAAGGAAACTCTCGGGGGGGGGGGACTGGGAATTTGGGGGGAAGGGCTTGGGGAAGAGAGGACGGGAGGGTTAAAGAAGGTAGAAAATATCATGGTTTTAGATTGGGGATGATCTGAGATGGTGGTGAACAGCTCTCTTGAAGACCTAAAGGGAAGAATTGGATTGAAGAGGATGTATAAGTTGGTTCCACAGTCTGGAAAAAAGAGGAACAAATGAGTGTAGGTGAGCAGTGAACCTGGATGGAATATTGGGGGAGCAAAACACGGAAAGAGAAAAGGGTGCAAGACCAAAAAGGAGGCGGTAGAAGACAGAGAAACCACTGACTTCTCTGTGATGAGAAAGTGATTGGCCCGCAGACTTGGCTTCAGCACAGAAGATTCTTGTTTCCTCACTATCTGAAAGTTCCTTCTGTTTGGATCACCTTTTACCTGTCAGTCAAGATGATGTCCAGTCAATCATCAGTAACTCAAGCAAAAAATAATGTCTTCATTAAATTCTCGGCCAAATCAATTGCTCTGTTGCATCATCTACAGTTCCATCCTCATTTAAACAAGCCATCATAATTCCCTTTTGAAGAGAACTTCACTGGACACAAATGATCTTCAAAATTACAGACCTGCTTCTCATCTACCTTTAATTTGGTTGAGCCAAGCAAGGTTGAGGCCATTTATTCCTGACATGTGAAACACCCTGTAAACTATGCCTACAGAAAACAGACTTTTTGGAACGCCGACCACATTTCCATCCCATCATAATATAACTTTGTTAAAAACAATTCTCCATGTGTAGGTGCTCTGCTCCTATGTTGAAATGTTGTGTGAATCGCTCAAGCAGTTGCAGCGAAAACAAATTTAAAAGGGAATAAAGGTGAAAAAATGAGGATGGAAGAAAAAAAACAAGTGAGGGCCTCAGCCGACATTCCACAACATGGTCAAGGATGGTTGTGGATGCCTTTTACTAGTTTACAATGTTTTAGAACGTGAAATTGCCAATCAGCTTCTGGAATACATGCATTCTCTTTCAGAAACCTTACAGTCTGGTTTCAAATGGTTTCACTGAGACTGCCCTCCTCAAGGTCACAAATGATATACGATACAAAGTGGACCATGTATCAACTCCAGTCCTGGAACCTTTGGATCTCACAACTGCTTTTGACACGACTCACTATAACATGCTCTTTGACCATTATTGAATCCAGTTTTAGTATCTCCAGGAATGTCACATTTTTGGAATTTGACTTCCACTATCCAATCTTTTGGAATCTTATCATAAGTTTTCACGACTTTGCTGACGATGTGCAGATCTTCCAATCCACTGAGCATGATGATGTGCAGATCTACCTATTCACTGAGCATGATGATGTGCAGATTTACCTGTTCACTGAGTATGATGATTGTGCAGATTACCTATTCACTGAGCATGATGATGTGCAATCTACCTGTCCACTGAGCATGATTATGTGCTTTCTTTCACAATGCTGTTTCGAATTGCATGCTGCTCCTTGGCCCCTTATCCATTTCTTTAAAGACTTTAACCTCATTTGTAGGATAACAAATATGGAAATTTGATGATCACCAGCTGATCTCTGCTTCTGTAATTTACATTGAAGTTGTCACTACGGAGCCAACACTTTCAAATAATCTGGAAATTTCAAAATCTGTAAATTCATTTTCTTCCATCTGCACAAAATTGCTCAATTCCACTCATTCATAAATCGGTGAACTACTGAAACTTTGGCTGTATTGACGTCACTTAAATTACTACAAATCACTGTTAGCAGGTTTGTCTGCCTCTTATTTCAATTCCTTTCAACCTGTCATTAATATGACAGGCAGGTTATTGTTCAAGCTCATAAAATTGATCACAGTAAACCAAACATTGACGTGTCAATCACTTCCAGTGTGCCATAAAGATCTTTTATAAAACTGCCCTGTGGATTATAAAATATTGTTGATAACCCCTGAATGAACTCTACAGTTTGACAATGAGCACCTTCCAGTTGTTACTCACTCTGGAATGAATATTTTTGGTGATCCAAGTTAAAGTTCCTTAACAGTGGAATTCACTGCCTATTGAAATTCGCCCAGGCTCATCCATTGCAGTTTTTAAATCTCTTTTCAAATTCTATCTTTTTACAGTTGCTCTCTCTCTCTTTGTGTTTACTTATCTTTTCCCTCATTCCTTGGTAAAGTGCTTTGAGATTTTAAATCTAGTAATGGGCATCCACAACCATCCTTGACCATGCTTTAGAACATTGGCCGAGGCCCTCACTTTTTCACCTTTATTTGTTTTTAAATTTGTTTTCTCTTCAACTACTTCAGCAATTGACACGAAACTTCCAACAGAGGAGCATCCACCCATGTAAAATTATTTCACCGAAGTTACATGATTATTGGATGGAATATGTGGCCGGCGTTCCAAATGGACTCTTTTCTGGAGGCATGGCTGTTGCAGGGTGTTTCGTGTATCAGGAATAATCAGCTTGGACCTCACTTCACTTGGCCTCAGCCAAATAAAATGTACAGTGCTACACTGTATAAGGAATTAATTGTGGTGGTGGTCGTATGGCAGCTTGGCTGCCGGGGTAGCTATCATTTCTTGAAGCACGACTGTGTCGCTGATGCAGTGCCCCTCTACCAGTTAAACTGCTACTCATTTCGCCGACCTCGGAAGGATGACAGGCTGAGTCAACCCCCCTGGTGTATTAATTCAGCGGCCGACGGGGCTTGAACTCAGGACCCTAGGATCCCAAGCCGCCACCCTAACCACTGAGCCAACACCAGGCTCAGGATTTAATTGATTGAATGGTGGCACTGGGATGTCAAAAAAAAATTATCTGTCCAAGATAGGCCTAACATTGAAAAAAAAAGAACAACTTCATAGTGGCCCAAATTACCTATTTCAATCCCCGGAGAATTTTCTCCTGAGATATTGATTATTGCCACCAGTTCTTGTGGTGGCCTATTGGCATTAAGCCATCTTTGGAGGTGAAGGCCCCAGGGCTGGTAATAACCTTTATTGCCAACTGTGGGTTGTTTATTGGCCATAGCTTTGAATGCTTGGTGCAGAGTGTGAATTTTGTTGCCTCCTCTCTGGATCTTAACCCAAGAAAAGCAAAATTATTGAAGGGTTCAAGAATGAAATGTTATATACACCCAAATTAAGTTATGACAATAAAGAAATATTGGCGTAAACAACCATACATAGAGATATCCGAAGGCAGGTTGTACAAGCATGGTATTATTACTGACTTGTTTTGAGCGTGCAAGCTCGTGCATTCTGGAATACCACAGAACCGACTGTGTGTGCGGCATGTTTATTATTTTATTCCATATCATTTTATGCCACATTTTGCATTCATGCCGCAGGTTGGTAGCCAGGCTGAATATGTTTCATATGCCAACTCCTGGGAGATTTCAGCAAGCAGGCTCCTATTGGCATCACAGAAAGATTGAGGTATTGAAAAAGAATTTCATGTTTTTTGCAATCGGATTTGGCTAGAAAAATCTGTCAAGTATGCAAGTTATTTGTCGGGTGAGTTTTGAAAAAGTACAGGAGGAAAGGGGAGTGAGAGAGGGAATGCAACATAGGCAAAACTGAATGAAAACTTGACAGAGGCAAAGGTTGAAGGAATTAAGAAGTTGACAGCGAATGACCAAAAAAACAAGGTTTAAAATGGCGAAAGGTCAGGAAAACATTGCAACAGAAGATGAAGGGCAACGCACATTTCAATTAAGGTCAAAGAGGGAACTATAACTTGCTCGTGCTTTGAAGAATCAGCTGCTGGTTTTGATTACAACTCTATATCTCTCGTATTTATACCTTGGTCCTTCTCAGTCTCCATCTTTATTTTCTCTTCCATCTTGAATTCAATTCAAGGTTCAGTAAGTCGACAGCTTAACACTGAAGTGGAAAGATAAAATAAGAGTCACTTCATTTAAAAGGTTAATCATATTATAAAAATAAATGCAAAAATTAGTTTCCTATATGGGCACCAGGATAGCTCGGTTTCCACCGCGCTACCAACATTGAGCTATGTAGTTTGGGTTTGTCCCTGAAGAGGTCAGATGTAGCTAAAAACTGTTGTTCTGATGCATCGTCTCAGTATGTGGGAGCATTACATCCTTGGGATAGAAAAGTAAATGGAAATGGATGTAGATGTGAAGTTCGATTGAGTAAATTAGCAAAAAGGCTGTCATTCTGGATGGGTTAATTCCCTCACTTCTATGATGTCTGTGGTTTTCATCGAAGGAATGTTATAATCAGCACATTTGTTGATTTAGTATAACCTGTAATACCCAATCCCACCGGAAGCGGTGCTATGGCAAACATATTTACAAAGAGATAATTGGGATTCTCTCCTCACCCTGAACCCCCAGAACTATTATTTATTTTACGAAATCAAACCTTCCCCTGCACACACTGAGTGAAGCATGGTGGTGGCAGCATCATGCTATGGGGATGCTTTTCAGTGGCAGGGATTAGGACACTTGCAAGGATAGAGAGAACAATGAATGGAGCCAAATACAGGCACATCCTTAAGAAGAACCTGCTTCAGAGTGCAAAAGACCTTAGACTGCGGCGAAGATTTACGTTCCAACAGGACAATGACCCCAAACAAACAGCCAAAGCAACACTGGAATGGCTTCAGAACAAGAACGTGAAATTCCTTGAGTGGCCCAGCTAAAGCCCAGCCTTGCATCCCATTGAGAATCTATGGAAAGACTTGAAGATTGTTGCTCACTGATGCTCCCCCCCCCCCCCCCCCCCCCCCCCCCCCCCCCCGCCCATCCAACATGACAGAGCTTGAGCAAATCTACAAGGAAAAATGGGAAGAAATCCCCAAATCCATATGTGCAAAGCTCATACAGACATACCCAAGAATACTCGAAGCTGTAATCGCTGCCAAAGGTGCTTCCACAAAGTATTGACTCAGGGGGTTGAATACTTATTGATGCAAGACATTTCAGCTTTTCTTTTAAAATTAACTTGTAAAAATTTCAAAAAACATGTTTTCACTTCATCTTTATGGGATATTTTATGTGGATCAGTGACACTTTTTTTTTAATTAATCCATTTTAAATTCAGGCTGTAACAACAAAATGTGAAAAAGTCAAAGGGTATGAATAAATCCCGAAGGCACTGTATAATATGTTTATCAATATGTGTGTATATAATATAATGTCACATATAATATGTGTTTAATCACACATCAATATGTGTGTATATACATATATAAAAAAATATAATATGTAATATAAATAATATAATATGTAATATATAAATAGTCCTGCATCAAAGCGTCACCTCCAATCCAGAGGCCTCGGCCCGGCGACTCTATCAACCAGACAAAGGTTACATGGTTAACATCAGTTAAATATCAAACGGAGCTGCCTATCCAGATTTCAGGCTTATATACACTCATCAGGATGGCATACCAATAAATATCTAACCAATGATGACCACACCAGAAGACAATGGTGTAGGACTATGTCCAATGGAGATCGGGGGAGTGCTCATCACCATCCAGATGTTTCGATTTACCCAACGATCACATCACGTGCCTTCTTGTTGAATGGTTTGCATTTATGGTAACAATCGTCTGGATGGCAGATGGACGGTTGCTCTTTGCGGATTATGCGGTTCTACCGTGTGAGAGATAATTAATCCATAGCAATGCTCACCATAACAGTCAGGAGGTGCATCTGATGTATAAACGACGAATGTGGTCAAGAACTATAAAGACGATCACACACTCTGGGAAGGGTTCAAAACAGCATAGCGCTTACCTTGTGTAGATCTTCTCGGGTCGCTTTATGCAGCTTTTTCGGCAAAAGCAGTGTGGGAGGTGTCAATTGTTTATATAATCCTAGCCATCTGGGTTTAGTTGATTAGGTGAGAGCTGATTGGCTATTCCCTCCATTCACAGGTGAGAGATGTGGGTGGGTCTTTCTTTATTTGTATATTGACTGCTTTTGAAGTTTGCAGGTGGCACGTGCCTGTGAGCTTCATTGGTATGCATTGCTGTCTGCGCTATCGCTGATGATTCACCAATAAGTGATGAAACCGGTCCGGAAGCTGAGGGGGTGTGGCGCATTGGGTTTCTCATGTGTGTACTATGTGTGAATGTCTTTCTAGTTGTTGAGGAACTTTGGGAAGGGTTCGAAACAGCATAGCGCTTACCTTGTGCAGGTCTTCTTGTCTTGCTTTATGCAGCTTCTTCGGCTAGAAGAGTGTGGGAGGGGTCAATTGTGTGTGTGTATATGTATATCTTCTTCTTCTTTCGGCTGCTCCCGTTAGGGGTCGCCACAGCGGATCATCCGTTATGATCCGCATACTGATTTGGCATCGGATTTACGCCAGATGCCCTTCCTGACGCAACCCTGGTCGCCTCTTACGACACAGGGATAAGGATTGGGTTTCGCCATGATTCTGGGCTGCCCTACACCCTCTCATAGCGCAGCCCAGCGCAGAGCTCCCGTCCTCAAGCGATCCTCCAACCCAAGCCTCCGAGTAGCCGGATTACAAGCGCACGCCACTACACCCGGTATTGTGTGTATATGTATATATATATATATATATATATATATATATATATATATATATATATATATATATATATATATATATGTTTTTTAGGTAATGGTCCCAAATGAGCAAACATTGTGACCGAGGAAAACGCGGCCTGTTCCAAGTTCAATTGCTGTTCCATACGAAGTTGTTCGAAATTCCATTGCTGTTCCGTACAAAGTTACGCACAGATAAAGTATATGAAAAGGAGAACCACAAAGGCTTACCTTTAAATATCGTTCTTGAAAGGTGGAAATGAAGTGAAAAATTAGCAAAATTCAATTCCAATTGAGAGCACACAAAATGTCAGTCTTTGCCTTGCCAGCTCAAACGAACATGGCAGAGTTCGGAACATGATGTGCGATTCAATGTTGGAAGTTATTTTTTCATAGGTATATATTAATATATTAATATTAATGTTTTGTAACGAAAGCAGATCACACAAAAAGGTGAAAAAGAAAACTATTTACGTAATTGCCGAACAAAAGGAATCCTGTGGACTGTATCACCATAGCTTGCAAAAGCAGCTTGGAGAGAGTAGTGATCCCTCTGGTTAATTTTTTTCATTGCACTCAATGAAGTTCCACTTTCTGAACATTCCTTAATCTTTTCTTCACTCAATATAATCTTCCAATATAATCAAAAAAAAGTTAAATTTAATGCTTTGCTTTAATAAATACACTTAGTTAGAATAATCGCAAATTTGTTAAAATTTTCAGATTTTACTCCAGATTTTGACACTCGTTTCATCCACGAGATCCGGTTCTCAAACTCGAAATAATGTTTCGATTATATACTGCACTCGATTTAGTCAGTGAGAGTAGATCGTGTTTGAAAGGCAAGGCATGTTTGGATAGGCTGAATCCAATTGGGGGCTATGGGACCTGCGAGGTGAAGTTGGGTTGACCAAGAATAAGCCTTTCATAGAGGTATGTCATCAATTATTTTAAAAAAGGGTTTATAAATTTACGCAAACACCCAATTTTCATTGATGCACTCCCTTGGAGTTCCCTGAGTACGCATGCAAAGTTTTGGAGTGCTAGGTTTCATGGTTTTGGAGTTATGGAGGAGACACAAACAATGACACACACTGACATTTATTATTATTAGAGATAATTTTAATTGTATTCGATGTAAAATTAAGCTGTGTCTCTTAATGTTGTTGCGGTGCGTGTGATATATGTACAAGCTCTTCCATAAACATTAGAAGACCTGTCAAAATAAAGGATTTCATCAATCAATCTGATATTTTTTTTTTTGGAATTAATTATTCCATAACCTGATTGAAAAATGAGAGGAACTGTTGGGGGTGATAAAAACAAAAATTATGCGTTCGTGTAACATTTTCCACTTTGAACGAAGAGTGAACACAGCCTAAAGAGAAGGATAAATGAAAATGCTTCTGAGGGCAAAGAGGGTTAATTTGAAAAAAAAATACCTTGGTGTTGCCTTGAAAGACCTTGTCAGTTGCACCATTCCAAGCATCCTCAATTACCTACAGTACTATATGCTAAGCCTTTTACTATCCCACAAACCCTGCCTCTCCCTTTTATTTCGACAACATTCAGAATATGCTTCCATGTCTCAAGTGATCAAAGTTCCACAGCGATATGATTCATGATGTTGAATTAAGTACTCGAATCATGCCTCTTTACATGCAAATTACATATTTTCATGCCATTGTTAGACATTTTACTCACCCTGTCCCTGTTGTGCTTCTTTCGTTTGTTAAATCAATGTTCCAATTACATTCCTCCTTGAATCAAGTCTCTATAATTGCAAGTTCTTTTTTTTTTTTTCCTGAGAATTTATGAGTACCTTTTACTCTTTCAGATTGTTTTTCTTCTCAACCACTAACATTTATATAAAATGTTGAATGCTTCCTTTCACTCATCTCATTATTACCTCATTATCGTTATATTGCATTAGTTTCTTCCTCGTTCCTTTTCTACTTTAATTCTCTTTCTTTTATTGCCTTTTTCAACATCCTACAATATGTGTCCTCTTGATTAAATTTTAGCATGCTGAACTGCATATTTGAAGGAAAACATGTGTAGGTTTTTTGGGGTTGCATCTTCTTTTTGAGTTAGCTTATTCTACAAAATTCATCACTGAGAAATATACAGTGATGCACTGGTTATGTTATTTTGCCTTCAGTTTTGTCACTTATGGTAACAAATAGCACTGACAAAATTACCACCAACTCTTTGAAAAGTTTTCTGATTTCCAAATTTATGCTAGAAATGGCAACCCGGTCGTATGCACACTTGCCTTGGTATGACAATAGTTAAAGCATCCACTCTGAATCTGGGAGTTCGGCGGTTTGAATCCTGGCCGAGTCATACCAAAGACTTTTAAAATGGCATGTGCTACTTCCTTTCTTGATGCTCAGCATTAAAAAACAAGAACAGAGCACAGACAAGAATCAACCATAAGTGGTAATAATTTACAAGGAATCAAGGCACAGGAGGAGGCCATTCGGCCCATCATGCCTGCACCACACCAATATCAGATTTAATCTATCCATTGATACCCTTTCCCTTCATTTGCAGCCTTTTTGGCTGCCACACTGGTATTCATTTCACCAACCTCAGAAGGATGACAGGCTGAGTCAACCCCTAGTGTTAATTCAGCAGCCATCAGGGCTTGAACTCAGGACGCTAGGATCCCAAGCCACCACCCTAACTGCTAAGCCAACACCAGGAAGACTAATAGCTCAAGCTTAGATGGGCCCAATACCATCCTGCATCAAAGTTCCTTGTAAGGGAACTTGTGTTATTATGTGATATTATGATACAACTTTGTAACTTACCAGAACAAGTAAATTTTTTATAATACACCAAATGTGTTTTATCCAGCTTGGATGAACAAAAATAAAACACCTTTTTCTCATTGTACAAAGGATAAAGAGAGGAATTCGGACCAGAAGTGTTGGATAATACAGGGTGGGCAATAAATAACTGACATTTACATTTCATGTAGAAATAGCATTTTAATAGAAAATGAGAATATTAATATGTCATACAAAATAACAGTTTCAGGAGAATACTTTAGCTTATTATAAGACTGAGGTCTTCAAAATAACACATTTGAAGTGACCACCATTTTCAAATATGCATTGATGCACACAAACAACTACGTTTTCCATCACTTTCCTTAAGTTTTCAAGTGGAATACGGGATATTCCCTGTTCAATTTGCTTGTGCGAGTCTTGAATAGTTATTGGTCTTGTCTGGCAGACAGTATATTTGAGGTACCCCCTCAATAAAAAAAAATCGAGCATTGTTAAATTTGGGCTTCTTGCTGGCCAAGGAACATATACAATTCATGAAATGAGATGATCTGGAAAAAAAGGTCCTTCAGGAATGACATTGATGCCCAAGCAGTATGGGCAGTTTCCCCCTCTTGTTGGAACCAGGTTTGACCATCAAATCCCATGTTTTGAAGAAAGAGAATCGCATAGCATTTATTGATATCGCTTAGGTGTCATTGTAACAGTTGCTCCATTGGCAGCAGAAGAAAAAAATATGGCCCAATGACTCCAGCACAAGAAATGCCACACCACACTCTGACATGTTCACTGTGTAACGGTCATTGGTGGAACTGCTCCGGATTTTCTTCCACTCAAAATCGGGTGTTCTGCTTGTTAACATAACCTGCAAGCTCGAAATGAGCTTCGTCTGACATGATTAGTCTTTCAATAAACCTATCATCTTCCTCGAAGAAATGTGTTACAAAATTCCATCCTTCTTTGTTTGTCATCTTCACCAAGCTCTTGAATGATTTGAATTTTATAGGGAAACATCCACTCCACCATCTTAGTACATCTTGCAATGGTCCCTTATCATCTGAGATGAAAAGAATATAAATATTAACATTTTTGGGGAATTCTGCACAAGTTAAAAATGTGTCAGATATTTCTTGCCCATTCTGATACGGAGCCATTTCTTCTAGATTACCCATTATTGCTCTAGTTCACGTTATGTGGACCTGTCAAAAATATGTGGGGTCAGTATTGTGCTCCATTCTTCATGGTAATGAAGGTGTATGTCAAAATAGTACACTGCCTCACTGCAAGTACATTTATTTTAATGAAATACAACAATTTTGTAGGTCCTTCCACACTAGTTATTAAAATACAGTACCATGATTTCGAATTTTTTCAACCTAATGAAGTTTCTGTCAAGAAATGACTTGCATGAAATCGCTTTGTACTCCCCAATACCAAGCGAACACAATCCATAATGTAGCAAAAGTGCGCAGTTATGTATCATGCGATTGAAACATCACCATTTTCTAATGAAGACACATATAATGGAAGTTCAGTAAGTGAATGTGTGGTTTGTCAAATACAGTAATGTACGATTACTCGATGCATGAGAAGGTAAAGTAAAAGAAATCTGGATAATTCATGAGATAAATATTTTAAAAAATACAAACCTGCCTTCTGAAAGGTGGTAATCCTACCCTGTGGTAGCTAATCCATCACATTTACCAATCAAATCCAATTGATGCCTCATTGTAAGGTGTTCCAAGTTATTAACATCAGGTGTTTCTATTGACACATCCATCAAGCTAAAATCCCACTTTTCCCACTGCAGCTTAAAACAAAGTGACTAAAAGTTTAGTTGTAGACCATCATAGTATTGCAATTCTGCATGAAGAAGGAAAACCAGAGTGAAATAGCTCTCATCACTTGATTTTAAAGGTGTGGTATCCAAAGCACAATCAACAAGAACAGGGAAACATGATGAGTAATTGACAAACCCCAGACTGGAAGACCCAAAAACTGTCTAACAAGTATGAGCAATACTTGGAGATAATATCCTTAAGGAATAGAAAAAAGACAAACAACAGACCTGGCAGAAGGCTCAGTGTTGTCCATCCATCCACAGTCTGAAAGTTACTTTGAAATCAGACCTTAAAGTAAAGTAAGAAGTAAGAAACCCTCTGTTAAGAAAGGGGCACAAGACTAAAAGGCTAGAATATGCACAACAACACAGAAATTGGACTATGACAAAAATAACACAAAAAGTAACAAAAGTCAAGCGGTGTGAATACTTTCTGAAGGCACTGGATACACTACCGGTCAAAATTTTTCGAACACCCCCATTTTTCCAGTTTTTACTGAAATTTAAGCAGTTTAATGTTTAAATGTACTCTGAAATTAAAGCACAGAACAAATAAACAATTGCAGATTAAAAAGAAAACATGGAATCGTTTTGTTGAACAAAATTTAATCTAAATTTTTGACTCATCAACGTAGCCACCTTGTGCAGATATAATAGCCAAGCATACTCGTGGCATTCTTTCTACAATGGAAATCAATATTGTTCGGAAAGTTCTTCCCAACACTGTTGCAGAAGTTCCCACAAATGTGTTACACTTGTAGGTTGCTTGCTTTCACCCTTCTGTCCAGTTCATCTCAAACCAGCTCGATGGGGTTTAAGTCTAGGGGCTGTGCTGGCCATTCCATGATTTGAAGCCTACCGTCTTGTTCTTTTCTTCTAAGGTAGTTCTGACATAGCCTGGAGGTATGTTTTGGGTCGTTATCTTGCTGTAGGATGAACCCCTAACCAACTAGGCATAGACCAAGAGGGTATTGCATGGCTCTGCAAAATGCTGTGGTAGCTCTTTTGGTTCAGGGTGCCAGTCACTCTGTGCAAGTCGCCAACTCTGGATCCAGCAATAGAGCCCCAGATCATCACGCTTCCTCTTCCATGTTTGACAGTTGGTATCACACACTGAGGAACCATCCTTCGCCTACTCGACGGCGTACAAAAACCCTGCATGATGAACCGAGGATTTCAAATTTTGATTAATCGGTCCATAAGACCTTCCAGTTTTCAGTTGTCCACGTTCTTGTTCTGAAGCTATTCCAGTGTTGTTTTGGTTGCATGCTTGGGGTCATTGTCCTGTTGGAACATAAATGTTCGCCACTGATAAGCATCCCCAGAGCATAATGCTGCCGTCACCATGCTTCACGATAGGGATGGTGTTAGATGGGTGATGAGCTGTGCTCGGTTCCCACCAGACATAGTGCTTTGCATTCAGGCCAAAGAGTTCAATTTTCGTTTCATCAGACTACAGAATATTTTGCCTCATGCTCCCAGTCTTTCACATGCCTTTTTGCAAACTCATGGCATGCTGTGCATGTGCCTTTTTGTCAGGAGCAGCTTCCATCTGGCCACTCTCCCATAATGCTGAGATTTGTGAAGTGCTGCAGAGATTATTGTCCTTCTGGCAGGTTCTCCCATCTCAGCCAAGGAACTCTGTAGTTCTTGGTCATTGGGTGTTGGTCACCTTCCTGACCAAGGTCCTTCTTACCCATTTGCTCAGTTTGGTCGGATGGCTAGCACAAGGAAGAGTCTGGATAATTCATATTATTTACATTTCCTAATGATGTAGCTCACTGTGCTCTTGGGAACTTCTAACGCTGAGGAAATTGTTTTACATCCTTCCCAGATCTATGCCTCCTCACAATTCTATCTCGGAGTTCTACGAACGTTCCTTGGACTTCATGGTAGAGTTTCTGCTCTGGCATGCCCTGTCAACTGTAGGACCTCATATATAAAGGTGTGTTTCTTTCTAAATCACGTCCAATCGGTTGAATTGGCCACAGGTGGACTCCAATCAAGTTGTAGAGACATCTCAAGGATGATCAATGGAAATTGGATGCACCTGAGCTCAACTTGGAGTGTCATAGTGAAGGGGTTGAATACTTATTGACACAAGACATTTCAGCTTTTCATTTTTAGTTCACCTGGACTTTAGTCAGGTGAACTTATGCGATTGAGCAGTGTCCGTAGGTGAGTGAGTGAGTCAGTCAGTCAATCAGTGAGTGAGTGAGTTAGTCATTATCGCTGGAACAAAGTACACAATTTTGATGAAACTTGGCCACAAGCTTCATATCTGATGCCTAACGAAGGTGTGTTAACCGCATCAAAATATGCATTCATTTGGAGGGTCTA
>CM068958.1:112513115-112525110 GCA_035128595.1 Eptatretus atami | reverse complement strand
TCAGAGTAGTAAAAGTCATAAATACAAAATAACAAAAAACACAGTGATGTCTGTTCAATTTTATCCCCCCCACTGGAATTTTACAATTTGCACCTCATATTTCTACACACACACACACACACACACACACACACACACACACACACACACACACACAAGGTGGATACTTTTGAAACCTGTTTCAGCTCTCGGTTCCCTCCTGAAACCAGCCACGTGTGGAATGGCAGCCAAAAACAGCAACTTGCATGTGCATACACACACCACACATACGTATATATATATTATATATATATATATTATATGTGTCTGTAAATATATCATATATATATATGTGTATATATATAATATATATGTGTCTGTAAACAAATATAATATTATGTGTTTCAAAAAGATTGATACAATGTTCAAGGTTTGGTGGTATTATCGGGTTTGTTGCCTGAGATTTCCAGTTTCTGTAGATCAACATGCCATGACAGTGAAGCAGAAGACCAAAAGTGGTGCGCCTGTGTTGAGATCGAAAATCACTATGTTAGCACCCGCCGGGGTTCTGCTAGGAATACACTACAGAACACAGTGATGGACTCTCAAATTGTGGCGATTCAAGTATTGGTGAAACATTTTTTGAGCACAAGGGTTACGTGTACAACCATAGCAAGGCAACATGCGGTCAGCAGCCAGGAACCAGACCAGCGAACCATCGACGCCGTGAGGATTCTGTAGATGGAACCCAGTCCAAGTAGTCCCAGCTGTGCTCCCGGGAGCTCGTCATAAATGAAGCATTCAATTGGCGTATCTCATAAGGAACTAGCTTTCCCATAATCTCTCTATTAGGTATAAAGTGAGTCAAGATGACATGAAGAAGGAGACGATACGTCAAATTGGCTCAGTGACAGGATGAGCCGGTACCTCAAACTGGATGACCGATCTAGTTCAGTGAATGAGGCCCAGTTTACCACATTGAACGTGCCATCAACAACCACAAAAATTTATCGGGGTGGGGGGGGGCAGAAACACCTAAGGATTCATTTGAAGGTACCATGTAGGAAGTGCAAGTTACATACTTCTGCACCTCAATACCAAATTGAGGAACCTCGGGCCTTACTCGTTTGGCGAATGACAACAGCATGGCTGTGACAATAATGGACTGAGTGCTACCGGGGCTGGTGCTCGAGAAGGTTCATAAGATCTAGGCCACAAAGGTTACCCAAGACCAGCTCAGCTGACGGTTTTGCGAGGATGGTGCACCCCACACACAGCGGGTACACACATCACTTTCCTGCGACCGTTCTCTCAGAACTCCTCATTGCCCTGGGTACCACTCATGCTGGGCATCCATAGCCCAGACTGAACTCTGGAATATAGTTCTGGGGGGTATGCCAAGGGTCTGTCTTATGCAACCGCCCTGCCACACTGGATGATCTGTAAGCAGCAGGTGTCAGACGCACTCCAGCAGTGCACCATTGAGACCTACAGGGACACTTTTGACAACTTTGGAGTCACGAGTCAATGCTGTCTGAACCGTGGAGGGGCACACATCGAGAACGTCAATTCAGGATTTTGGTAAATCCAATTTCAGACCTTTGGGCTCTCACCTAACGTCGCAGCAGTGGTTACTGCAATAGAATAGTGATATAAAAACACATGCATAATAGCTTCAAGAAATTATTGATTCAAATTCCTGAAGTTTCTGTTTCTTTGGCTAAAATAAACATTTCAGTTGCTTCACTCTTTTTGAAACACTCCTGTATATACACACACACACAAATGGGTACTTTTGGAGACCTGGGAGGCTCCATACAACTCGAAACCCACAGGATTCTCATGACAACAACACACACCACAAAACACACACACCCACACACACAATTCTTACAACTTCAGAATCTGAACAACAAAACTTTTCTGATTGATCACTGGTTATTTGTTTTCACATTTGTGTCTCAACTCCAATGTTTTTGCTCCATTTTTCATATATTTTGTTCTGAAATGTCCTTTATTTCAATCAGGTTTTGGTGAAGTCTAATGCGTGCGATTCTTCATTATCATGCTACAATTTTCTGTTACCAACATCTCTCTCTCTCCTCTCTCTCTCTCTCTCTCTCTCTCTCTCTCTCTCTCTCTCTCTTCTCTTCTTTCTCTCTCTCTCTCTCTTCTTCTCTCTCTCTCTCTCAGACGTTTAGATTTCTACAGTGGAATCAATGAAGCTCGTCATGAAACCTAAATCAATCAGTACAATTGAAAAAATCTGAGAAACATTCATCACCTGACATTGGTTTCCAAATTAGAAAACGCAAGTACAATGAGTATACAGGACACAACTTAGGCTATTTCTGATCCAGCCAGTAATAGCACAAAACATATAAGGCTTTTAATGCGTATTTATAGAAGCATAATTAAGGTTAGAGAAATGCTTTTGGAAAGCGTGACAGAATGTGGGTATCTATATTTTAAAAAATAAAAACTTTTTTAAGAGGCATATAAAAATGTGAAAGATTTTTGGATTGGTCGGCAAAAACGCCTTAAACGGTTATTTAAATAATGTGAGGACTACATTAACATTAACTGGATATTAAACAAAGTATGAATGCACTTTAATATAATTGATTATATTCGTTTGCAAGTAATTGAGTACATTTGCATTGATTAGCAGATGATCTATTGAAAAAAAAATTTTTTTTTTTTTAAAACGTCACTTACATTTTGGATGGATTGAGTAGAATTCAATCTGATGAACTCACAAAGTTGACTTAATAAATCGATTAACAATGTAAAGTCTCTAGTGCATGGGTCCACTGCCCGATTGTACTAACACTGACTGACATAAATGTTCAAATCCGGATTGAGTTATTCAATAGAGGAGGAGTAGATGAGGACCATACCTGTGCAGAGCGTTGGGCTGCTTAGAGCAGTCTCCTTGACTATTGGGTACAAGTACTGACGGGATCACACTCCGACAGCAGTTTATTACCAGCATGCTGAACTCATTTTGCCGAAACTTCGGATGATGACACCGATTAACCCCTTTGGTATTAATTCAACAGCTCAGCTGGATTTATCTAACTCAGGACCCTAGAATCCAAAGCTCGACACCGCTAACCATTAAGCCAACCCACGCATGAATATACTGTCTATTCAATAGGTCGATAACATTCGATCCATCCGTATCGATTCCTTTGGGGTGGAGTGTGGCAATTTAGTACAACGAAGGCTGCTGCAGGCAGCAGCAGGTGGGCTTCCCGTTACAGATGAGACCATCGTTCACTGATAGATCGTGCGAATACTTGCACAGTACATCCTGAAAACACGGGGATCAACGATCCTTTGTTGAGGGGTAAACGTCGGGTAACAGGTGCAGGATACAGGCAATAAAGTAATCAGTTGTCTGCTACTTCACGTACTTCTCAAGGTTGGGATCTCGAAAAGTGTGCCTGAGGGACTATCGTCTTTTATTTTCCCTTCGATTTTGTCACGTAGAGGGCGATAATGTGATGAAAGGAAATCATTCTCCACACAGTAATCCTGAAGTGTGGGTGGATCCACTGAATGATGGGAAGCATGCGATCCGGAAGCACATGTTCTGCACCTCTCCGCCATTTGGTGTTGGAATTGTATGTGTTCAGTTTGCCCACAATTGCTGCGGCCAAGGAGTTCTCAATTACATCCTGTATGAGTTGAGAATGGGCACCAAGGGTTACTGTGGTCCACAACGACGTCGGAATGACGGAAAGTCCCAATGAGGTTAGGCTTGCACTAGATGTGGCCAGTTATGCTTTGATTTCAATTCATTATTAATACCTGCGATTCTTTGTCTGAAATTGAATGTGATGCACACGAGAACCAGTCTAGAGTAGAGGGAAATGGTGTGTAGCTCAAACAGAGAAAACAGAGCATGTGTCGCCATTCTTGCACCGTTTGAAGCAACTTAGCAGTCAAAAATGGGCATGATGTGGTGACACCCGAGGATGTTGTTAACGTATGTTGAATGTCTTTGTCATATCAGCAGTGCCACTCTGAACAGATCCTTTCTTGAAGCGAGATACACTTATGGTTCGATGTGACTGACTGAGTCTGCCAAAAGAATTGTCAGCTGGATGTACCATGTGGGAAGAACGAGTGAAGATCTGTTGATGTTGGCTCGACTAGGAAACAGTGATTACTTTCAGCCTTATAGGATATTGAAGCCCAAGATTCATCAGGCCCACAAGAAACATATCACAAGAACTCACCTGGTCTGAGCAATCCTGGAATTTCTCAGGATTCAATGTGGTCTGTCATGCAAACAGTGCATCAAGAACTGTCCTACCTGCTTATGTGTTCGGGGGAACAAATTTTCAAAACTTTTCAGGATATCATCGACCACATTGATGTGTTGTGTAGGGACCATCCAATATTTCTGTTCACTGCTAGCCATTCAACCTGGTAATGGGAGGCATTTAAGATATTTGTATCTGCCCATGATGTAATGAAAGACCTGTTGGTGAGTTAGTCTTTCCTGGAGGGGCTTTTGGAAAAACTGGGGTCCACATCAGCCATTCCATAATATATTCTGGAAGTGGGAGATTCCAAGATGCCGCTGGCTCAGTACATAGAGTGTTTTAGGTTGCTTTCAACGCCCATTGTTAAAGACTATGAAAATCGCGCAGAATTCTGAATTTACCCATAGCTTGGAGCATAATGATGAGGGGATAGCCACTACTCTATAATCACTGCTCTGTCGGTGCAATAATGCTTTTTCTACATACTATCAATGTCTGGACTTTACCTGGTTCCAGGCAAGAGGGATTGGCCTATTGCCCTTTGTAGCTGGAATGGACGCCTGTTGTGGACCTTAATTAATGATCAGTGGGCTTGCTATTCAAACAGTGTTGTCGGACCGTTAGCAGTTGAAACTCACTGAATTCAGCTATGAAGTTTGTTATACCTGGTATCCATAGGAACATATCAGGACATGTACAGGACACGTTACCCAAAGGTGTGGTATATACCAGAGATGTCTACTTCTGTGCACAAACACATTGTAGCTCTCCTTATAGTCGGCGAGCAAGACCCTCAAAAAGAACTTTTCTGGATGGCATGTTTTTTGTTCAAGCTGGCAACCATGGCTAGAAAGTATACATATGTATGGAGCGTTTCAGAAAACACCCAGTTGCCAAAATGGCATTTGAACTTAGTCAAATTTGAGGTCAAAAGGTCCAATTGAGGTAATGATTTTGTGTTTTCCCTCTGTTTGTCGTGTGCTTTCAACATAATGTAAGGTTTGCAAGAAACATGAGGAGTGAGGAAAGAGAACTAGGGTATTTAAGTTGCAAATAATAGGTAATTGTGAGAAATTAGGATTTAAAAGTGCTCGTTACTACCATTATGGATCGGACTACACACAAAATAAAGACTGTTCCTTTACGGTCACTTCTTTCCCTGAAAATTAATTCAGTCTCTCATCAAGAAGGCACTACGATGCTGAACATCATTTGCCCGGTATGTCCATTACCTGTTTGCCAATTATGTTGCTGTTGAAATCCGTAAGACATTGATCCAGACCATCGTCCACTGCTCCTGCCGTGTATTATGGCATCCAATCTGCATCAACAACCGCATGCAGTATTTCATGGTTGCCCCATTTGACGGACAAATGCCAAATGTGTGTCCGCACTACTCGCTTGATTCAGAAGTAACGTCAACTCCAACAGACTGCTCTGGAACAGATGGCTTTCGGTAAACCACACACCTCTAACCGTTTGCTCCATCCTGCCAACCTCCTGTCTCCTGAGGTTGGGGCATAATCGAGTCAGATTTGTTTGCCTGCAGCCACACTTTGGCCAGGTGGTTGGCACATGAGAGATGTAACTCCAGGGTTACTTGTTGGTGCAACATTTCAAATTCCTTTTTATCCTTTCTGAACAATCATGGCTTGGCCCTATCAACACCCGACGTAGAGCACGGTGCCTTGTACAACAGGCATAGACTCTCAACTATTGTCTAAGAGGACGCATCCCACACACCCTGTGCAACAGCCTCTGCATGTTGCAAATACACCCTCCAACGACGATTTCTCCCAGCCAGCAAAGACGAGACAGTATCGCAGAGCCGGTTATGATGGAAAGCAAGCATTTTTCACTACTACTCGGGGAGGTTCTCATTGGATGATGTGCACTGAAAAGATTCTGCTCCTTGGAGGGTGCGCTATCATCCACACTTGGCACAGTTTGTCCCTGGTTTAAGAGTTATATGAAGCAAGAGTGGAGACTCTGTGGTGTCCCGGCACTTCCGATGATTATGCTTTCAAATCCAGCATTAATGGCTTCAGGCATGGAGGATGATCCTTGTAGTCCGCTTCCTCGTGGTTTGCCTCTAGTGTTGGATGACTCCCCGTGTGTCGAATATCCGTTTGGTTAGCTGCCACCAACACATACCTCTTTGTTCTTGTCATTGGCTCGAAGTCTGTCACTCTAGGAACATGGCAAGGCTTCCGGTTTCTCTAAAGCGATTGAGAGTTCTTCCATGCTGGGGAAGATGAAGATCCTCCCAGTCGATCACTTTTCGTGATTGGGTCTCTTCATCTGCCCAGCTCTTTTGGTCCTTGTAGATGACTTGATAGACAAAAGGCCAGCCAGATATTGCGTCAAACACAAATCAATCCTGGTAACCCTGCCACTGAACTGCTTCCTACCACAGTTCATTCTCGAAGTTTTTGCATATTCACCATAAGGGTCATTGCACTCTCGGTGGCTTGCGGCCTAGGGACGAACTCAATGCATGGCCATCGATCTATGAGCATGTTCTTCCTGTTCGTTCTCCGGTGTTCCTTTGATTTCTCTTACACCAAATCATACGGTTAGCAAGGGAAGCATGCAACTTCGGGGTATATGTCATCTTTTTTCGTTATTTCCTGGGCGTGGCCTACCGACTATTAGGCAATGATAAGTCTAAAAGATGCGTCTAGCATGTCATTGCTACACATACAGTTGTCTCTACTGATGGTTGATCATACACCTGTGAGAATCGTCGTGGTTGGGTCCCAAACACTGCATTGAGGCACATCTTACAGTACCACTGGTTACTCTCACATCAGCAGGGTACATCGTCCAGATTATCCATGTCGAAATATCCAGCAGCTTCAGCTGCGTCAGCTTAGAGAACTATAACCGTGACTTCAGCGTATTCCTTCCATATCAGGCTTGAAAGTACTTCTATCCGAAAAAGTGCTTTCCGAGGGGTTATCGTTAAAATCCGAAGACGTTCGATCTGAATAGAGGTGTGTTTTTTTCCGATAACTCTTGGATGGTACCTGCTTACCAACACCATGTGTACGAACGTTGATTCTGGATGTTTTTATCCTTGTGGCTCTGATTTTCTGGAGCCAATTTCCAAAAATTTCAGAAATAAACACATTTCTGACACTTCTGCTTTTGCGGGCATGTGCTAGATGCTGTCAACGCTGTCAACAATGAAGGCTCGCCATGTGCAGTAGATGTATTATGTGGCGTACTGAGGTCAGGGCTGCTCTCTTGGCAACGATTCAGTTAGTCGTGAGTCTCAGACACCATCACCATCAGCCTTTTTGCCTGCTTTCTTATTCTCGTATGTAACCAATTGCTGTTTAAGTTTCAGTTCCAGTTTGCAAGTAGCTTACGAAGGACATCTGGTTCGGGCAATGCCGTGTGTAATCCAAAACTCATAATGGCAAATCGACCATCATCTTTTCAAGGTTCGCAGTTTCACTGCGACTTTCCGAATTGCACATAGAAATTAGTCAAAATTACTCCACTTCTGACTCCTGCTTGGATCCTTCCTCCTGATTCAGAACTGATGACGCTGTTCGCTGCACAGTATGCAGTGGACACTGTGCATCACCTCCTCACCAGTTTGGTGTCGCCAGTCGCATTCCACAGGCATTCTATTCAGCATGAATCTCATTTCGGGGCTTCGAGATACTTTCTTCACTTCCAATTAGACTTGACCAGTCACATACATAGTCATTCCATTGCTCCACTACAGAAGTTGAAACTGTGAACTTTGCAATGAAATGTTTTCATGAGTCACGCAACAGCAGATCTGTTCGCCATGCCGCATGTGGTGCCTGGCTACCATATTCGTAATGGTGGTTTTTCAGTTATATTCAACCTTTTGTTATATCTCTTACTATTTAGACTGCTGATGACTTCTGTCAATTGGATCAATCGTCTTCGCTATCCACTACTTCCTTCTGCATCCTGTTCCTTTTATTTATCCTCCATCTCAAACCTTCACTGAATGGTTCTGCCTTTTTCGCATCTGCTCCTTCTCAGAAGTGAATCTACTTACCGTTTGGTTTCATTGGCTTTGTCCCACTCCCTTCTGTTCTGGAGTCAGCTGACTGTGATTTGTGTAGCATTGTATGTCTCCCTCCTTAGATGTTGTCTTTCCTTCTTCATCTATGTTCTCAAGTGCATTATATCTGTGCGTATTTTCTCACAGCTTTGGCTGCGATTAGATATTTATGTTGAATCCTTCTTTGACCTCTGTGTTTTACCACACATTACATCTTTGTGCTTCAACTTCTTCTTATCCTCTTTTAGATTCCATGTTTTGGTGGAGAATCCCATGGTTTTTGTTTTTGAGCCTCATTAGTGACAATTACTTTTCCCAGCAGCTTCGTTTGTACACATCATAATTAATTGCAGGCTACTAATCACTTTAAAGTCGATGTCGTTTGGCCTTCCTCGAGTGTGCAAATCTTCCTTTTACCCCTGATATATTTATCCCATGCGTTCTCTGACGTAGTGAATTAATAAAAAATGACATACTGAGCAAAATGTGTATTTTCCTCGTATCTTAAATCATTACCGGTTCATTAACATTAACAATATTCCGCAGAACACGCTGGAGGTATATCATCTGATGGAAAATATTGCTTCTGCGTTAGTCGCTGGAGAAGTAATGCAGGTTAGTTTCACCTTTTTAGCACAGTATTAGCCAATTCATATTCCTCCATAATCTCATCTCAGCATACAACACGTTGAGATAACACAGGGAGAGGGAAGCAGAAGTTTGCTTTGGGAGGCAGTTGGGAGGCAGACGATGATGAGGAAGGAGGGGGGGGGAGAGAGAGAAGGGATGAACGAGGAGTGGGTGAAGAGGAGCTAGGAAGGTGGAGAAGAAGCGAGGAAGAGAGGTGAGCAGCAGGAGAGAGCAATCCTCACGAATACTTGCTATACAGGACGAGAGGGAGAGGTGCGACACAGACAGAGACAGAGACAGAAACGAGGTGGGAGGAGGCTGCATTTTATTCTGAGAGAGGGGATGGTAGGGACAGACGACAGCGGTGGGAGGGGGGGAGGAGGGCGAAAAAAAAAAACGAATAGATGTAGGGTGCCGAGGTGGGCATTGCAAAGAGAAGTGATATGTTATGCTTAATGGACCGAACACAAGTAAACGAAATTCATTCAGAAATAGCTGTGCACACAATCAACACTAACAGAGCTTGTAATGTTAAACACAGGTTACATCTGCAAAAACTATTGCGAGTCAAAAAGAACTTTAGGTTAGTCAAAAAGAAACGCTTTGCCAGCTGGATTTGCTCGTCAAAACAAAAAAGAACCACACATATGGTTCTCATTACTGCACATAAGGCACTACTCTTCTATCTTATTTCAACAGACGCTCTCAATTCGACCTTTCCTTCATGCCTTGCCTTAAACATCCACCTGTACAGCGTCATTCTCTCCATTCTCTGAATTCGCCTTATTGAATCCCTCCAAGAAATGTCTTTAATCGATCTCTGACCTAACATTAAAATAAAAAACCCGTAGTTTCCTATGAATGTCGCTTTCCATCAAACCATTCTTTTTTCCAATTACAGTGCCAATTCACCCTCTCACCCTCACTCTCAATGAGCAACCATCCCACTCTTCTACCCTCCAAGCTCCCCCTCACCCTTCTCCCTCAAATCTCGCCCACCACCTTTCTCCACCATCACCCCAGGCACTCACCCTTCTCAAGTTTCCCCCCCCTTACATTCCACAAAAGCTCCTCCTTTCCCCTGCCCTCTCACCTCCATCTCATTTCACTCCACCTCCTCAAATTCCTCAACTGCATTTCTGCCCTCTCCTCGGCCCCGTTGCTCCGCCAGCACACAGTAGCGCTTGTCTTCCTCCTCATCCGCCCCCTCCGTAAGCTATTCTCACAATCCCCCACACCCTTTCAAAGACTCTCCTACCTTCCGCCCGTCCTCCTTGTCCTACCCACCCTCCCATCCCATCCCCTTGCACCCCAAAGCTCCTCCCTACCCTCTTCCTTAACAGCATGGCACTCTCAAACATCTGGGCCTTCGCTCGAACCTGACAGATCTTTCCATACAGGGTTGTACTACAACCAGACATAATCTGCCTAACATGAAACTTCTCCTTCCCTGCAAGACATCTGAAACAACTCGCACAGTATCTCTCCTGGTTACTCCACTCCTCCAGGTTGACAGACATGCAGCTCAGCGTCAGCCCGGTGGAGAGTGCTCTTTCATCAAGGAACGACCATCCCTCACTGTCCTGTCACTGCCCTCATTCCCCACACCCAGGAAACCTCTGCACGGCTTTCCCCTCCACTCCCACCTCATTGCTTTATATGTTACGTTGTTCCGCCATCCTAACTAGTGAATGACTCCATATACACCTCACTATCCAAAAAACCATGGAACCAATTTCTATGCTTCTCATCCAAAAACTCTCTCTTCCTCACATTGTGGCTGACTTTAATTGTCCAGTCATGCCAGTTGCTAGGTGTGTGGTACCTCTCTCACCGTCATGGACCTTCAGCAACAGACTCTGCGGACACATGTGACTGACCTGGAATCGCCCGTCAACTTCACCGACCCAGATCTCAACTAATAGTGCTCATATCTCTCTGGATCTGATTTGACAAGATTTCCCTGAAAATATCTGCTGTTCTTCCTCTGTCTCCCATCACTTCTTCCTGTACCACGTCCTTGGTCAAAAATGGACATCCATCTGGCTGTAAAGAGAGATCCACCAATAGTTGCCGGCGAGATCTGGCATTCTCCCATCAGGCAACTGAGGCCTAGCAAGCCCCATCGCCTTTCTCAGTAGTACTGGCGAAAACCTCCAAGAGCCAAAAAGCTTCTGCAATGGATCTACCCCATCCACCATTATATTTTCAATCAACAATTACCCATCGTCATCGCAAGGACGCAACTTCAGTTCACACAAAAAGTCATATACTCTACTCATGCCAGCTCATAATATCACTCCATCATGTCACTCTTCTTAAGAACCACTACATGCCCATCCCCCCTTGCGATACTACAACCACTAGCCAAGCTGAAACAACCAATTGATGGCACAGGACGTATGATCCATCAACCACAAGAACTTATGCAATCTTAGCCCTCAATGAAAAAAGCAAACCCAACTGAGCAGTTCAATCGTTCAGAATCATACCAAGCACTCAAACCACTGGGAACGACCAAGATGCATCCATACCCCTCACAGACATCAGAAAGCACGTTAGCAGAACAACCATCTATTCCTCAACTCAAGATCTGAACTCTCAAAACACCGAGCTCCCTCTCACACAATCCTGACTTGACATCAATCGAAATCTAGCGTTTCCATCGATGGGTAAATACAGTGTCACCTCCATCCCCTCCCTCTAGATCTCCATACAAAATGCCCCAACCCACACTGCTTAAAGATACCGCAATACACTGGAAAAAGTGCTGAATGCTAAAACTCAGTGCAACAGACACCCAAAAAACATGCCCAGCGGTGATTTGCACACTAAGAACTACTTGATCGTCCGACACAACACATCCTATCAGACCATCCTCTCATGTACCCAAGGCATTCAACGTATTGTGAAACATTTTGAGCACAAGGGTACAGTGTACAACCATAGCAAAGGCAACAGTGGCGGGTCAGCAGCAGGAACCAAGACCCAAGCCAACATCGACGCCGTGAGGGATTCTGTAGTGGACAGTCCCAAGTAGTCCCACCGCTGGTGCTCC